>OY725494.1:4458297-4861034 GCA_963281255.1 Aphrocallistes beatrix
CCTCCTAAGTTTAGCACGACTAAAAATTAAAAATAATTGGAGCGTTTTGACACATTTATCTTTTTATTATTATTTGATATTTTTTGTATGATATGGAACTCAAGCATTGTTTTAGCTCCTTTAAAGATTCTAAAATGCAAAAATTTAGATGAAAAGCCATTAACACTACGATTAAGCACCGAGTTCTAGCATGGTCTCAGACTTAAAAAAATATTTTCCATTTTGTTGAATTGGCCAAAGTGTATATTTCGATATTCTAATAGGAAGGCTGCACAAATACAAAACTTATTGAGGAATTTAGTAACTGTGGATATAAGAGACATAATTGAAGCAAAATTGTCTTTCCTTTTTAAGTTAGTGTATTTGCTTAGGAGCTGTCCCTAGTCCATTCGACTGCTTCCTCTGCAACAGGGGTCTGAAGACACTGCACGTCAGGATGCGAGAGCACCAGCGCAATGCACTAGCCGCGGCGCAGTTCCTAGAGACACACTCTCAGGTGGAGAGAGTGCTGTACCCGGGACTCCCGTCTCACCCACAGCACCAACTGGCCAAGAAGCAGTGCTACGGATTCTCAGGAATGCTCTCCTTCAGGTATGTAGTGTGTAACCTAGATACACTGTCTGTCAATAGGCATTTTCTTAAAAGTCCATAATAATAGAAATATCCTAGCGACTTTGGCGCTGAGTAATTTCTATTTTAGGAAGAAGCTGCTCCTCTATATTTTTGTTACTTTAGCATTTAACACAACATTTAACATTTTTGAAATGTGCCTATTCTCTTGCGGTATCCCCAACGCTACTATCCGCGTATTACGTCGATTAATGCTGCACTCTATTCACTGTGCAAATTAGAATATCGATTCTTGTGTGTTAGAATAAAAGGGGACGCCAGCACAACGAAACGGTTCCTGAATGCTCTGAAGTTATTCACGCTAGCTGGGAGCCTCGGAGGTTGCGAGAGTTTGATAGAAGTCCCTTCCCTCATGTCGCACCAGTCTGTTCCTCCCGAGCAGAGAGCGGAACTGGGAATTACAGAAACTCTAATGCGAGTCTCTATCGGTGAGTTAACTGTAGTCAGAAGCGATTGTAAGTTCAACGTTATTTAATTACCGCTAAAATGGGGCCTAAACAGACCCCTACCTCCTTCAGCCACACCATGTCACAAAATAAACACCCCCTTCAACGTTACGTAGCGCTAAAACCATTTCATTGAATGCATCATATAAATGATTGAATTCAGCTATTTTGAGTCTACAATTTGATTGTTAAAAGTTATTTTATGATCGAATTCACACTTTAATTGTTGTGAAAAAGGAAATAGTTCGACTTTTTATCATTAGGATTAATGGTGGTTTTTATGTGAACTATTTTCTTTTTTGGAAAGTCGAACTATTTCCACCTTCCCATACGTATAAATATATCCGGGACATTTGCCCCGAGTTTGATTCAGCGGCCCCGGATTTCATTCGATCACCTAAGCCAAAATCATAGGAACGTCCCGGATGTCGCAGTGTCCGCAAGCCGCGCAATGTGCTTGTTTAAATAAATCTGTAATCTCATTTTGAAACACTCTCCTATTCAAATCGTAATAGAATTATTCAGAAGTTCACATCGATTAAAAAAGAACTGACAAAGCTACTGTTCGAGGATATAATACAAGTACATTTGTCTCGTAATCTCGTACGTAGTTGTACACGTTGATATTTGCCAGTGTAGGATTAGAGGAGACTGGGGACATCATTGAAGATCTGGATCAAGCACTGAAGAGCTCTTCTTCTGAATAGAAACTGATCTATCTGATCCATTGTACCTCTCATCACTAATCAATCAATCGACTTCTCAGCCTTAGTACTCAGAGTTATTTTTGTATTTTTGTTATTTTTAGCTTTGAATAATATTTTTGTATTCTATCGTTTTACCCAATTAACTCACTAGAGTATACACTGGCCTTATTGATTCGAACCTTTCTATGATTACTTAGTAACATACTGGAACATAATATTAGGCATATACCTATTATTTTTCATGTCGCATCTAAATTGAGTACCGCCGCAGTTTTGTTACAGTTGTTATTGTTGTTGTTGTTGTTGTTGTTGTTGTTGTTGTTGTTGTTATTCTTTGTCTCGTGATTCAGCTCTATGCTAGATCAGGAATTTATATTATTCTACTCATTATAATATGAACTACCAACAACTTAGCATTTTAGTTATCTAACAGACATCATTCTCGTCATGTCTGAATGCAGTAAATCAGGATCAGATTTCATGAAGCACTTCGGCACTACAGCTATCCATGCAGGACAGGACGCAGAGCAGTGGGGATGTAAGTCCGTGGTTCCTCCCATCTTCAACGCAACTACTTTCAAACAGCATTCTCCTGGTATGTGTGTTGTTAACTAGCCATAATCATTTATTAGTATAAATGGATTTTAAAATCCTATTTTCCTTTTGGACTGAGTAGTGGTATCATCGTAAGCTATTTAAAAATGCTTTTCATTAAAACTTGCATTCATACAAGTATTTAAGATTTTGAGTACATTTTAAAAGTGAAAAATCACAATCTTCACCATTTCAATGTATTAATCAACAAATTATTCAGCAAATTCTGCTACTGTCTCTCGTCATTTGATGATTCAATCATTACAATGAACTTTTTAACTGTACATAAATACTATATATTCTCTATAGTATTAAGAGTATACAAGGTACATTATATGAATTATAGTGGAATAACTAACCGCTATTACATTATAGTTCATTTAATTAATATTTAGATGAAGATTGGAATTCCTCCTTCGCTTTAAAATGGTTGATTTCTATATGTTACACAATGGTAGACACATTATTGATAATCTCTTAATGAAGCGAATGCAATGATGAACTTTCTCTAGAGTTTTAAAATAGAATTTGAAACATGGCTAAATTAACGCTATTACGCTCCTTTGCATGTAATTGAGACGTTATGCTTTGAAAGTGTATCGATAGCGTTTGTGTATCCCATCAGGAGATCCAGAAGGAGGCTACGACTACACGCGGGGAGGAAACCCCACTAGGTCTAGTCTGCAGACAGCTCTAGCTGAGCTGGAGGATGCAGAGCACGCCTTTGTGTTCTCTTCCGGTATGGCGGCCTGTTCCATAGCGACACAGGCAATACTGAAGAGTGGAGACAGGATCCTGGCTATCAACGACTTGTATGGGGGAACCAATAGGTAACTGCTTGATGTGCATACTACGTACTTTCCCCGCTCAAAATAACTTAGTAACCGAAAATGAGTTAGCAATGCCATTGCTGGGTTTCACACCTTTTTAGTTTGACAATGTTCTTATGATATCCTCAAGATATAGACTGACTGTACTAGACATTTGGGTCAACATTGTTCATGAAAATGCATGGTATTACAGCACATCACGATTCATTACTCAAATATATCCGTGTCTGCAAACAAGAGTGGACACAGATATAACGATGGCTCATGGGAAACAAATTTTATTATATTTGTTTCCCAAGTTTGATTATGATTGGGAATGTAGGAAATGTGTTCGAGTGTAGTACATAGTTTCAACATTTCACTGGACATCTAGGTATTTCAGTCGAGTTATCAACACTTTCAACATAAAGGTGGATTTCGTAGATGCCACAGATCTTGAAAAAGTCAAAACTGGTCAGTTAAGTTTATCACTATCATTCAAACACCTCATCATTTGTTTATATTATTCACATTGTTACTCAGCTCTAACCCCGGAAACCGCTCTCGTCTGGCTAGAGAGTCCGACCAATCCTACCCTGACCCTCGTCGACATCTCTGCCATTGTGTCGATAGTGAAGTCCCATCCCAGTAAGCCTGTGGTGGTGGTGGACAACACGTTTATGTCCAGCTACTTCCAGCAGCCACTCAGGCTGGGAGCTGACGTGAGCATGCAGTCCCTCACCAAGTACACTAACGGACACACGGATGTGCTGATGGGAAGTCTCGTGACGAATAGGACTGACTTGGCAGAGAAGTTTAGTTTCTTGCAGCTCTCTATAGGTACATAAGTATACATACGTATATGTATGTGTGTGATAGGTACATAGGTATATACTATCATGCATGCCAACCTGAGCCATGATAAAAGCGGGACGCAGCGTTGAATTTCGCGGGACATAGCGGGACGCAATAGAAAAGTATTATACATAGAATCCAAAAAACGGGACATAATAGGGAGATTTCATGTAAAAACTGGACACTTATCAAAATTAGCTCAGGAGGAGAGTGAAAAATCGGGTCTCCCGCAAAAAACGGGACGGTTGGCATGTATGTATTATATATGTGATAGTTACATAGGTACATACTATATATGTGATAGTTACATAGGTACGTACTATATATGTGATAGTTACATAGGTACATACTATATATGTGATAGTTACATAGGTACGTACTACTATATGTGATAGTTACATAGGTACGTACTACTATATGTGTGATGGGTGCATAGGTTCATACGTATGTGTGTGATAGCACTTTAGTATTACAACAGTAGAATTTACATTTATTGAATTGGACAAAGTGTTTGTATTTCGAGTACAGTAATTACTCTAGGATATTCCAATGAGAAGGTTGCACAGATACAAAACTTATTAATTGATTTAGTACACTATGGATATAGAGAGACATAAATAAGATTGCCTTTCCTTTTACTATGGACTGTGAATACACTGCCTCGTTGTCAAGTTACTCTCCATTGGCATTCGACTGGACATGCATTCCAGAATGCAGCATTAGATTAAAGCTGCTAGCTATACATATTTCAATCGGCTGCCTAACAACGCATGGGAGTATAAATATAAGAAGATTTGAACAGAAATCAACTCGATCAAGAATACACACCAATCATCTCTCCACTCAACCTTTCTCTCTCTCCTCAACTCTAACTCAGCAGTAAGATGATTGGAAAACAACTCAGCTCTTCGAACTCTTCTCAGATGGAAGTCTCCATATCGCATCCCTTCAGACATCGTGATAATGCTCTTTCAGATGTGCTTATGCCTATCGATCTGCCGATTAACCCTGTTGACCTGCCGATTGGAGGTTAGATGACAGCTCCACTCAAGTCACTAACACCTTGCCATTAGTTCAGTTAGAACTGTATTGCTGTATTCTTGATCTAACTCAGTTGTACCTTTCTTGTTTGACAACAACAAATTAAACTTCTAAACAAACTAACTTTGCTTCCTATACAGCAGAATTGATTAACTAAAATAGCCATAATACATGTAATTCAATGGGAAATAGTTTCTTAAATATGGGTCCTTATTATAGAGCAGTCTGGTTTAAGTTAGTGTACTTGCATAGGAGCTGTCCCTAGTCCATTCGACTGCTTCCTCTGCAACAGAGGTCTGAAGACACTGCACGTCAGGATGCGAGAGCACCAGCGCAATGCACTAGCCGCGGCGCAGTTCCTAGAGACACACTCTCAGGTGGAGAGAGTGCTGTACCCGGGACTCCCGTCTCACCCCCAGCACCAACTGGCCAAGAAGCAGTGCTACGGATTCTCAGGAATGCTCTCCTTCAGGTATGTAGTGAGTAACCTAGATACACTCTCTGTCAATAGGCATTTTCTTAAAAAGTCCCTAATAATGGAAATATGCTGAAGATATCCTAGCGACCTTGGTCTTAAAGTAATTTCTATTTTAAGAAGAAGATCCATTGATATTCTCTACACATTTATTACTTTAGCATCTAGCACTTAACATTAACATTTTTGAAATGTATTTATTCTCTTACGGTACTATCTATCAGTGACAAATCTGATGGTTCGGTGGCGATAACCACCAAAGTTTAACGATAAGCCACCAAATTTACTGGTCTATTTATATCGCGTATTAGAATTTGATGGCTATTAACCACCAGAAATAATAAAATGGTCTCTGGATAGCCACCACAATAATTTGAGTCAAGCTCTGGTATCCATGGTTAAAGTGCAGGAAGTTGATCTGACTGTATCAACTGGTGATCTCTGTCTGCAATTCAATAATAGACATTGCGTACATTATGCTCCGCCTATTCACTGTGCAAATTAGAATTTCTATTCTTGTGTGTTAGAATAAAAGGAGACGCCAGCACAACGAAACGCTTCCTGAATGCTCTGAAGATATTCACGCTAGCAGAGAGCCTCGGGGGCTACGAGAGTTTGATAGAAGTCCCTTCCCTCATGACACACCAGTCTGTCCCTCCCGAGCAGAGAGCGGAACTGGGAATTACGGACACTCTGATACGACTCTCTATCGGTGAGTTAACTGCTGTCATAAATGATTATGGGTGCCGTTCAAGCATTACGTAATGCTAAAATGGTTCCCAAATAAACCCCACCCCTTCAGTCTCATCATGTCACGAAATACACATCGCCCTCCTTCAACGTTAATAACGCTAAAGCCATTGCATTGAATGCATCCTAAATGGTTTATACATTTTAGCAAGGAAAATTCATTTGTCATTCAGCATTTTCCCTCCGATACTGCTTAACGAAACCACTAATGACCCCCTTATCCCCTAAGTCACAACCTGTCACGTTTACCTGATACCCTCCTGCCTTAGAAGCGTTACGTAACGTTTGAACAGTTCCATAGTTAACTTAAAAATACGACTTAATTATGAACGATCTTTATTATGAACGATGTTGATATGGTCAGCACGGTGTATTTGTATATTTCGGAGATCTGTTTTCATACTTGCCAACTGTCCTGTTTTGGCGGGACGTCCCCTTTTTCGGACATATGTTGAAAGTAACGTCCCGCGAAAACGTCCCCAAAAGTGGAATTGTCCTGATTTTCAGTGTATATGTCCCGCTAAATAACTAAATGCCCCCGCTAAAATACTACTCATGTCCAGATTTTTCCTTCCAGAGGTATGCGCTTCATTTGAAGGCGTTGCTTTCAGATCTATATTTTATTTTTCCATTTAAATAAATCTGTAATCGCGTTTTCAAACATTTTCCTTTTCAAATCTAATAATTCTTCACAAGTTCACACTGAATGAAAGGAACTAACAAATCTTACTGTTCGAAGATATACATTTGTCTCGTAATCTCGTACGTAGTTGTACACGTTGATGTTTACTGTAGGACTAGAGGAGACTGGAGACATCATTGAAGATCTGGATCAAGCACTGAAGAGCTCTTCTTCCGAATAGAAATGCTCTATCTGATCCATTGTACCTCTCATCACTAATCAACCAATCGACTTCTTAACCATCATAGCCTTAGTTATTTTTAGCTTTTCTGAATAATAATAACAACTTTTTTAACCAATTAGCTTCTAGGGTATGTATACCTTATTTTATTCGAAACTTTCTATAATCATTTAGTACATACTGGGATCTAATATGAGGAATATCCCTGTGAATTTAATATAAATTAATCTTTAGCACGATTGGGCAAATTATTTTTCATCGCTCGCATCTAAATTGAGTACCGCCGCAGTTTTATTGTTGTTGTTGTTGTTGTTTTTCAATTTAGCACCTTCCTATTCCCGACACATTTAAAAATATATTTGAATGTTCCCTCGTAACTACCACAGACTATAGAGTATTACTTTATGCTAGTGTGTGATCTACTCCAGGGTCATCTTCGGACTATCCAGGAAATTTTATGATTAAGGATAACACCTATATTACAATCTTGCAGTGTATAATTTTCAATCTTCAAAATTACCTGAGTTCTTAATCCAATTTAAATATTTGGCAGTCCTTTTTCCATCTTCTAATCTACTTAGATTTAGTTTAACTCGTTGGTAGGAAGTAATTAAATTAGTTTCACTGATGTATTTAGAAGCTCACGCATCTGATCTTATCGATCCATTTCGTCTAACCCACAAAGTGTACATCAAAACGAAACAGTAGATCGTTGATAATATAATGAGCATTTTGAACTAAAACTTCGAAGAAAATCATTGAAATTGTTCATGAATCCATTCACATTGTAGGTTTACGATTCCCGTATTTACTTTCTGTTCCATTTGTCATTGTTTGTTATGATAGAATTTCATAAATAATTCTTCGAATTGAAATTGATATGTATCCGTTCCGTTGAAAGCTAACATAATCTCTCCTGGGCCAGTTAGCTGAATTCACTCTTTAATAACCAAATACTTCCTCATTATGCAACTTGGCCTGGTTAATTAGTGAGTCATTGATTCAATAATAAAGCTATGGTAAGCTCGCTCTCCTATTTCTGCAAGGTATCAAGCTAACGAGCTCGAGATTTATTGTATACAATTAGAATTAATAACACTTTTTTTGGTATCTGTACAATAGTATTATGATTTGATAGATGTGTATTATGCAATTGATATTTTATTAAAAATCAAATTAAAAGTAGACAAAATACATTCAAAACTACGCAGTCATAGGCTTGTTTGTTTCCTTGGATATGTTTCCACAAACGCGAACAATCATTCTAGCCTATTCACACCTGTTTGTTCACTAGCATGGCAATTTGTAAATCAGTGCTGTTTAGTTGGAATTATGATACAAATCAAGAGAAGGAATGTAATTATATTTGATTCATTGAATTTCTTAGAATGATTGATTCATGTGAATTTCACGTCTACAGCGAAATATTCCTATCTATGTACGTAGATGTAATACTGTATATATGTTCAATACAGTCGATCCGCTTAATAGGGTCACATCGGTCGGAGGACATTTTGCCCCGATTAAGCGGAGAGCCCTGTTAACAAAAAATAATTTGTATTAGCTTCTATGTGTGAGAGCTATTCCGGTCCTGCCAAAGTGACCCAATTAAGCGGAGTCGACTGTATATGGAATATACGTATGAGATTTCTATCTGTCAAATTCGATTGAGCTATATCCTAATGGAACTGTAATGCATTGAGCGATAATTCCAGTGTTCGGACCTTCCAATGTTTATTATAACGAAATAACTAATCATGCACTGCAAAATAACGGGAGAAGAGTATCAAATATTAAGTTTGATGCTATTTAAAACTGATCAACATCTTACTCTTGTCCATCAATTTTCTTTGCAAGATACTTGTATCGACTTAGTTACCGATTTCTGAATTCAATTTCAAATATTATTTGAGCGTTTCTATCAAATAAAATCTGTGGACTAAAGGAGATATTTCACGAGAATTCTACTGATGGATAATTTGGATGCGTATTTGGAAGTGTACTATCAGGCCTTCTTCCCTTATCAGATCATATTCGATTGGCTATCCTGCGGAAATAGAGAAACCAGATCTTCAGGTAACATTATTTTAATCCATGGTGTCATTATTGTGTAACTTTCTTGAGTGCTGCAAATGCTAGTTCCTTTCTGGACTAAATTCCTCCCGTGCAAAAGCGCCTACGTGAATAGTGTTAGTGTATGATTACATGTTTAACCGGAAAAGTATACGTACTACAGGGCAGTCGGAAGCTAATAAAAAGGGGTCACCTTATCCTCCGTATAATTAACACAGTTTATACAAAGATGGTGAGGCCATACATGTATTAACAGCTCTGAGCTATGAAATATGTGACCTAACTAACTTCGGTGTTCTTTCAAGTATTCGATTGGAAATTCTTCAAACTATTTTAGGTTGCTATGGCTCTGATGTATGTACAGATGCCCATTCCACTGACAATATGATAGTTTTCAAAGGATAATATAGACACTATTAATAGATTATAAATATATATAACATGATTAACATTGCAGATGGTGGCAGGCGTGAAATCGTGGTGAGTGAGTTCTTCTCTCGCAGAGAAATATCAATGTCCCTCCCTAACGACATATACGTCCGGTATCACTCATTTGAGAGTTGGGAAGATTTCAAAGGAACCATTTCCAAGAAGAAACCGCATAAGATCGATATAGGCGCTGTGTTTACCGCTCCAGTGAGTTTAATCCTAATATTTTATTCTTTTCGTTTATATCTCGTTTTGATTTAGACTTAATCTCCCCAAACTCTACCCATAACATTCATTTGGAGCACATTTCTGTGATCCTAGCTATGCACTAACCGTGATTAGTACCAATGGACATAGATACAGTAGCAATGCGTAGCGACTTTCTGTTATTGACGAATCATTCTATGCAGCAGTTATTTTGCAGATACATCACTACACTACTAACACAAATTTCATTTTCTTAGAATTGTATTTGCCAATCATTGTTGATATTTCATCAAATAAAGATGTCGTTGATGTTAGCCAATCAAATCATTGCTTACAATTCCTTCATTAGACCAGTAGTGGGTTGAGTAAGCTTGCTTCTTTTGATCCAAATTATGTTTCAATTCTGCCATCTAGCCCAACAGGCATAGAGAGGCAGCGATACAGAGAATTTTCCGGCCTGTGTGTAAAGAGTTGGTGTTTGATATTGACATATCTGATTATGATGACGTTAGATCATGTTGCAAGTAAGTACTTCCTTCTAATGCATTGGAGCATATGCGTATTTAGGTTGTTAATTATTGTTAGCCTATGAGGATCAGGAAAATATGGTTAATTAATAAAACCCTTCGTTGCCTAAGAATTTTGCTGCCTCATTTCCGGTTTAAGCTATTTTTAGTATGGAAGCCATACAAGTTTGGGGTAGTTACTATAAATAGAAAAATCCCAGGTGCAAATTAGGGATATATATTATAATAAATTCCATTATTGACTACTCTCGGATTAAGAAAAATATTTATTCTTGTTTATTGCTAAATTTTAAATTTGTTCGAGCTCTTTTTTATGAGTAAAAACAATTAATATTTTACTATACAGAATAGTGGTATACTCCTCTGCACTTCCACATTAGTGGTTTTAAATCATTGGAATTGTACTTTTGTAATATACTACTATAGCAAGAAATATAGTTATACAGTCAAGGTCGCTTATTATGAACATTCGTTTATTATGACCTCCTGGTCCCAATTTCTTTTTTTAGATAGGATTTGTATTGAATCAAGTTAGCTTAATATGAAGTATCTCTATTATGAACATATTTTTTGGTCCCCTGGTGGTTCAAATAAGCGACCCTGACTGTACGTAGAAGCGTAGACTTATTAGACAAATTCTACTACTCTCTAAAAGCAAAATTATCGTATCGTAGTATATGTGCGTTAGAGTTTTTAGAATTAAACATTTTACTCGTTTGAAGAGCTGTATTCTTCTCTGAAGCCATTGACTTTATGTGTCATTATTGACTTGTTTACTAATATTCTATATTTAGAGCTGCGAAGATTTGTGAGAGCTGTTGGATTTACATGGCTATTGCAATCTCGATTCTTCAGAAAGCACTGGAAGGTATTAAGATTTTGTGCCAAGCACCCAATATAAAGTATTCATAGGATTTGTACAATCGATATATCCCTTATCTCCATCAAATCAATTTGTTAATTATTTGAATGTGAGCCAATCTCTATTATCATGCGTTCGAATTTAGTGATACTAGCCTATGAACTATCGGTTTCAATGGAACCAAGTTACAATACTAGTAATAGTCCAGTTTTAAAGATAGCTAATTCCGATTATTAATCTATGTGAGGTCATAGTGCTTTGAGCCATTTAATTATTCATTTCCATATTGGAACATTAAATCAATGATTATTAAATGCTTCCCCTTCATTTTCCAAATTTCAAATGTTTAATGTCTATTCAGTACAAATTAGCATTATGTTTCTATAACAACCAGAGTACAGTAGAACTCGGTTAGTACGTACTTACGGATAGTACGTACTAATAATTCCTTCCAGAAGGGGTACGTCTTATCCGAGTTCACTGTATTGTCCTATATCCATAGTATGAATTTGCATTCCTTTCTCCCAATTGTGTATCTAGAGGATTTCGGGTACCACCACGTGATATGGATATACAGCGGGAGGAGAGGGGTGCATGGATGGGTATGTGACTCAGCTGCTCGCATTCTCACCGACGAACTGAGATCAGCTGTTGTGGGGTACTTGACAGTCACTGAGGTGAGTAGCACAGATGTAGCAACAGGTACGGTTGGCACGGTTTCAAACGGACACTTTTGACCAATATAATCCCAAAAGGACCACTTTGTTGTCTGAATTTGTCCCAACCGGACTACTTGACTCGGCCTGGATATGAAATACAGTCGAAACCGGGTTTTTTTACTATTTCTTTACAGGTTCAAATAGTTTAAAAATACCGATGGAAATTAATATAGATTTGGAATTTTTTACATAATTAAGATTCTGAAATAGTAAGAAAACCGATAAGTAAGGATAAGTTCAGTGTCCTGCCATTGTCAGAAGTTTAAAGCTTTCAAGCAACTTTGCTCTTTTCAGGAAATTTCATAATTATGTCAACTGAAGAAGTTCAAGGATCTGAAAGCGATGATTGGTCATTTTGCTCCGGTTATGGATACCTAAAATAGAAATAAAGCTGGTCGTTTAAATCCTGAATGTGTCACCAGACCATAGGCTGCCATCTTTCAAAGAATTAACACAACCGTAGAGAAATGAATTTATTATAAATATTTTGGAATTTAAATAAACCATCAGCAATCTTGGAATTGTTGATTCAAATTAAAAACTAAAACTAACTAACAGAACTAACATTATTGAGGTTCAGTTTTTGTTTCAGTTGTAGCTGCAGTTGTTATGTCTCCACCCGTAATACCTTCCTAACTGAGATGTGAAATCATTTTGATCCCTTATCTGTCCACCGATTCCAACCAATTTACCCTCTAATAGGAAGTGAATTGGCAAAATAGAATTATCAGTAGAGTCACCAGTTTCAATTGCACACATCTGCTTGAACAATTATGTAATTATTCTAGATTCCTAGCCAATGAATTGATGTACTCCTACCGCATAGTATCAACACAACATTCCTGAATTAACCCATTTTGGTGCTCGCACATCTTCTCTAGGTCTGTGTTATGCCTAGAGAATTTCACCATCAGCAATTGGACATGTCTCTTGCTCAATCAGCACTTATTGTTCCTAGCATGCTATGCCACTATTACGTAATATTGAATCCACATTAGAAAGATGTTATGGATACTGAAATAGAACTAAGGTTGAATTTCTATTTAATCTGTACAAGGCATAGATAGAAAGACATTTTCATATCTATTTTAGAAATTATTTCTTCTTATTTTATCTCGTTATACACTAAGTATTGGAAATTGATTGTGGTTTCTGCTAATCTAGTCAATAAGTGCATGAATGTTTGTTTTCAGTATAATATTTAGTCTAATTTATGGCTGAGATCTACCATCATTAATCCATATCAGTAACTATTTGCATCCATACGTCTCTAATAACCCTTTTCAAGAATATACAATCTCCTCTTTATCTGTACAAATCAGTTCTGTAATTTTGGTCGAAATAAGATTGATATTTACTGAACTGGATTGACATTACCTTCTCTGTCTGAAATTTTTCCTTTTTTCCTAAAGAATGTTTAATCCATGTAACAAGTATTCCACTTAAACGGAGAACATCTTAATCGTTAATTTGCATTTTTACTGATAAAATATAATAGTATATACAGTCAACTCTGCTTAATAGGGCCACTGTTTAATCGGGTCAGCCGCTTAATCGGGCCACTTTTGGAAGGACCGGAATAGCTCTCACACATAGAAGCTAATACAAAATATTTTCGGTTAATAGGGTCCTCCGCTTAATCGGGGCAAAATGTCCTCTGACCGATGTGGCCCTATTAAGTGGAGTCGACTGTACTTCGTTTTATGATAATTGAAGAATTATTTGATAATAGTACGAGCTAAAAACTTTGAATAAATTTTCCATCTAAGGAAGAAATTGATGACTGGAATATCCATGCTATCCTTAGGATAGATTTCATTGCATACTGCGAGGTATTCAACCTCAGCAAATTATTGAGAATCACTCAAGATTCTTTGAATGCTCCAATAACACGAATCCCACACGGAAATACAGACCTGTTTATTACAAACAGTCTCTATTCTCTGTAAAGATTGTGCTATCTCTTGTCACTTCCTAATTACAAACCGTTCATTCAGCTGAAATAGATTTTTTAACGTGATCTTTCTTGAATACTCAATACTTTCTGCAACCTCTTCAGCTATTCGGGTGAACTTTTAATTGCCAGCTTATAAACAAATGAATATGATTGCACTAGTTCTAACACATTAGTTCTAAACTGTACTAATCTCAATTAGACAGAGTTTTAGTGAAATTTGCAGATTGGTTTAGAGTTCCTATTGACTTACATTCTTCACAAAGATGATACATAATTACCGAAATAGTGTGAACAGTTTCTCGCAATACATCTGTACTTACAATTCACTATGCACTTTGTATTGAAATTCCTTGTACTATCCATTCCGCCACGTTTCTCAGTCCATGAAAAATAGCTTCACAACTTCGCCAGAAATTGCATGTCATTGTTGGATCCTTAATTGCAAGAATTTTGCTGATTCTACCCTTGATTCCTTTGATTAGAAAGCGTTCTCCTTGTGCACACTTTCATAATACAAAACGGCTATTATCATCACGACAACTTAGGACAGGTTGTCTCAATATGACTAAATAACGACCTGAAAACGAGAACAGTTCAGGATCGGGCCTTGGAAAACGACTTTGGACCGGAATCGGGTCGAATATTCAGTTCCTTTGTAACCTATTCTACCATCATATCCATGTTATTAAATGCAATCCAACACGCAACTCTCAAACTTCTTAAGTTCTCGGAATTCAAACTTTGAAAACACTTATCACGAGGAGTGAATGTCCTCAAACAGCCAATGCGTTTTGATTTACCATTTTGGTTGGTACAAATATTATTATTATTATTATTATTGATGAAATATATGCGATTATAAAGTAGTGAATGCCAACTTATGATTTTCCGCAACAGTATCTTACCCCACAACAATATTTTATGTATGTTCCAAAATTATTTTCTGTATGTTTGTCCAAAGTAATTTGTTTATTAATATAGCTGATAAACAAATTTGGTCTAAAGTCCAGTTTGACAATTAGTCCGTAGCCATCCATCTTTCCCAGTCACTTGTTCAGACTAAACTTAGCAATTGACCAATTAAATTTATCAATTTATTGAATGGACAGTTCTGTTCATAGAAACTTGTCCCAATTAAGTATAGTCGATTGTAATTATGTTTTAAATTAGTTTATAATCTATCCTTTACATATGTGCTGATCCAAGATAATTTGATACATTAAACTCATCTCTATATATACGGTATAAATGTTTGTAGTGATGATATCAATGTTCACACATAATTCTTTGGTTTGCGAGGGGAGATTGTTTTGATTTTCTTAGAGACTATTGAATTTGAGCAATTTTCAACAAACTCATTAGACGTATGATAGAAGATGTGGTAGATTTGTGATTAGTAATTTATTAGGAAATCTTTATTCTTTTCACTGTTTCTGCTCTGCCTTATTAATACATAAATAAATAAAATGCATTTCTTTTCAAGCCTTTAAATTGTATGAAACTAGAATAAACTAAAAAGTTTAATTTCCACTCCATATTTTCTGATCATTTCGCCAATGTTGGATAGTAAGAAGTGAGTAAAACTTTCTGCCGAATATTCAGGATACTCACCTTACTGTAATTATGAGTACGTATTATACTCGATTAAATACGTACTTGTTGTTTGTCCTTGCTTCATTACATTAATCAATAAATTACATCTTTCAAATTCTAAAAAAAATTCCGTTGAATTAAAGTTAAAAAATAGTTTCACTCTTACCCAATCTACCAAACAAATGTTTAAATCAGTTTTATCAAGAATTTGTTGACGGTATTATTGTATTAGTCATATTTCGCAATTATTGCCCACACAATTGCCTGAGACACCAAAATATTTGATGGCCTAGCATTATTCGAGTTATTTTATAAATTATTGGTTGTATCCACTTTTTGAACTAAAAATATTTAATTTCGAATAGATTTTAATTACGAGTCTGTTTGAACAATTATTGATTTGTTAAGATTGAATGAAACAAGCAAATAGGATGTTTATCTTTACAACTTTCAATTTCAAATTTTATTATTATTGACGAAATCTGTTTTTCCCAAACAGCTGAAATTTTGTTATCATCATCTATTCGCCATTATTCAGAATGCTGAATTGGATTCTCACCTACGAACTAATTATACAGTGGGTGTTTGGGGCTAGCAACTTAGTATTAAAAATGGATTCAAATCAATAGTTTAGAGTCAAGATTTTCCCTGAATAAATGACAGTTTTATTCTTTTAAAACCTGCTGTTTAAAAATATCGCTAAATTCTAATCAACCACACCGTTTTCCATAATCAAATACAGCGATGTGTTCACCGTAACTAATCATTGTGTAGGGCGGTGAGAAGATGCGAAGAAAGGTTGCTATAAAAAATCCAGCATACCCTGCACTGAGGTTAGTACACATACTGCACTTTGTTATTTAATTTGTGTTAGGTTTAGTCATCTGAAGTATCTGAATCGAACTAATTTGTTTCCAATTGATAATCCAACCTTTTGTTGTCGCAATTTTGTTGGATGTTTGGAAGTGGAATTGATATTCTGGTTCTCTCTTGGTATTTAACCACAAAGCTAACTTATTCTAACTAACTTTTGCAATTACTAAAGACTTCTTTATATGAGTGTAGTTAATCTCTCTCAGTCATTCCATTTCTTTATCAGCTTTGACAAAGTCCTCTACTCGACTACTTTATATCTCTAGTCACCACACAATTCAGTAATCAAACTAGACTTGAATTAATCTAGCCAGTAATTCAATCTCACACACCTCATTTCATTATATGCACTCTCTTAGTCTGTAGGAGAGACACAGAGTATTATATTTCTATTCAAGCAATCTTAGTTGTATCAATTCAATTCATTTCAATTTGGTGATAAAAGTTAGCGACTGGGAATCGGGAAATGTTTTTTACCTTAAAAGGAATTGGTCCAGTAATTCAACAAGTCAATACGGGGGTGTTCTCCTTAATTGTTCATTTTGTGGCCATTTTCTAAGTGTCCATGTTCTCTAAATTCCACTTGGTGGAAATTAGAGATACAATACTGTTAATCACTTATGTTATTGTCCACTGTTCTCTCACATACTGTACACCTAGAGCAGGTTTCTTGACTGTGGTCTTGTCACCAAAAATGATCACATTTTGGACAATCAGGAAATTTTTGTTGCTACTTTGGAAACTTTTTTAAACTCAAAAATATACTCCCACGTTGCTGTGGCGATGTTAAGGGGTTAGAGGAATGCATGATTGAGCAGAACACACTCAATAAGGATTTTAACTAGAATATAGTTGAACATAGATGTAATAATGTCTGTCGATCCAAAAGTGTGGTCAATTGTGATCATGAGCAAAACAGTTGAGAAACCCTAACCTAGAACCACTTCAGTGAGTGGGCAATTAGAGATAGAGAGAGTACCGTGACACATAATGGTTTATTTTCTTCGAGAAATTCAATTTTTTAGCTCACAAGTTTGGTATTTATGTCTCGGTTTTATTGATATCGTTTAAGAACGATTTTTATTTAAGCGGCCTGTCCTATTGTCTCTGGCTCCCTTATAGCCAGGTTTATACGTGAGTTATTCGTTATTGGGACATTTCAGATCTTCCGAGATGAGAGGGATGTATCCCACCCCAACCTTATCTTCTCCGGGAAGAATTAATGGCTCATTTTAATAGGCATCCACTCTTCAATTAATTTGAAGTCGCTTATTAATTATACGAATTTTATAGGAAATATGGTCTTAGTCCCAAATACTAGAATGCGAACAATGTACTCACGCAACCACAGGGTAAGGTAGGTGTACGGTAGAGGTAGATAGGATGGGTGTATAACATTAACATTAATGGTATAGAATACGCCCAATGGGCATGATCCCAATTACCTGGGAATCCGATTCTGCTTGGATCGTGTATCAGTATGTAATAATACGTGTATTATCAGTACTTATTTAATGGCTGAGATCGAACCGAAAGATTTAGAGGAGACAAAGGTACGTCATTACGCTGCATACCAAGCTAACATTTCCGTAGCAAAGGAAGGTGTTAACCCAGGGGAGCTGAAATCGCCACGTGGATTGGCCGTTGATCTGACGAATCAGAACGTCCTGGTGGCTGACAGTGAGAATGGCCGTGTCCAGGTATTCACACACAAAGGGGACTTCATCTCGACGATAGGCGTTTGTATTCTGAAGAGTCCCTGGGGTGTGTGTGTGAACAAGACTCACATCTTCGTAACGGACGTTGAGCTACACACCGTTTTCAAGTTCAGAAAGCCAGACTTTACGCTTGTCTCTGCCGCTGGGAAGAAAGGAGATTCGGGGGAAGAATTTAATTTCCCCGGACAGCTTGGGATCTCTCATGACGGTTTCCTATACGTTCCGGACAGATTTAACAATAGAATCCAGGTCCTTTCCCCTTACTTCACCTTCCTTAGGCCTATTAAGAAGGATTATATACATCAGCCAATCGATGTTAGGGTGACACTCACTGCTGTTTTCATCCTCTGTAATCCGGAGAGTCCGTGCATTCACATCCTCAGGGAAGAAAAGGATTCGAAGAAGAACAAGACTATTGAATTGAATGGAGTGCGGCTGGCATTTTTCTTCTGTATTGATCCATTCATGAATTTCATTGTTTCTGATTTCAGAGAGGGACTTATTCGTGTGTTTAAGGAGGAAAAACTTACGTTCACTTTTGGAGAGGATAAAGTGAAGGAAGGGGGAGAGGGGAAACTTGTCTCCCCTTGCGGACTCGCTTTTTCAGGCTTCAAACTCGTAAATGTTTCACAAAATATGATGTTTGGACTTCAGATATTCTTTCCTCCCCCAATGATGACTAGATTTATTCCCGATTAGAATGTTTGCATTTCCCTAATGGTTTGTTTATTTGTATTAAAATTGTTAGTTTTTATTCTGGTTATTGATCTCACACACAGAGCTGATGGGTTATTGAAATTGCTGGGGAGTTTTTTTCTGAAAACACAGGATTATCAGGCTTGTAGAGTCTGGGGGTATAGACAGGATTCTAGTGCCAATATTCCACCGATGTCTAAAACTCAGGGCAGGTGAGCTATGTTCCAATTGATACGCCTATATACAGTCGACCCGCTTAATAGGGTCACATCGGTCAGAGGACATTTTGCCCCGATTAAGCGGAGAATCCTATTAACCGAAAATATTTCATGTTAGCTTCTATGTGTGAGAGCTATTCCGGTCCTGCCAAAAGTGTCCCGATTTAGCGGTTGACCCGATTAACCAATAGCCCTATTAAGCGGAGTCGACTGATCTCAATTCCTGACAGAATTGAGATTTAACCAACACTGGAATTCTACTATTGATTGAAAATCCTTTTGATTAGTCATCGTCTTGAAAGAACTAAATAGAATGAATACATTTCTCTACGAATTCCTTATGTGTATGTTAGATTTTGGTGAAAATAAGATTTTCTATAAATCTTTTCATTCGGGATATGTCTGCATCCTAAAAGTTTATAATTATTATACAAGAAGTCTAGTGGTTAATTCTTGATCTAAATCCTTGATGGTGCATTTATAAGCTGTTTTACCCAACAGGATGTTTATTATGGATTTTTCCTATTCATTGCTAAATCACTGTAGGTATTCATTGAATCTGGTAACAACATAACTTTCAGATTTACTTAATACTCAAATCATGTATTTGAAATCTCTTGAACTGATCATTTGTATGATTTTCTTAATTGTTTGTTGTAAGCATACTCACTCTTTATTACCTGCTACTTCACTTTATATTTAACACCAAATCATTCCACCAGTACTCCTTGAATAAATATTTGTCAGTGCTTACTATAGGAAAAATTGTGATATGTTATTCAGACACAGCACTTAGTGCACCAGTTGAGCTGACGTGTCAGTATTACGATCAATATAGTTCAAATTCAGGGTGGTGTTTAGCCTAATAATTATTGCTATTGAGTACTATGAAGAGGGCGTAGACTAAATATAAAATGTATCTTATAAACAAACAGCTCATTTATCTAATTTGTGTCTTTCTAAAAATAGTATTGTAGTTTTAGTGTGTGGGTATTTATAAAGCTACCTTATTCTCTACCATCCTTTTCCGAGAGGAGTTTTGATATCAACAATTTTACAACAAAGAGCGCTTTCAATAATTATTTCTCACAAATTGATTTAATTTTGATCTATTAGCGGTTAATATATCCTCATGCAATAATTGCAATAAATAATTACAAAGGATTTGTTTTTATAGATTGATGTGCGAAGTAAAATGTCTTTTGTGGTTCGAATTTATGATTCAGCAGGAAATTACCATTCAATTTATAACCGCAATAAGATTTTTAATAAACTGCAAGTGGACTGTTATGATTTCTCTAAACGATTCAACTGTACTATTCTTCCCAAAAATTTTGTCGAAGAATTTTATCTAAAATATTTGCCGACAGTCTTGAACTTTGCTGAAATCTATTTCCTGAAAATATTGCGCAAAGAAAACATATGAATTCCATCTGAGATTAATTTACTACTAAAATTATGAGTAATTTTGTAATATTAGATACTCAATTACACATCAGATCTAATATTAATGGATGCACACGTTATATAATCTTCAGTTGATTGATAATTATATTCTACCTCTTGTTTTGCTCCAATTTATTCAATTATACGTATTTCAATGATATTTCGAATATCGAGTCATTTTCGGAAGAATAATAAGATTATTTCCCCACAAAACTATGACCTTTCGAATTCTTCAATTACGTACCAGACTCCTTATTTAATAATGAATCCACAGAAGGGGAAGTGAATGATAAAGTCAGATAATTTATGGAATGAATACCATTTAATAAACTGAAGGATCATGCAAGCTGTGTTGTTCACAGTTCTAAGTAAATTTATGCAGCAATCACGTGTTAAACTTAAATGGCTGATAAAGTACTGTTAATAGCCAAGGATCACTAAAAATTAATATATGGGTTTCTAAAAAATTCACTAAAACCGTTGACTGATATGACCGAATATAAATGATCATTTCTGCCTTCAGTAGAGTTCTATTTTTAACTCCAAGCGTTCGTGTACTTAAATAAGGAACGAAGTTATTTAAAATTGCTTTATCTCGCATTATGTGCATTAGTGAGTCGAGATTAATTTTATTTCTGTTCCAGACGAGCTCACGAGATAATTTGTACTTACTGGGGAAGGGTTTTGGAGTCTCAAGGCTTGCTTGACCGAAAAGACTCTTGGAAAGAGATTCTCAATCTTATCCAGAATGAGAGTTAGTTCATATACAACTTTCATATAATCCTATCCAATTCTCCTAGCAATAGTATATCTATTAATAGTACATATATCTATTAATAGTATGTGCTTGAATTAGACACGAAAAGATATTTAACTGAAGTGTGGACAAAGCAAGGAGATAAACTGGGAAGTTCTATCAACAGATGGCAAGAGTTAGAAGATACTCTGAGAGCAAACTACAGCAAGTCTACGTTCAAGACTCCGGAAGTGAGTTCTACGCGTATAATTATCAATAAATTATTCTAATCCCACAGTAGAACATCCAAGAAACAAATTCGCTTAACAAAGACCGCATTTAAAAGCGAAAATTCCAGATTTTTGTAGTAAATTACGTGGGTATTTCTCAAAGAATTTGGGGTATCATGGCACCTAGTGATTCGTAAGATCGTGTTTGGTTATACAGTCGACTCCGCTTAATGGGGTCACATCGGTCAGAGGACATTTTTCCCAGATTAAGCGGAGAACCCTATTAACCGAAAATATTTTGTATTAGCTCCTATGTGTGAGAACTATTCCGGTCCTGCCAAAAGTGTCCCGATTAAACAGTGACCCTATAAAGCGGAATCGACTGTATAATGAATTAGCGTTCGATAAAGCACATTAATTATGTTTGGGTCAATTCTCAATTCAAAATAAAAGCCATTTGCTATTACAGCATAATATAATGGGTACTGCACATGTAACAAAATATCATTACTTCTCGCTGAAGTGCTACATTTCACATTATTCGACTATGATTCCAGTCCCGTTTTAAGCAGTCCTATTGAATCCATACTGAAATTGAAGTCTCTCTTTTAAACCTAACAACATTATTTCCTGATTGGAATCTGATATTTCCCTAGCACGTTCTGATGGAGATTCAGTTTCAGTACTGCTACCCTCGACTGGATGCAAATGTCACTAAAGGACTCAACCATTTGCTCAAAAGCCCATTCTGTGTCCATCCTAAAACAGGTGTGTACATTTGTCCGTGTTATTTGCTGGCCCGCCTAGAGTGAGGTTCGCCCTGGGCTAAGATATCAAGGAAATAATTATCTAGGAGCGAGAGACGTTCCTTTATAGTTTTAAGCCTAAAGTGTTTAGGAGCGTGAAAATTTAGAATATTACCCAATTTACCGTTATTTTAATGGAATTTATAGATTTAGGCGTATCAAAATTTCTGGGTTTGTGGCTTGGAGCGTCTCTGGAGGGCTGAATAATACCCTGTGAGATATCCTAGGGTCTCGTGGAAGTAGTTAAGACCATCTGTTGGTTTGTTGGGGAGACACTGGGCTATTCATCCTATCTCATCGGGCCTGCTTATGCAGATAGAATGTATTCTTACGAAATATCGTACAATTTGGATTTCTTTCAATTTAGGGAGGGTGTGTGTGCCGATTGATCACGAGAAAGCGATCCAATTCAACCCAGAAAATGTTGTCACTGTAATGTAAGTTAACGTTTTAATCCGGACAACCATCCTATCCAGATGGAATGTCCATCAAGTTGTTACTTTAAATTAATGCATACTTCCATTTTACGTTTTTGTTGAACTGATTCCATTTAATCATAAAAATATTAATAATTAATACTGACACGTTTTAATACAAATATTTCTGGAATAACCTTATACTCTATTACTCACTTTGATTGCTTTGCCATATAATATTTGCCTATTAAACGTTACAACATATTAAATGATGCAGACCTATTATAGAGATATTAGGTCTGTCAAAAAATGTCTATTCTCAGTTTAAAGCAGTTACAAGTTTGAAGTAATTCGATTACTTTTCAATGACAAAGTATTTTTCAATCAGAAAAGTTATACAGCTGTGTTTGCATATTATGTGCGTGAATGGTGATAAATCGCACTAAACTGAAAGATTCCAGTGGGCACTCTTCTACTTGACAAACAGCTATTTCTATAAATGAGATGATGTTTGTAAAAATTTATACTTTAATTTATTTATACTTCTGTATATGAGTATTTTACTTCGAATTAGGAGTTTAATTTTAGAAATTTCAGAGACTTATGACCAAGTTCTTTTAATTTTGAAAGTTTGGTTGTAAAAAAGCACTTTAAAAATTCTATTTTTGACTTTTTCAGTTACTTTCAGAAAAGTATGCTTATCCTTCAGAATTGACGCTGCGATTGTATCATCTGATTACCAGATAGATGTGAGCAGATTCTAGCGGACTTTCAAAGTTCTTCGTCCCATATTTCTAGAATTTAACATTCTAAGGAGAATTTAAATGCTGTAATTTCCATCCATGAGAATGCAGTTTACACGAAATTAGCTAAACCCATAATAACATCAGCTGGAGCTATGTAAATTATCGTAGTTGCTTTGTTCGTGGTAATAATTGGGATATATCTTTGTAATTTTTTGGAAATATTTATTAATCTATCAACTCATTTTTGTTGAAATTTGTCTGGTAAGAAGCTGTACCAGTAAATCTAGCTAATACTGTTGTCAGCTTCTACTAAGAGCAAAATGAATTATTTCCTGTAAATTTATATTTAAAAATAATTTTTCGATTTCTTATTTGTAGCTATTCAGAAAAGTATAATAATAAACAAACAAAAAATCAAATCAAGTAATAATAATATGCCAACACATCAACATTCTTTTATTAGTGGGAATATCTCTTTCGACTTGAGAAAATATTAAATAATAATACGTAACATTCACAAGATATAATCTCCAAGCAAATAGTAGTCAGCTAAAGTACTTTCATCAGAAGCATGCAGTGGACACTAAGTAGATTTCTCTGAACACGCAGTCTGCTTATCTTCTTTCTTCTCGTAGGCCTTCAGCCTATCACTCACATCTATCACGGCTATGTCTAGACACGCGTATTGTAGCTGAAACACGTTGATCACCTGTTTGATCAGGAAGATAGGGAAATTCAGTAGTGCGCCCCAG
Source organism: Aphrocallistes beatrix (assembly GCA_963281255.1). NCBI lineage: Eukaryota > Metazoa > Porifera > Hexactinellida > Sceptrulophora > Aphrocallistidae > Aphrocallistes > Aphrocallistes beatrix. The sequence continues at coordinate 4,482,472 of OY725494.1, forward strand.
TGGAACAGACTTAACCCTAGCAACAGGGGGCCAGAGTAGAAATGCATTAGGTAGAGGAACATGTAGAAGAGCTCGGCACAAGCGCAGAATGTAAAGAGGACAACGCGGTTTTTGTAATAAATCTTCAACAGCGGATTGGCCTCGGCGCGAATGTTTTTGTGACTGCCACCGCCCTTACTTAGTGTCGCGTACATTTGTGCCCAATGGCTCACAATGTCCAGCGACACCAAACACTGGAAGAGGAGAATGTATCCCGGATAGAACTTGCAGAGAATCATTATGAGACTAATGGTTCCGCAGCGATCTGTCAGCATGTCGAGAACAGCTCCGAACTTTGTCCCCTGTCCAAGTTTCCTGGCCGCCCACCCATCGAAAGCGTCCAACAGACAGGAAGTTAGGTACAAGAAAGTGGCAGTTACAGGGTCGAATGGCATAAAATAGAAAGACAACAGTCCCAACACCACTCTGACATACCCAATCAAGTTGGGAACGAACAGGAATATATTGTCCGCCTGTGGGATGTTCTGTCGTTGTTGCATTCTGGTTATAACTAGATAATTGTATCAATGCAAAAATGTATTAGGTTAGATGGAAAGTAGATAAGTTGGGTGGTTAAGATTGAATGGTATATTGAATTGCATTGTGTGATGCTACCAATTCAAAATCGCTTTTAACATGAAACATGAAATGGACAAAGGGTTGGAATGGTAAAAGAATATTTAATAGTTCTAAATTTTAATAACTGTTAAATCGATCAATTTAAGCGAATGACTGTGCGTTAGGTTATCAAAATGGCGAACATTTAGATTTCAAGGTTTATAAAAATACATTTCGTGTAACGACATAAGAACGATCCTACTAACCGCAAATTATTCTAAACTTGATTGTTGTCCTTGTTTGGATATATTTCAAAGTTTTCACCAGAAAAAATCAATCATTGTAGTATTTCTTGTGTATTAAGTATTATGAATTTAAAATAGTATATTACATGATGAGGTTCGATGTTTTAAGGATTATTTCTTATCCCCAGTGAATTATAATCCTCGAGACTTCTGATTTATTCTTAGAGTTTGAGGTAATTTGGGAAATTAACAAGTCTACGTAATTTCACACAAACCAGAGTTACCAATTTCACTATTCTCACTAAGTGCGTGCATACACGAAAACATCCGTTTGCCTGTTCCAGGATAGGATTTCACATCCAGACGATTCGGAATCTGAGGTTTAATCTAGCTGATAATTCAACCTTAGAGCCTTGGGAACATTCTAGGAAATGAAATAACGGATTTTATAGATTTATTAATTCATTAAACTCGCTAAAACTTAATCGAGGCTTCACACATGTGTGTTTTGATAAGACTGCTCGCACACTAATGCCTTCGGTTCTTAGAATTTGGTTCTCGTTTTCATGATAGAGAATCACGCTACGTATTTGTACGCAAATCCTGTGTCCTGTTTTAACATGTGATATGTCTGAAGAGAGAATAATAAGATAGATAATAAACGAATATCAGGAATAATATAATAATAATAATAATAATAATAATAATAATAATAATAATAATAATAATAATAATAATAATATTTAGTAAAGTTATTTTATACACAATCAAAATGTATAATAAAGGTACAGAATACTTATATGGCGCTGAGCGACGATGTCACTGACTCTAGCGGACAATGGGGCTAACTTAAAAATTCCTGAGATCCGTGGTTTTAGGCTCTATTTCCTCACCTAAAAACCGCGACATCCACCTTAGTAAATGCCCTGTTCGACAACCTGAGAACCATACCTACCCAAAATGCTGCTAAATCGGTCTGAAATGGGTAGCATTCTCCACTGAAAACGCTACGTTATTATCACAAGAGTCAGCGACATTCTCGCTCAGCGAAATATGAGTATTTTGATAAAAGTACATGTATATAGAAGTAAATAAGACACACTGACGAAGATTACGTATTCCTCAATAGTTAATTAACTTGATAGTAAGCAATTTCAACTTTATTGATATCGAATATCTTCTGAATATACTCTTGGAATTCGTTTGAATATTTAACAATCACTTAGTGATCAATTGAGAGATTTTCTTCCTCGATCAGATATGGTAAATATAAGTTTGTGGAATTCAACTTATGCATTACTTCTCTTATCTCATGTTATAGCCGTTAATAGAAAAAGTCTATGCAAATCTGTGGATACGCTTTCATTACGTTAGTACAATTCATTCATGTGTAATTGTGGACTTAAGGATGAGATTTTTTATTTTTGATGATAGGACACATGAAATTGAACACAATTTGACTTTTAGGTGAAACTGCAATCCTTGTGGATTGGTTATCGAGGATATCCGGTGTTCTGTTCCAATATAGAGCATATTATTGGCACGAGCCCAACCAAATCCACACACGTGCACCTATAGGTTAGTTTTCAAAGGCTGAATCCACTCGAACCGAATACTTGTTTTGACCCATACTAAATTGTCTTAATGTTTTGGATAAACATGATATGTCGTGGGAGTATTTAGTCTAATGTATGTCTATACTTAAGCATAATGAAAATTTCAAATTATTTACATCCAGCCCAAGCCTTCTGTTGCAGATCTAGATCATACTTTGTGTAATTAATTGTGCTATTGCAATCTAAATCTAATTGACTACTGTTGTTGGTAGAACATGCGAGAAACACGATCCTATTTCTTGATCATTCTGTCAATTTATCATGATCGAACTGTTTGGTCTATGGCACAATCTTATAATCTGATTGGCTATTTAATCATTGTTTTTGTTGTGGCGAGGGACTCCGTATATGATATAACTAATCAGAGGTTATCGCTTACTTAAAGTCATCATCCTCTTACAGAGAATGATAAGGGTACAGAAGTTTATTTGTGTAAATTCAATGTTGAAGCATATTGATTACACAGATCATTATTGTCATGTCACTTTCTCATAATTATAAGGAGTAAGATATATTTATATTACGCCTGACTTTTCATAGACTGTTTCTTTAGTGGAGTTCCCTCTTGACAACAGAAATACATGCTGAGCCTGAATGTAAATATCTTAAAATCGCTTAACAGTAAGCATGCTAATATCAAGTGATGTGTTGAGTGAATGTTACTAAATATAAAGATTCCAGACTAATTTGTAACAAATCCAAGTTCGTTTAATTATTGCTCTGGACAAACTCACAAATTTGATTGGCGTTACACTAGCAAGTTTCTGCTGTTCCTAAACTCTGTGTGATATTTATATTTCCAAAACTTTAAAACGGACTTTTTTTTAATTGTTTGAGAAACTACAATTAGAAGGTAATGCGGAAATGGTTCGACTTTTCGAAAAAGGAAATAGTTCGAATTGCGGATTTAGGAAATACAGTCGACGTCGACCGCTTAATAGGGTCACTGTTTAATCGGGTCAACCACTTAATTGGGCCACTTTTGGCAGGATCGGAATAGCTCTCACACATAGAAGCTAATACAAAATATTTTCGGTTAATAGGGTTCTCCGCTTAATCGGGGCAAAATGTCCTCTGACCGATGTGACCCTATTAAGCGGAGTCGACTGTAGTTCTACTTTTTATCATTAGGATTAATGGTGGGTTTTTTTCGAACTATTTCCTTTTTTGGAAAGTCGAACTATTTCCGGTTTTGGTTCGAACTATTTCCACCATACCTTACAAATACAGGTTATGGCAGAACTTCGATTATGCCTTTAGATTGGTCAAATGATTTGTCGGAATGGCAGCGAATCCCTTTGATTCTAGCCCTGGTGTCACACAGACACCTGACACTACTACACAATAATTTGGTATGGTTATAAATCACAGTTAATTAAACAGAACATTTAAGGATCATAGTATCGTTATTAATATAAATGTCTTTAGGCAGATCTTCCCTCTTACCAGAGATAGTAGAACTCTCCTATATATAGTCTTTGTAGATCCCTTGTGTATATTGACTGATAGTTTTGATCCCTTGATCCTATTCCCTTGATCTTGCCCTTTAGGACTCAGATTATGTCGCTTTTTAGTATATTCAAGGAGTTTAGAGCATTCAATGACATTTATTAGTAGGAAAGTTAGAGATAATTCATATTATTTTCAAATTTGAAAATCGTTTTATGCGCCGGTTACACACAACTTTCATATAAACGCCTAAATTTCATAAAAACGTAACATCAACATTCGAATTTTCGTTTCAGACCTCCTCAATGCAAAAGATATCTGCATCTATGATAGCTATCTCGTGACAACGAAATGATGGATACTGTGGAATGTATGTTTTGAAAAGTTTGATAAAATATTGCAAAGTAATTCCAGTAATCCTTCACTGGTCTAGACATGTTCAATAGTATTTGCACTTGACATGCAAAAAAATGTGTTTTATTGCTGTGGTCATTAAAATTAAGTAAAAAATCATGGAATTGATTTTCTTCCTTTTCTGGATATTTTAGGTACAATGAATTTTAAAAGTCAGTCCAAGGCTCCTTTTCCTGAAACACAATGGCTCTGAATTTCTATTAATAAATTTGCTTATATGAAACTAATTATTTTAAAAATTAATTTCAGGAACGTGAGAAGTATAGTTCCAAATTGTTCCAGATAGTTACCATCGTTGTCGTAGTTTTGCAGTAATAGTTTTTCCAACAATTCGTCTTTCGAAATAAAAAATCTATTTTTAAAATAATACCTCATATCCTTCAGCGATATTGGTTTAATCATCCATTTTCTTTCTCATCATTCCAATCCTCGATACGTCTGCACTATTCACGTAACTCACTCGAGTGTGTAGATTGTGCTGCATTTTCGATCTAATTCACTACTTGTTCTTTCAATGAACTAATTATAGTGTACAGTGAAGTATCATACATTTGTTTGTGTCATGTATTTCTATTTGATTGAAATCTATTTTGAGTAATCTTCAACTGTTAATGTTTCAATATAGTTCGTGGCTTTATTTTTAATTTTTTTTTCTATTTTGTGGTTGTTTGTCCAAATTGATTGAATTGCAAATCTTAGAAAGTTGAAAATTGACACGTAGGTACCAATGGAAAGTTTGCAAACAAGTTCGAATATTTAATTAAGCGAAATTTTCACACTTGCAAATAAACAACTTTTTTTTAAAGAATTTTCAAACATATGGCAAATATTCTATTTCAACAGTTCAACTAATAGCTACAAAGCCCCTTAATAAATATATCTACAAAATAAGCAAATTTCAAAAATATACTTTATACGATATTCTCCTAGGGTTTTCGTGTCGATTTCGAATATCGAATTTGGGAAATCTTTTGCAAATATGTTTGCTAATTCGCCAATAGCAAATTACCTATTAACATCCAAATTCCAGGAAAAGTTTTGCTTTTATTAGCTAAACACCGAAAAATGAAATATACTTTTTGAAAATATTTAGAACATTAATCTGTATTGTCACAAAATTTAACTTTAAAATTGTCTACAAACATTCACCAATCCTTTTTCCGCGTTTAGAAAATCGTCTACTGTGCAAACTCCCTGATAGAGATTACCACCACACTATTGCACAATGTTATACATTAACTCCTTATCTTAATGACATTGGAGCATAGCAATGACGAACTGTAATCGATATTTTGTTATCGTAGGTCAATATGGAGATCATGGCGACCTTTTAGCCATGAATGAAGTACTTTGTCCCAAAAAGGAATTTTTGTGTAGTCTATTTCTCCAATTAATTTATAGATACGGGCGTACTAATTTATTGATTCGCTAGGGGGGACTTTTTCGGGTTATAATTTTAGTTTTCTTATAGCTTCGAATGTTTATCTTTTCTGTCAAATCATTTTGGGTGGTTTGATAATTAAAAGGTGCGTTGGTGTATTTGTACAGTCACCTCCTCAGAAAATGAAGTATAATAGGAAATGATGAACAGGCGTACTACGTAGTTACGAATGAATCGTGAAGTTTTATAATGAAGTGCTGCTGCAGGAAATGCTGAACGTCAGTGATGTGTTTAATCTACTAAGCACTTCGAGGACCAAATAGAGTAGAATATACTTTAACGAATCAAATCTGTTTACTATTTTCTTTCTTATTTATTCACACATAATAAATTAGAGTACACACTTCTGAACTAAAGTGTTTGGATGTGCAGGGAAATTTGTCTGTGTTGCTATGGAATTTGTGTACGAAACATTTCATTCGTTTCACCGTTAAGAAAAGCCAAAAAACCCTTTTTTTTTGGATGAGACTGCTCAATACTTTCCATCCTATTACTAGCAATAATACATACTTTAAGCTGACTGAAGCTTTCTAAAGAGTAAATGCATCAAAGATAAATATACATTACCTCACAAAGTCTGGAATCTTCCAGTCATGTTGAGCTGGAGTCCCTGGTGAGGGATGAGCAGGAGCTGAGTACTCTGAAAGATAGCATAGGCGTGTTCTATCCACAGTTTAAGTCCGCTTGAGTGAAGAGTTGACTTGATAGTACAGTCGACTCCGCTTAATAGGACCACATCGGTCAGAGGACATTTTGGGCCGATTAAGCGGAGAAACCTTATTAACCGAAAATATTTTAGCATATATGTGTGAGAACTACTCCGGTCCTGCCAAAAGTGGTCCAATTAAGCGGTTGGCCCTATTAAGCGGTGGTCCTATTAAGCGGAGTCGACTGTATTTGATTTGATACCAACCTACCATACCTACTCGAATAATCGCCCCTAAGAGGTGCTAACTTCTACCCCATAAATCAGCTTTACAGCTGTTACTCCTCCTACCGTTTATCAAATCAGTCTTGTGGTTGTATTCATTAGAAAGTCCCTCATATCTAAAATATTAATTTACATCGAGACATATTCTAGGATTACGGTATGTCTATTAAAATATTTGAATTGAAGAATATTTTCGGATTAGTGCAGTGGGCTATTTTTAAACTTTTTCATACATACACTACTACGCATTGTACATTACTTAATAATTGTGCATTAGGAGATCCTCTTATGACATAGACGTGGTACTTCGTCCGCACGTGAGCGCGATAGTCCGATTTTTACCAAAATTCGTACGTACAATCGCTTCATGGTGTATATGTATTATTCTTTGCGAAATTCAATCACTTCTACTAGTTGATGTCAATGTATGTATTTTAACGTTAATACAAAGTTGCATTTGAAGGTATCAATATAGTCTCACCGAATCTTTATAGAGTATTTCACTGTATAAAGTCCAATTCTCTTATGTAGGAGGTTGTGTTTATTAGGAATTTTTATTATTAATTATTGATCAATTTTAAATTTTCAAAACCTTTAATGGAGCTGCACTATCGGTCTGTCGACCGCCATTTTTATTTATTTATAACATTGGTCATAATGAGTGTAATTACTGGGCTAGACTTGCAACCGTAATAAGGTTTAATAATAATACTATTCCGCCTACCCTCTTCTTAAACTAATTCTGAATTTGGATATCCAAAATTGAAAATTATAACACTAAGCATTTATCCATTCTAGGCAGCTGTGTAAATCGGAGGATGAGAATGATGAAGGTCAGTTCTGAACTTTCTTATCAAATATTTTTGTTTAGACTAAATATAGGTTTAATTAACAAGTTCTCGAGATAAGCTCCAACATTTACTTTGTGAATCTGTTTCTACATCCTGCATTTAATTTGTTTGCGTATCATTTTAACCAGTATTACGGTTGTAGATAGTTTATTAAAATGATTACCAAAAACCACAGTGAATATTTAATGTATGACAGTATAAACAATCGGAATCATCTTCTGAAAGAATTGTTTTATCCCCTATTTCCTCTGAGGTAAGCACACTGTACATCGCTCAATGAATTTGGTTCAATATCTATTTCTATATGTAATGGATAGTTAACAAAAATCTTGATTGTAATTTGATTCTACGAGTGTTTCATAAAAAAGGACTCTCGTAGCAGATGGATTTTGTTGCGTAAATATGATACTCCTGATATTGATAGTCTACCCAACTTTCTTTTTGTCAAAGTAGGACTTCATTAGAAAGTAATGTATTTTACGTCAGATCGGATATTTTGATTAATGAAATCCTTTTTGAAATGATCGGTAGCTTCATTGATGCAAATAGGTTTGATTGTACGTTATGATATATGAAGTGCAACTAAATCCCTGTAGCTTAATTATGTATAGACTTTAGATAAACATACAATTCGGGGAATAATTTAAGTTTTGCTTGAGAAAATCTGTCATATTTTTTTAGTTTATCGAATATAGTTTGTAGTTACCAACTTTTTTATATAATAAATACATCAGAAAGCAGATTATAAAAATTTAGATTATTTACATTCCTATGGTTATTTCGCGTCACCACAATAACATCAGTGATTCGTATACATTTCTCAATTGAATGGTGGAGAAGTGAAGATATATTTGAAATATTATATTCCATGTCTCATTTGTTTTAAATTATATTCTTTGGAGTTAAACACTCTTAAATCTCAATATTTCCCCTTAAACTGAACATTTAAATTTTTTGGATTCGCTATACTATTTGACTAGAGTAAAGTACGATTATATTACACACAGTGTTCTATAGGTTTTTCTCAATTTAGTTTGTTTACTCATTAAAATGAAATAATCAAATTTGATACATTTATCCCAAATTATTTCAAAGTTTTCTCACTTCTTCTTACGCTTAAACATGATTTTAAGGCTTTCAGACATCAAGAATTTAAGAATTTACTATTTAGAGAAGTTATTAATCCAAAATATATTTCATATACTTTATCGGATTTTTCTTGAGGTCTGTATGTACAAGTTTAAATCTAATACAATCTTTAACCTATCGAAGCAAATGATTATGAAAAAACTGTATCTAACTACTACCTTGTATGGTAACGCCAATCCTCTCTTATTAGAAATCTGCTTTCTCTATGCCGTTATTAAAATATATTTCTAATATACTTGAAATTAATCTCATAATTAAAATTCGTTCATTGAATTTGTGAGAGAGCTTTCCCTTGTAGTAATCAGTATATTAATGCTCACTGACTCACGACACAAAATTAACTGATAAATTGGGTAATAACACTTTCTCACTGTGTTGTTAAAACCTTGTGGTCTCTACATTAATAATTACCCTCAAAAATTGTTGCGAAATGTAATTAATGACTATTCATTGAATAATTTAGAAAAATGTCGATTTCATATACCTACAGACATCTCCAAAGCTGTATTACAAGCTTGGATTTGTTTTCTGGTTATTTATAAATAATTTATACTAACGCTTTGCGATTCACAGTAAAACATTTCCTTAATTCTTTTCATCGAATTAATGAAATTCTTCCTCGAAAAATTTCCTGAAGTGTTGCAAAAAGGCTGCACTATTAGATTTGCATCAATCTTCGCCATTAATATTCAGCTGTGATATAAACTAATGAAGTACGTACTAAGATTCACTAGAAATTTGAAAATACCATCAGACGCCTACGTTATGTTAAATCAATGAAAATAGTTCGTTCAATCCTTGTATTGTATTTTATGATCTAAGTGTAAAGTAGAAGATGGAGATGATTTATGAAGAATCATTGAAATTTAATTAACATATGTTTAAAAGTACAAATATATTCGCATACGCATTTGAATCTTGGTAGGAAATGGAAAGTCATTTCCCATTACACAAAAAAATTAAAATTGTGGACATGTTCGAATTTTACTTAGGCAATACTAAACTAAGTTTTAAACCTTTTAATAATTAATTTATGATAAATTTTTGGTTACTTTTACCAATTAAAAATTTGCTAAAAGCATTTTTTCGTGAGTAATCAATTAAATTTTAATACGGCACTTACTTTTATTAATTCTATTACTTTCCTTATTTCCACACAAACATTTATCAATTAAATAATTTGAATTACTAACAACCGTTAACCGAATAATGTAAGCTTGAAACAATGAATCACAGAGGAGGGAATGGCAGCGTTTGAAAGTAGTACGGCCTCTGCATATACACTAGAAGCTATTTTCATAACGAATTATTCAGAAATCCAGTCAAAATACTCCTTAAATCTGAAGATGTTCGGACTAAAATAACTGGCAATACTCAGCTACTACACTACACAAAAATAATAAATTACTTACAAAACTAAACTTGTTCCTCGTCAAATAAATATTGTCGTAATAAATGTTGCATTAGAAAAGCACGAGTAAAATTGAAAGTTGCGATGTCCGATTTTACGATTAAAAATAGCGAAACATTGGTCGACTTTTAATAACATCTTTTAAGATGACAGAATGCTCCTCGTAGCTGAAATTTTTGCATTGAAACTGTTGCGTAAATTGTAGGTGCTTTTTGTGATTTTTTTGCTGTTTGCTAAAAATAACATTTATTTCCTGTTGTGACAAAAAAACTATTTAGAAATTAGAAAAACTCTACTATCATTCATATGTATCAAATGTAGATGTCTACGTTTCATGATCTATTAATATACAGTTGGTTAAGTCAACTAATACTCATACCAATGTGCTACTTTCTCATGGGCACTCGAATTCACTATTCATGCAAATATATTCTATTAATAAAACTCAACTAATTTACACGTAAGAATCTATAAATAGCAATATTTTGTTCGTGCTATTAATGCGAACTTTCCCAGGTTCAGGAATGTATGAATTGCCTGTGTTTAACAAAAAGATGCATTAAAATGATTAGAAATGCTAACATTTCTGTTCGCAAGCAAGTTTTTCTGATAACTGGAACAATCCAATGGTGCAACATATTTGATTGTGGACAATTCCAGTTCGACATCTGAAGTCGACTATCATTTTCATTTTTATGAAGTAATTTGATGTTACAAAAATGTGCTTTTTGCAATAATATATAATTTGCTCCATTGCATAACAATGCTTACTCTGTTTGGGTGATGTTACATTGGTAGTCATCTGAGAATCTATTAATATGTATTATCCTAACCCTGACGTATCTATAAATGGTATCAACCATTAGGTTTACATTGAACCTGTAATAACGTATTGTTCCATTTGATAGATATCGGTTTGAAAGAGTTTAATCAGTGCAAGGAATTCTTCAAGGAGTTCATACAAAAAAGAGATTCACATGACGTCCCAGTTAAGGAGTCAGATGAGTGAGTTGGATTACCTTTATTATTTACGTCACTCTTAAATTGTCCATGGTTATAAATATCTAGATTATACTTATTATTTATTCTTTTGTGCTAGAGGAGACTCACATTAGAACGAACACGGTTTCTTTCCGACAATTCTTTTCCCCTAAAAAAAAAAAAATAAACTCTTTTTTTAATGTGCACGTAGTAACAAGTGTATATTACTGGACTTGAGTATACCTTGCAAATAAAGTTATTACTTAAAAGTAAGATCTTAATTACCATTACTTTCTATGGTTTATACTTTTTACCACATCTCTTACACTAGAATAATAAAAAATTCTTAGTCTGTTAGGTCAATTATAAACGTATTCACCGAAAAATAATCCACAAATGAAACATGTTCAGAATCTGTACTCTACTATTCTTATTTAATTAAAGCCTCTACACCAGTGTCAATTTTCGCCAAATTCTATTTTAAAATGCACCCACTTAATCTACAAATTTAAAAACATTATCTAGAATAATCTTAATTAAGACGCAATATCTGCAAGCTGGAACAGGATTTTCCCCAAGAAAAAAAGTAAATTGAATTCTTTCTTGAAAGTGTAAGCCAAGTTCTATTGACGATTTTCGTGGTTATTTTCACATATCTGGTGCAATTAATTTTGGGTTTGAAAATCTAAGAAAAAATTCTACGAGCACAATTATCAGTACATATCCATTTAATTTGATACATTAGCAACACCTCTGGAATGTTCATAATTAGTTCTAAAACAATATCTCACTTCTTAAAGTACTTGGTTGTACAGAAACTCTGCAATGTTGTACAATAGTGGAGAATCAGAGTATTATTTGGTGCAATGATTTTGCTTTGAGTGATGTTTCAGCGATTTTACTCTTGAATACGTTGAGATCTTCCTTAAACTCTTAATTACGTTAAATTTCTAAATTATAAATGCTAGTGGTTCTCTTTTACAGAATATCTATTTTGACTAACAAGGGTGAATAGTGTACAGTGGGGATCGCTTATGATAGAACTTTCGTTTAGAGTGAATTTAGCATAGTTGAACAAGGCCAGTAAGTTACTGGCACTCACTGCATCAGAAATATCGAGTTCATAGAATGCTTCACGATCAAAATTCGTTTAAATCTAGCTTAATTCACTATCAATTAATAATGCATATACTAACAAACCTTACCAATAAGCTATAAACTTCTGTCAACCACTCTAATTATCACGAATCACTCGGATCTTATGTTAGTGTTTTTTTCGTGACTACTCAACAAAAAATAAAATTATTATTCAAATATCGCAAATGTACAATTGCAATATTACCAAGAAATCAGTCTATGTATTTTAAAAAATTGAGATAGCCAGCATTTGAGTTAAATTTAGATTAATTATTGAGTTGGTAAACAAAAATACCGCAAATATTGTCTACATTAGCTATAACTATGGCACAGGAAGGACGCAGCTAGAAACTGATTCGTGCGAATTTGAATAGTTGAGTTAGCGGATACAAAACAAATATTTTAAAAAGTTCGAAATAATTATGGTTTTGAGGTGATTAGTCTTAACAGTTTTTTTAATTTTTAACTTATCTCCGATTGGCTGCTGAATAATTCTTCCACTTAAAAAATTCTGAGGTTAACTCTAATCAAGAAAGTTGTGTAGATCCATGTCCAAGGTAATTTGCGGTTTAATGAACGAGGAAAATCAAATAAACCATTCTCTCTCTCTGTACAGAAAAATGTTTACCCAGTGCCATAGTATATACCACTAAGTTGCCTCATGCAGTTTTACCTTGAATTACCATATAATAGAAATATCAAAAGAACCAACCATGAGCATGACTTGTATTTTTATAAAGGGTGTATGTTTAATATGAGTTAAGTGGTGGGAAGGCAAGCACCCTAATCGACCACTAAACGACCTCTACATATTTCAGCTGGTTTGGCTACCAAACTATTTATCCGGGTGGCAATTACTCCCATATCCACTCGTGAAATTATGTGTACGCCCAAGCATTACTTTGAACATAGTAGAAGTAATATCAAGTTTCTGATTTATTCAAGTTATTTCATTAGCTAATTAACATTATAATTTGGGATATCGAATACGCCTCAAATGGCTAAAGAATTGGCTTACGTTGGTCATGTACTTTACAGAGAGAAACAGAGCAAGATTTTCTTTAGAAATCAAAATAGACCCAATTTAATATTGTCCAAAAATGCTTATTCTTTACTGAAAAATAATTAGATCTTTTCTTGTCAAATTTTGTATTATTTAGACGTTAGAGGGACAATGCTGGGGTCAGTATAGTGGTTTATGCTAATCACAGAATTGTGTTTGAGTAAATATTCTTTGAAATCGACTAAATCTGTATACCCACAGCTCTTGTTTTTTCAAAAAGAAAACTTTTATTAATAATCACGTACAGAACTGCACAACATTTGTTTAAAACAGAAATATATACCAATTAGTGTATATGTTTAGTGTCTTTGTCAATATACTCATTGTGACATGCTTCTTTTGCCCTGCAACTTGAAAAAGGAACTACTTAGTCATCATTAATTAATATCCAGAATTAGCACTGGGATGATTCTATTTATAGTAAATTGCCCGCATTTTATGGAATCCCCGCCCAAAATGACTTTACTAGCTGTAAATGAATTAGCAACATTCCTAGACTAATTCGGGAGATATTCAATATCTTATTTATCACAAAATCAACTAGAATTACTATCAACTTACAAAGCCCAGCATATTATATTACTGTCTGTAATTATTCTCGTCATCATACATGATCGCTTAAAATGATTGTTTCGTGACACATAGCATTATCTATCAATTAATTGACCTTTCTAACGCTAATATTCGGTTTACAGTCAGCCAGTCAAAACAACGAATAAATCAGCATTGTGGAGATAGGCCCAATCAAATTAGTGCAATATGAATATTGGTTTAACAGTATTGACTTAGTGGTTAATATCGAGACGTGAATTAATAGATCTTCTACTATATATTTTGAAAGTAAAAATAAATTTTACTATTCTCGAAATTCTAATTTTGACCTCTATACTCGCTATACAGGTAATCTGAATTTTGTGTATAAATACAGGGTAGAACTGGTATAAATCATTCACAAGAGAAAAGTACACTTGAAAACGAATAAATAAAATAATAATGTCGGTCTCTTCGGAATATTCCATAACTTCGAGTGAAGAATTCGACTCACAGATTTCAGAAAACAAAGCGACATACGGGTTTACTGACAACGACTTAGCTCCCTTCACTGTTGCAGGACTCAGAAAAGAAGCGAAGAAGAAAGGACTTTCGAATGATGAAATCAAAAAAGTTATCAAACAAAGGAGAAGAGTAAAGGTGCGAAAGTACAGCAAAAATTTCCGTGCCAGAGAGCAACAACAGATGGCTGACATGGAAGTGGAAATAAGAGTATTGAACTTGAGAAAGCAACGACTAATCAATGAAAGAGTGCGGCTCATCGACGAAAACGAAAAATATAAACATTTATGCAAAGAGAATCCCATTCTCGTCTTCCAGCAAGTACAACCTCCCTACATGCTATCGCCATTCATCACTCCTAAAGCAGAACCGAACGATTCGCCAGTTATCAAACGCAGTCCTAGTCTCGGCTCTTCCCCTTGCTGCAGTTTCTATCCTTCCCCCATCCAAACAGAGAACTATCCCTACTGATGCACACACACATTTATATTAGATTTTAAGCTATCAGCAAAATGTTTGACACAATAAAATAAATGCAATATTACCCGCAAATTTTAATGAAGAAAGATATGCAATGTATTTTATACATAATTATAGTGATGATTTATGAAGGACATGAGTTGTAAATATGGTGCAATCCATTATGGTTTACATTATTAAAATCAATGTTTATATTATAATTGTGTTTCCAGATTCAGAATAAAAATACAAATAACTACCCATATGCAGATAAATTGTTGAATCCATACTTTTACAGAATATGAGTTATGATTGGATGAACCAGCAATGGACTATTCTTAAAATGTTGCGTAACAACCTTGGATCATTTCTACCCCAAAAAATTTTAATTTTACAAATTGTGCCGTTCAATCGAGACCACCATGAACGTACACATAAACTATAGGAATTATATCAGATAGCTTATTTTAATATATACGAATCCCGTATATCTGAGAATAGTCATCTCCAATGGTTTGTAAAATCAAGTTATTGTTAGTTTAAATTTATCAAAAGATCGAATGTCTATTTTTCAAAAAGCCTTTTCATATAGAAGATTAGTTTCCACTTAGTTAAGATTAAATATTTAAAATTGATTATCGTCCCTGAAACACTTCTAGGGTATATGCTACTCCAAATGTGGGTTAAATATTTCAATAATCATACTTTCATTGCACAATTAACAATTCGACCTGCTTAGTCAAAGTGGATTACCTCATCCCACCAGAAACCACAGTCAAATTCGAGACACAATAATATTTCTAAAAAAGGAATTGCAAACACACTCTATACACACAACATATTTTTTCTAAAGGTCAGAAAGTTGATATTGTGACCAAATGTTTATTCTTTAGAGACAATAATTAGGACAGGTTTTATGTTAGGAATCAATGAAACTTTCGCGTAGATTCGTTGAAAGTTCGAGTAGATTTGCAATATAACGAGTTTGTATTTGATAAAATTATACATATAAAGCAGGCTGGATGAGCTATTAATAGTAATAATGTCATTTATACGAGCGCGCTTCGCTTGCTTGCGCTGCGCAATTTGTCAACAATTTGTCACCTATCTCAGCGAGGTGTAAAGCTTTCGCTTAGATCTTCGAACTCCCGTGTAGACTCATTACTATTTACCTGTGTGCCAAATTTCACGTTTCTAGCACGTCCCAGTTCCTCAATCAACTAACAAACAAACAAACAAACAAAAAACATTGAGTTTTAATATATAAAATTACGAAGTAATTTTGTTGCCAAAGTACGTACATTTATATCAAATTAAAATATATTTCGCTAAATCTGGATAATTACCAGTTTCTCTATATTGGAGCGTTCGCAATGCTCATGAGTCATCAGGGAGTTCAAAAGATACATACTGCTCTATCGAATCGTCATAGCTTGATAATACCAATGTAATATACAATTGTGAGTATTACATAGGAATATTGTCTCGACATACAGTGTATTAAGTCAACTTGTCCTTCTATGCTGATATTCAGTTAGCAATCAATCCAGTAAAGTAATTAAGTTAACACTGTACAGATGGCCCCAATGATAATTAGTGCAAACATGACTGGTTTCATATCAGCTCGAATGGACCAATCTATTCCAGATACAATGTATTTTGAAAGTATGAAATTAATATTGTTTTTCTCGGAAACGAAAATTGTCTTGTATACACTACAGCAAATATACAATCTAGTAAAGTATAAATACAAAGTAGAGTTCGTTCTAAATCATTAAGAGCAGAGAAACATATATAGATATATATTTGAAATAAAAATAATAATGTCAGTCTCTTCGGAATATTCCATAACTTCAAGTGAAGAATTCGACTCACAGATTTCAGAAAACAAAGCGACATACGGGTTTACTGACGACGACTTAGCTCCCTTCACTGTTGCAGGACTCAGAAAAGAAGCGAAGAAGAAAGGACTTTCGAATGATGAAATCAAAAAAGTTATCAAACAAAGAAGAAGAGTAAAGGTGCGAAAGTACAGCAAAAATTTCCGTGCCAGAGAGCAACAACAGATGGCTGACATGGAAGTGGAAATAAGAGTATTGAACTTGAGAAAGCAACGACTAATCAACGAAAGAGTGCGACTCATCGACGAAAACGAAAAATATAAACATTTATGCAAAGAGAATCCCATTCTCGTCTTCCAGCAAGTACAACCTCCCTACATGCTATCGCCATTCATCACTCCTAAAGCAGAACCGAATGATTCGCCAGTTATCAAACGCAGTCCTAGTCTCGGCTCTTCCCCTTGCTGCAGTTTCTATCCTTCCCCCATCCAAACAGAGAACTATCCCTACTGATGCACACACATTTATATTAGATTTTAAGCTACCAGCATTAATGTTATACATTAATTAAATGCATTATATGACGGCAAAATATAAAAAAGAAAGATATGCAAAGTATTATATTACATTTCTAGTTTAAGAGAGACATAATATACCATTGATCCATTATGGTTTGCATTAATTGAATTGATGTTTAGATTTGTTCACAGATTCAACAATGAGACTTAAAATAAATCTTCCCACAAGCGACTATTTTTAAACTCATACTCTTCAAGAATACTCATTTATCTCTAAGCATGATGTTAAAATATGCTCGTTCGCTATAATGAAACTTCAATAGACATATATTGTAGCTTATTATTAACTAATTTAACCTTGGATCAATAACCAATCAAGAAGTATGCCTGTTATTTAATTCGATCTCGCATAAATGTCAACAATAGACTATTCCATGCGAATAGGTATTCAGGAATCTTGTAATTATTGGATGCCTCATATCACATATGTATTATATACGTACGCATTCATTCTTATAGTATATTATAATTTCCCATCATGCTCTTAAGTGATGTGACACTATTACAGAGCCGTAGCCACGTTTCAAACTGACCTCTTTAGACCAATTTAATTCCCAAAAAAGGACAATTTTGTCGGTCTACTGGTTCCAACCTTTCCATTTTTTGTCCCAACCGGACCACTTCACACCTGATGCCGACGTCCTTGTGTAATTATAGGTGCAATAATCTCTTAATAAAAGGGACATCCCATATATATATATATATATGGTCAAGTGTCGACAAACTGTACTTTATAACTATATGTATATAAATCTATGTAGTAGGATTTATTAACTACGTTCTTAATGGAAAGCTTCAAATTTTTAAATTTGTTTAATTAAAACAACCTTCACTAATTAATAATAGATTAATTTGGACTCGAACTCGATTGAACAAACTTGCTAATGGATTCTCTGCTGCCTTAATGGAGCTTGCCAGGCAGTATATTCATAATTAGTTTCCTCACAACTTGAGGTGTGAGATCTGTTATAATGTTACCCTGAGTGGATTTTAACAATATCTTGAAATTGATTACACTACTAGCTAACAGCTGATCAGATCAATAATCTTGAATAATGAGCCTGTTCATAACAGATCAACAAGTAGGTATAAAGAAGCACTGATTTTCAAACGTGATTCTAAGGTTTCAAGGTTAGCTAAATTTGGTATTTAATCGAGTTAGCACAAAATCATGAGCTGAACACATCGCATTCATACATTCTTAATTATCTCTAATGGAGAGGTGCTTCTAAAAATACACCTGTTGAGATAATACCATATGGAGAATATACCTGGAACGCTCAAGTAATAAACTGATTGGTTGATAAGTAAACTTTCATGAATAAAAAATGTAATTAAGTTTGTAAGAATGTTAAAAAACGGATGAGCGCTGTAAATATGATTTGTTACAACTCAGCGTCAGATTTAAGCCCATATGTTCAGGTGAGCATGTGAATAGACCCTAGACGATATGAGGAAGTAGATCTTTGCTAAATTCTTATTTCTCATTACGTAGGATGATGAGATTAATTTTGCAGACAATGCATATACTGGACTAGGGATTGCGTTGAAACTCACGTAGGATTGATTTTTCAAATTGAGAAGTGTTGTGCTGGTCATTGTTAAAAAAAATGTAAAGAGGAATTGTGTAGAATAAATAGAGACTAGGTTTAACCAATCAAGTGCTAGTATGCAGTGAGGTACTTAAGTACCATAGAGTACAGTTTCACTTACCCAATCATAAAAAATATCAGTTTGCTCAACCTTTTGGATCGACATTTTTTTAAATCTCGTTAAAAAGCAATCATATCGGAGTATTGGGGGGGGGGGGGATATCCCACTCTTCCATTTCTTATCATATATTTTAATTTTATTTCCTTTAGATAACCCGGATTTTAGAAGGCGAAGCGATCACTATTCTTTCTCAATTGAGTTTCGTGTTTATACTGAGGAGGAAATTATCTTAATTCAACTAGTTCTACATCTCAACAATGATTGCTTAGTCAGACAGACAGATTTACTAGGTTCAATGTATTGATTGTGGCAATGATTTAGAATAAGCGCTTATTCTAGTGTTCTTCATGAGGAGTTATATTTAGAATTGAGCGGAATTTCGAGAGGCACACAAATAAGAATGCTAGAGGCAAATCTATTTTGCAAATACAGTTGAAACCGTTTTTTCTTAGTATTTCTTTACAGGTTCAAACAGTAAGAAAATGCCGATGGAAATTAACATATAATTGGAATCTTTACACCATAAATATTCTGAAATAGTAAGAAAAAAACGAAAAGTTAGAAAAAACCTGGTTTCGATTGTGCCAAATCACACTCATGCTCGAGTGTAGAAAAACGGAGACACTAGTATTGGTAAACTTTAATTTTGTCCACATCTATTCGAACTTAGATGTGTGCCAGTCTACGAACGTAAAAAATTTCCTAAAGTAGTGTATTGTTCAGAGAGTGCTCCTATGTCCACTCATCAGGATTTGACAAAAGCTATGAACCATCTGCTACTATATTATGCTTAAGCTCTCTACGATTCCGTTTGTTGATGTATAATATGCTAAAAGAAAATCAGGGGTGAACATAAAAATACTTCTAAAAAAGTTCAATTTAATACTTGTGATGAAGTAGATACTTGCGTATATATCTACAATAGGAACTGGCAATAATTTCGGAGCACTTTCTACCATGTTATCTAATCAGGAGTCGCACAACACACAATATGTGTCATGATAAGTTTCTTTATCAAGCTAGTTTCAATGATAAACTCGTTACATACAAAACTGTCTAATTCAAAAAATTGTATTTAAATAGAAACTATTCAAAATTAACCTTATTTAACCTGATATGATGTTTATTGATTCTGATATTACACAAATTCCTGAAATCTGCATTTACCCTCGAACACGTTTTCCTTTACTCCAACGCAATTTGTACAATTTGCTTATGATTTTACACATCTGATTTCAGCATTGTAATATTATGCACCCATAGAACAATGACGAATTTAGTATAGCAATTTTATGAAGGATTTTGTATTGTATCCATAATTGTGTTGATCTAATTATGCAATTATTGAATTCTCGTTACATCAATAAGTTCACATCAACTTACAATTGTTAAGGTGGACAGTTTGTTATAATTTCATAGTATTTTTTTTGGTCGAGCTAAATTCATACATAAATTATTATCCAACCATACAGAACAACCAAACACCCACGACGAGATTTTAACCATGCAACAAGACCATTCATATAATTGGCCCCCAGAAATATAAAGTCACAATGCTTTCACGTGTGGAATTTAAAATTGAGGTTAATGGAATTGAATAACGTTGTGTTTAATAAACACTAATTAAAAACTAGTTTGTAAAACATTATGAAGCGAATAATGTGATAATAAATATCCACGAACAAAGAGATATATTATATAAGGTACTAACACAGGATATTTTGAATCTCATCCACATGTGTTACTTATTCATGAATCTACATTGATTTCCATGCATGATAAACTTGGATCAAAGTTTAGAGGTAATGTTTGGCACAGTTAATTGTTGAATTCCAATCAGCTTTTTATCCATAATATGTTAGTGTTGTATTGGAGCTGAATCATCGGATTTGGGGAATCTAGAAATATCATCATTTAACACTGAATTGTGTGTTAGGATTTGGGATAATTGGGCTTTAAAATGTGTTAAAATAGTTAAGTGTTCTTATTGAATTGTGAATTACAATTTTTTGAAGATAATAATTATACAATTTCAAACTACTAAAAGTGCATTTTAGAAGTTGGAGTATAGTCGGTAACAAAGTGGTTGATATTAAGCAAACCTTGCGACAGTGGCTTTAATAGAAGAATCCACGCTGTGTTGAATAACTTTTACAATGGATATAAACACGAATATGTTGAAATACTAGAGTTGTACACGCTAACAGTGAATTATTGATAATTATAACTGAGTACTTTATATTGAACATTCCAAGTTTTACATATAATGGAAAATCTAATATATCTAATGGAATCCTCTTATCACATGTCCACTGGTTAATGTAGAGGCAATAGTGAAAATGCTTCATATTTTAGAAATACGTACAGTCGACTCCGCTTAATAGGGTCACTGTTTAATCGGGTCAACCGCTTAATCGGGCCACTTTTGGCAGGACCAGAATAGCTCTCACACATAGAAGCTAATACAAAATATTTTGGGTAATAGGGTTCTTCGCTTAATCGGGGCAAAATGTCCTCTGACCGATGTGACCCTTAAGCGGAGTCGACTGCATGTTAGTTTATAGATCGGAATCGCGCATTGAAACCTATGAAACGTGTAACTAAGCTAGACCCTGAAGTATTTGACAGTATCCTTAATGCATACATGAATTCTAAACATCCACCAATCAAAATCCATACTTCTTCCTCGTCTCCCTTTGTGTGGCTCTGTTAGCCGCCCATTGGTTCCTCAGTTCCAGGTCATTCTGTCTGGCCTGGAAGGCTAGGTAGGTCAGCTGGTGCTTGCGTCTCTGTTGTCCGGAGGGTTGCATGCTCTTGGAAACTTTAATCGGATACTCTGCTTCTTCTGTCAGCCGCTTAGTCTGAGTGAGATCCACATCTCCCAGCAAATCTGTCTGGTTTATTTCGAGGATGTTTTCTGCCGACACAATCCGTTTCCTCTTCCCACCCGCTGTCAGGAACTCGACTTGAGAATCTGATTGGTTGGTTCTCGTCTCAATTTGATCCGGTGCGGGATCCAATTCCTGCGGTTCTATTGGTTGTGCGAATTGGTACATTCCATAGCCAAACTTTGATTTTTCAGGAATTTGGGGTGCTTCTATTTCCTTTTCTGGACTTTTACTTTCAGATTCATTCGTGGGTTTGTCTACAAAACTGAAGAATGGCACTGAGTCTTTTGAGCTCGCATCTTCATTGGCTCTTCTCTTGACCGATTTAGGGATCAGAAGACACGAACTCCCCCCTGATTTTATTTTAGGTTTGGGGAGAAGGGAGGTCAAACCGTTTTTACTTTCTTCACACTTCAAATTATGTTTATTCTCAGATTTATTCAGAATGCGTTTAAAGTGTGCATTGTCATCTTCATCAGAAGATTCACAGGTCGGGATAGAGAGCAGATTCGGTTTTGTGGGAGGTTTTGAAATGTTTGTAGGTTCATCTGAATCTTCACTCTCGTCATAAGCTACTAATGCCATCTAATATTTAAAGTTTAATTTGTTTATCTCATTATAGTGATCATTAGAGGGGTTTTAATTTTAATTGACCCATATTTTAATATTCGGGAGGATCCCAAGCTTTTATTATTCTCATAATTCATTGGCACAATCTATCCCGATACCGAGTATTGCATACTGTGAATTAACACCTCTCAAGTTTAGGAATAAGTAAGCAAAGTATAATATTTTGGCAAGCTTATTATTACGTATTAAAACAAGACTTTTAATTAATAATTATCCTGCCAATGACACGGGATCCATTCTATTTATAGCTTGGACCCCGTATTTCTAAGGTTTCCCCGCCCAAAATGACTTAATCGGAAAAGAGTTAGCAAAATCCATAGTACATTGTTAATATTAACATTTTTTTAGTTAAAAATAGCTCAAATTTAGCGGTATTCTACCATAAACGTGCTCACACTCTCATAAATAAAGATTAGATTAGAATGGCGGAGAAATTGGATTTCAAGAGTGTGATTGAGAAAGACATCGCTAACAACAACGTGGTCGTGTACAGCAAGAGCTACTGTCCATTCTGCGACGCAGCTAAGGAGATATTCACCAAACACAAAACGCCAGGCGTCTACATCAAGGAGCTAGATCTGGACTTCAGGAATGGGAACGAAATACAGAATACGCTGGAAGAAATTACGAAGCAGAGAAGCGTTCCAAACATTTTCATCAACAAGAAACACATCGGTGGATGCGATGCTCTACAAAAGCTGGAGAAGAGTGGAGAACTGAAGAAGTTACTAGCTAAGCTCTAGCAGCTTCTGAGTTAGATATGTTACTAGCGAATTAGTGGTTGTTACTCTGTGGTGCAGTGTGTTGTGTTGAAAATATCTTAGCTAAATATAACTAAACTAAATACAGTCAGGGTCGCTTAATATGAACATTCGTTTATTATGAACTAACCTCCTGGTCCCAATTTCATTTTTTAGATAGGGTTTGTATTGAATCAAGTTCGCTTAATATGAAGTATCTCTATTATGAACAGATTTTTTGGTCCCCTGGTGGTTCACAATAAGCGACCCTGACTGTAGTTATATTCCAGGACTTCAAGCGTGAGAGGATGCTGTCTAGACAAGGGAGAGGGATACAGGGTCATAGCCACCGGTCCGGCTGGTTCGATTTCAACCTGACCACTTTTGACAAATTTAGCCTCAAAGGGGACCATTCTGTACGATCGGACTAGTTTCAACCGGACCACTTCACACCTAGTGTCTACGGCCCTGATATAGCTAGTTATGGATAAGGAAGGAAAGGATATATGTATCCGGAAATCTTCTAAAATGAAATATCAGATACTGATTGCTGAAGATAAAAATAGATGAAATTCAATAGAATTTCTTTTTTTAATTCAATTATACAATATCTGAAAATAAGTCACTTATAAGGTATGGATGCGCTTATAAAAAGTTAATAAGAACTTTTTATAGAACGGTGAGAATTGAATTGACAGAAAACATTGCTCGATTGGGATTGATGCGGCGTGGAACCCATAGATCTTCCCAAACTTTTCAATCACGTACACGTTACCCCCGAAATACTACAATTCTGTACAATCACCCCAGCGGGTACTTACTCTAGGTTAGGAACACAAGAAGTTAAATTTAGACATCTCTCTCCTAAATCTTTATGAAGGAGATAATGCATTATAGACTTGGTGCATGTATTGTCTTAAATATTCTCCATTATTGACTTTATGGACCAAATCAAATCAAGTTAGAGAGTTGCGGTAGAGACGAATGGCGGAAGAAAAGAAGATCGACGACTACGAACGCATCGGGAAGATAGGCGAGGGGACCTACGGGGTGGTCTACAAGGCTATGCACAAAGCGGATGGATGCATCGTGGCACTCAAGAAAATTAGATTAGACATGTGAGTTGTAACTTAATTGTATTTATGTAATAGAAACTACATGCATTGATTCACACTACGATATCGCATTGAAGATATGTATATTACAGCTTGTAATATTAACATCTAGCAAATGATGACGTCACTGTTATTAATAATAATATTTCTGTTTCAGCTTATCTCAAATATTTCTTCTGAGAATCTACATTCCATTACAGTATAATTATAACAGATAGCTATTATGATATTGATATAAAGTTATAAACACACTAGTGCTATTAATAGAAATTCGAGCATCATATTTTCCTTTTTATAAAAATTCCTTAAGGTTAAATCATTGTCAATATATATTCGTATTATGGAAAATAATAACATTATGAGTGATGTGAGCAGAGCTGAAACAGTTCCCAACCAATCAGTGGGTTTTGTTAAATACTTTATTTTGTTTGTTTCTTCAGAGAAGCAGAAGGAGTCCCTTCTACAACCATCAGAGAAATTTCACTCCTGAAAGAATTGAATAATCCGAACGTTGTTCGGTGAGAATATATTTAATATAAATAGAAAAAAGGATCAACTAACATTGCTACAAGAAACTTGAATTTCTATCATTTTTTCTGTTTCAGTTTGTACGACGTCATTCACTCTGATGATAAGATGTATTTGGTGTTTGAGCACCTAGATCAAGATCTGAAGAAGTATATGGACAACCTCCAAGAGTGCATACCTGCAGAAATAATCAAGGTAGGACATTTCCTTCAGCGAATAAAATGATTGGTTGATATTAAACAAGAAATTATATTTATTTTCAGACTTAATATTTACTTGTGATAAATGGAACATTGAAAAGTAATGAAATTTTTTTGAAATATTGAATCCATAAATCCCTTGTTAAGTTAAAACCAAATCGGACCAGGGATTTTGCTAACTCTTTTGGGCGGGGTAATCATAAAAATGTGGGGTATTTTCTATAAATAGATCGATCCCAAAGCAAATTCAGTATTTATTAATGACGGCATACCATATTCATAACATGAAACTGTAACTCCCATCTTCTATCCTTCAAATAAGACTGAAAGTTGTCGTTAAAAGGTCTGTGCTGTGATAACTTATCTTTATAGAGTTACACCTACCAGCTTCTCAGCGGCATATCTTACTGCCACAGCCACAGAGTCCTGCACCGAGACCTCAAGCCGCAGAACCTGCTCATAGACAGCGAAGGGTCCATTAAACTGGCCGACTTCGGACTGGCGAGGACATTCGGAGTCCCAATGAGAGCCTATACGCACGAGGTACCCGATCAGCTGATTGGTAGGACTGAGCATACTTTATGCATATGGATGTGGTGTATGGTTAAGTGTACATTGGTATATATATTTTCATGGATCTGTCCGAATTGAGTGAAGAACTGAGAAGCTAGGAAAGCTATATTTGGCAAATAACTACACGAGGAATTGACCAATATGAGTCTTGCTTGTGGGTCTATTTTTGGAAATTTAAAAAGGAACACCAAAATTCAGCCAAAAAATCTCCCGCTAATATCAAATGGGAATTAGCATGTTGAAGACTGTATACATTTTACAACTACACATATTTTGAATATATATACACTAAGCGGACAAAAGTATTTCAACACTTGATTCTTTCCCATACAAATAATACTAAATCGGATTTTTTCATGAAGGGCAATACGTTCAAATTCAAAGAGATACAAAAAATCTGATTCCAGATTCGAAATCTAACATTCGAATTAGTCATAGTTGAACATAACTAATAAATTACTCAACTCAATGAACAATCTTATCAGCCTGAGCCACCATAAGTAATTCATTGCCATAATGTATAGTGGTCAAAATGGGTGTATGTGGCATAAGGTGGCGCTAATTGATAATTACAAAAAGTTAGGAATGAATGATTAATTAGAAAAATTAACATATGACTAATTTGAATGCGTATTTTTCGAATCTGGAATCTGATTAGCTGTGTCCCATACCGTCTAGAAGCAACCCTCTTCATGAATAGACCCATTTTAGTATTATTTGTATGGAAAAGAATCAATTGTTGAAATACTTTTGTCCGCTTAGTGTATAGGTTCTCTCAGGATTTCGGTACCTACTATATCCTACACACAGTAGTCAAATATCCAATGGCCTACAGTACTATTGCAGCTACATTTTATCACTGATAGGTCATTGGTACTTGTTATCTTAGACACTCTAGATTAAGTATTCAAAAGGATATATCATCTTTCCGAAGGAGTATCAGCTCGATATGCTCTCTATTGTATTCTCTCAGTATATTGAATGACAGCTATATATTCAATACTATTTGTATAAAAAACTATTCTCAAACAAGATTAGTTCAACTAACAAAGTTTCCAAAAATACAAACAAGCAGGATTCTGTGTCCTCAACAGCTGGGATGGAAAGGCTTTGAGAAGCCTTGTATTCCTGTGCTAAATCCTTCAAGATAAAGTCAGTGGTTGCCTGAGATATCTTGAAGGAGTTAGGCACTCTCTCTCTCTCTCTCATTCTGAATTCTTGAGTTTTCAAATATATATCTGAGTTCAGATAGATGGATAAACTTCATGACAACAGAATTATACTGAGGAATGTTGTGATTTGAGGTGAATTCATTAATCCTTTGGGAATAGCTGTTACAGAAGAAAATATTTCATAAACATAGCGACTCCTTTACAAAGGAGAAAACCTCCTAGATGTCTGGAATGGACTTGAAGACAAAATTAAATCGTTTTATTCGAGAAATTCGGAGGATTTGAATGGAGAATTCTTACAGATTATTAAATTCATTTCACTTGATGATAGAAAAAGGGTTCCACGAATTGAAAAACTTTGGATAAAAAATGAAATATTTGATGATAGCGAAAGGATTCCATTTCTGTGAAAATTTATTCAGCGGCAGTATCGCTAGAGTTATTTTTAGTAACACAGTACTATTATTAGTGTTTGAGTTACAGCTGATACACTGCCATGTTACTAATAATAACTCTAGCGACAGTGTCTTCACTTCATTTGTGTGTTCTGTGAATAATTTATGTCCATAAATACATTAAACTGACTCAAGATATACTATATGTGTGTGTACTAGATTGGTTGTAAACAAGTCCTGTTTACACTCAGGATTGGAGACAACAAAATGGGCGTAAATATCCTCAGTAACTTGACACTTGTAAATCCCGGAATCTTAAAATAGAATATCTGATACTATTTTAAGTATCCGCATCCTAGGTGGTGACCCTGTGGTACCGGCCTCCTGAGATTCTCCTGGGTTCCACCGTGTACACCACTTCAGTGGACATCTGGAGCATCGGCTGTATAATGGCTGAGATGGTGAGTTGACTGTAAATACAGTAGAACCTCTTTAATACGGATAATACGGAACTCCGGGTAATATGAATATACAGTACCCGGACAAAAGTATTCAACCACCACAGAAACGTATTAAAGTGGGTCTATTCATAAAGGAATATGTACTCAAACTGTAAGGAATACTCTATTTTTTATTTCAAATTCGTAAACTGCACATTCTAATTACTCATAATTGATAGCCTCAACTTAATTACTAATAAATAACAACATTTGAAACTTGATGTTACTTGTCCCAAGTCATAGCCATTATAAATGATGGCGATTAGTGGCACAAAGTGGCTTGATAATTTTCTACATAAGAATAAGGAATTGAGTTGAGACTCTCAATTATGAGAAATTAGAATGTGTAGATTACGAATTTGAAATAAAAAATAGAGTATTTTCTACTGTTTGAGTACATGTTCCTTTTTGAATAGATCCAATTTAATACTATTGTATGGAGTTTTTCGTGGTGGTCGAATACTTTTGTCCGGGTAGTGTATATTTTATTCCCGTACGGAGCAATTACATGTAAACCACTCCAGTTAATACGAACAAATTTCGACCGTCCATGGTGTTCGTATTAATGAGGTTCCACTGTAATTATGGATCAACTCTTCTTTTGTTTGTTTTTGTTTTTTTGTTGTTTAGTCGTGTAAGAAGCCGCTCTTCCCTGGAGACTCGGAGATAGATCAGCTGTTCAGAATATTCAGGTAGACTCCAGTTCTAATTTTAGATCTAATCTAACTAAATCCATAAAAGGAAATTATTGTAATGTTATATTCAAGGTATAATAGACAGAATTTAAAACTCTCAAAATATCGACAAAGAGAAAATTCTCTGATCCGTATGACAAACATTGCGTTGCGTTGGAATATCAGTTTTTTCGATTTTGTCTTTCTCCAAACAAATCGAAAGCAATCTTTGGTTAGGACAAAGACAAAGTTTCATAACAACATGCGTCCATTAAGGAAGTGCCTTACAATCCATTCAGATTACGCTAGAAACAAACTAATTACACTGACAGTGGTAACTAAAGCGAAGAGTGGCCTCAATTTTCCTCTTGGCTCTGGGCTTAAATTCCTAGCAACACCCCTGACCTAACCACCAGCCAATAGATTTCTCTGTTATATTAATAGATTCTACAATCATTGGTTGGTTATTTAAGTTAAAAATTTGCACTGCAATCGTTCCTTTGAAAGAAAAAAATAAAAATAAAAACATCTGTATTCCTGTGTGTACCCATCAACATTCACACCAAACAAACAAACAAACAAACAAATACTAATAAGCTTGTAAACAGGAGTTGTAACAATCACAAATGTAAATCTTCCCTTGACGCGATATTGCTATCCCAGCGGGATCTTTGAATTTCCAATTTCTCGCATCTTTCGTCCGAAAAGATTGCTGCAACTCTCCCGATTTATCGAATATACATACCTTATGTCCATCTCTATCACTAAGGACAATATTACTCTTACCGTCTATGGCCATGTACCAAGGAAAGTTGACTGAGTTGGACTGGCTCGGGTTTCTGTGACAGAACTCGTGTAAGAATTGTCCGCTGTAGTCGAATATGTGGATGCACGGACTGTTATCGTCCAGAACGAACAGCTGGCCTGCGTGTGTCCCTACGTCCATTGGTCCCCTCAGCTTGTCCGCTCCGATATGGTTCAGGTAGTCGAAGTGTCCGTCTTGCCGCATTGTGTACACCTGTCAACATTCAGAGTTAGTCTGGGAATATACTCACTCTGAGGAGCTTATAAACTCGATTGTAAACTGGGGCGACTTTGTCCCTAAGAGGTGACTTTGTCCCACAATAGCAATTTTAATAAAATATACTCAAATTTATGAATCAATGTAATCACATTGATAATATGTATGAAACTCTCAATATATCCACAGGTATTTAAACCGCAATATTTCTAAGTTTGAGTATATTTTATTAAAATTGCTATTGTGGGACGAAGTCACCTCTTAGGGCCAAAGTCGCCCCAGTTTACGGTATTAACATTGGTTGAAAGATTGATTCCCTCTTAATATTTGGGATAAATTTAAGAAATTGTTTTATGAATTCCTAATGTGCACTCATATCTCTGTGAAGGTTTAATTTGTTAAGGAATAGAAATCTCATAATTTGTATGCATCCATAGTTTATACGTATTTCCAACCATCCTGGGATTTTGAATGAATGAATATTTTCAAAATGTAAAGAAGGTTTTTGAGACCTTAAAAGTAACTCAGCTTAACTGTGGTGTTAACCACCGAAAAAATATGAATTTCAGTGTAATTTTTACACCAAAGTCGCCCTTAAATCATGATTTAAGTTGTAAATTAAGGGTATTTTCTTAGAATTTCGCATATTTGGCTACACTCGGCCAGTCACCGTTAATTTAGCTATTCACACTTAATGGGACAAATCTTAATTGGCGAATCGGAATCCTGGAAATAGTCTGGAGTATAGACCCACTTGAACTCGGTTGTTGAGGTAGTCCGCCACGAATAGATTCTGCTCCTCGTGACACATCGCCAACCCAGATGGAGCATCGAACTCCTCCACTCCTCGCCCGTAGCTACCGAACTTGAGTAGGAACTCTCCCTGCTTCGTAAACACCTGTGATAAAAATAGAACACAGGTCAATGAGGTTTGTATCGCATAGCAACACACTTATCTGATTGGTTAAGTAAGAATATAAATAGTAACATTTCTGAAATAGTCACGTTCAGTTTGGTAAAAAGTACGATAGAGATTTTTGAGTACTTAAATTGAGCGGAAAGGAAAGCGGGTGCTATTATTAGATTCCTTGGTAGCTGCTTTCTATTCCTAATGTTAGCTCTGTTGCGTAGATTCGTGAGATTTTTATACTGCATAACCATGGATGGTTTTGTAGTGTAGAATTGTGAGGTTTAGTTTTAATTACTCAAATGACCTTGTGGTTCAATCGGTTTCATCGTAACTTGATAACCGTCGCCATAATTTCTTGGTCTATATGGGGTTTTACCATAGTAAAATGTGTCGCGTGCCATCAAATTGTGTCGTGTGCCACAATTTGGTGGCGATGGTTATTTGAGTAAGCGAAACAAAATCTCACAATTCTACACTACTACAAAACCATCCATGGTTACGTAATATAAGAATCTCACTACTACGCAGCTCTCAATTGTAATGATTGTCAGCATAACGGGCATGCCTAATCTCCGGGACGGGACGGGCTAAGATGCCTAATCTCCGGGACGGGACGGGTTAAGATACCTAATTCCCAGGACGGATCCCGTCCCGTCCCGGAAATTAGGCAAGTGCCTAACCTGAATATTGTTCTTGTACCAGTCCGTGATCAGCACTAAGTCCCTCAGAACGCAGATGTTGTGCGGAATTATGAACTCTCCGTCCTTCTCCCCTTTCCGTCCGAACCTGATCACGAAGTCCCCCGTCCACGTGAACACCACCACCTGCAGCTTGTCCCAGTCCAGGATGTAGACCCGCTCCAGCGAGTTGCAGATCCCCACCGCCACTGGGTTGGACAGGTACTCCGGGCCCCCGATACGCTGACACACTCGGACCTCTGTGCCTATTACGCGGGGAAGTATATAAATAGGAGAGACTGTATATTTTGATCAGAAAATATGTAGAATTTTGATCAGAAATGTGGAATTTCAATACTAATTAATACAAATTCCACATTTCTGATCAAAATATAGTCTCTAAAAATAGAACTGAGAATGCACCCCCGCAACGAATCTATATTTCAAAACTATTAGTAAGATAGTCTCAATAAGATATCGGGCGAATTCTCGGAAATTCATCATGACGTCAATAACCTCGTAAGTCCCGTATTTTCCCGGGTTTTTCCTATTTATAGTTTGGACCACACACGTCTATGGCTTCCTCGTTAAAATAGCTTAACTGGAATGAGTTGGCAAAATTCCAAGGCTAAGGAATGGTAACTTAAGAAGGAATGGCAATTCGGTACATCCATGGTCTACTTTGATAAAGTCGCTATGAAATATAAGCAGTCCTACCCAGTAGGTTGAAGTTCTCTCCGGATGCTACTCCCTCTACGATCTCCTGGGGCGTCCTGAGCGTGACCTGGTAGAAGTTCCGTATCGTGGAGAGGGACGCTCTCAGGTTGTCCACCTGACTAAACGCGTGTTTCAGTTTCTCTTTCAGTTCGGGTTCCTCCTCTACGAACACCTGTGTGTCTATTTTTAGTTCCTTACTGATCTGTAGCAGTTTGCTGATCTGCAAGATGCGAGTGATTGTGTTCCTGGCGGTGAGCTGGGGGGATTTTAGAGTTTTGAGATGGTGAGTGAATTCCGATTTGATCCGTGATATCTTCTTTTCCTTCTCCTCTTTGGAAGAAGTTTGTATCTCAACTTGCTTGATCACTTCTTGCTGGAGGTCATTCAACTTCGTGTGGACCTGAATGGGATTCAAATTCAGTTTATAATCAATTGAATCTTTACTCAATACTCATTAACATTCAGAATGAACGTAGAGCATACACTCCTGGGAAATCTATATAATTTCAGGGATTGGATGGGAGGAAATTAGATATTATATCCGTCCCGTCTATCAAATTTTTTGGCGGAACGTCCCGCTTTTCTATTAAGCTAATTTTCCCGTTTTTACATAGCATTTCTCCATTAAGCTTTTGGATTCCACATATAATACTTTTCTATTGCGTCTCGCCAAATCTCGCGAAATTCAACTTTGCGTCTCGCTTTATCATCGCTCAAGTTGGCCTGTATGAACCACTAATGCCAGCATAGGCGCCGAACCCTGGGGGGCTGGGTGCTCGAGCCCTCCAGCCGCCTGGATTCGGAGATGGCCCATAGACGCAATACAAATTTTAGGGCTGAGTCCCCC
Organism: Aphrocallistes beatrix; assembly: GCA_963281255.1. Lineage (NCBI taxonomy): Eukaryota > Metazoa > Porifera > Hexactinellida > Sceptrulophora > Aphrocallistidae > Aphrocallistes > Aphrocallistes beatrix. The sequence goes on from OY725494.1 coordinate 4,514,988, forward strand.
TAGAACCCCAAAATTCGCCATTGATTTCAGAAGTTCGGCCCCCCTGAATACCAGGAGGCGCAACTCACGTCTTCAGTCTGCCTGATGACGTCCTTGCAGCACTCGACGTACTTCAGCGACTTGATGAGCAGCACGTGGGGACTCTTGGCCTTCATGACGCTGAAGGAGATGGGACTGCAGAGGTCGTTGGACCCTTTCGAGCTGTGGCAAGCCAGGAATTCCTTGCTCGCCTTCGCCAGGAAGTTATTCTGTAGTTTCATCGGACTTTTGTAAGGGAATGAAGTGACTGTGTTACAAGACGTGCACACGATGTTGTTCTTGCTATTAGCCGCATCGCCAAGACAGGCCACGCATATCGTATGGCCGCATAGTAAGATCTTGGAGTTCTCCTTGATCTCTTTACAGGTTATGCAGGGCAGGTATTTGTACAGGTCTTGTGGGTTAATGTTGGCTGTGAGTGAATCGGGTCTTTTGCTTGCCATTTTGAGGCGGTGCTATTCAGAAAACTTTATGTGCATTTTCAAATCTAGAATTGTGCTTGATGATTCAGAATAGAAATAAGAATAAGACAGATCAATGTCAATAGACACAGCTATAATAGACAACTATAACACTCGATTATGCATATCTATAGTATTGGCCAACAGTTTGAATTTTGAAAATATCCTAAATTTAGATTGCACCACTATTAATTGTAATGATAAATACTTGAATGACATGCCGTAGCAACCAATCAGTGTTCTTTCTATATTTAGAACTCTTGCAACTCCAGATGAGCAGAATTGGCCTGGAGTGTCGTGTATGCCAATGTACAAGTCAACATTCCCCAAATGGGTCAAGCAGCCACTGGCGTGCATAGTGAAGAGCCTATCAGAAGACGGAGTAAGGCTACTAGAGGTATAGGCCTATACTAATGACTGTGCATTACATACTTCGTTGGAGGATAGGCAGTAGCATGTAGAGGGTCGTACTGAACTAGGAGGGGCCTTGATTAAATTGTAACACAGCTAAGTAATGCGAATTGTATAAAGACAGAGCTTATGTGCTCGGCCCTTGAGGCAATGCTCCCTTCCTCCTCTTTTTGATTGGCCTACATATCAAAGAGGGTGGTTATCTGTTCTACAATGTGGCAGGGCAAAGTGGTGGTGTGGCAGATACACCTGATTAGTTTATGTCCTATTGGCGCCACTGGTACGGTTGGTACGGTTTTAACCGAACCACTTTTCAAAAGTGGCCCCAGGTTTGTCATGGTAAACCGGACAACTATTTAATAGTGGTTCGGTTATTTAGGTAAAAACCGGACAATTTCTAAAACCGTTGTATAGTTGTATAAGTTCATTGAATAACTACCAAATAAAAAGCATAACATTTGCTTAGTTTTAGGATACAAAAAAGCCTCAATTTATTCCTTTCTCGCTTTAGAGTATGATGGTCTATGAGCCTGGAGAACGAGTATCAGCCTTGGCTGCTCTGAATGACCCTTACTTCCAGAATGTCTACCTTCCTAAAGCTTGTAAGATCTAATAACCGCAACCCTATCTCTTCAAATTGGTTATGTAAATTTATATGACATTCCTTTGATCCATTACGTGAACTAAATGCTAATTGCAGAGTTATCATGGTGTACTGCCGTATTGTGTTATTAAGTGTAGTTAATACAATGCTAATATATCAGTTATATTCGTTCCTGGATATTTATTACGCTTCAAGGAATAACGAAATCCACGGACATTCCTGTGATTATTGGGGTACATTATTGTTGTCAACTCGTATCACATACCAACTCGTACCACGTACCAACTCGTACCACATACCAACTCGTACCACATACCAACTCGTACCAAGTTAACAGAAAATCCTTCTTTTCGCTGTTCTTACATATATCTCATCCAAAATACTATAGAAATCATACATTTCATTTTAGTAGTTAGTACGAGTTGACTGTTTCTCCTGAATACATAGGACGACTTTAAACTGAGTAATTCGAGTGTGTAGTTTCGAAATTGTCAGATTTTCAGTAGTTGTCGTGGTTTGAATGAATTGGCCTCCATGGATAGACCCATTTTAGTGCTTTTCATTTATGATGCAAAGCAATAGGATGTTCGAATACTTTCGTCAAGGCAGTGTAGTTGTGTAGGAAAATACATAGACACATGAGTGTGCCCAAAATAGATTTCACCATAAGATCAGATCAGCAGTTCTTCAGACTTAGTCGGACTGTTGACCTGGTCTTACCTGATATTACATCTGGGGTAACATTATATTCTGGATCGACCTGAAAATTGGTTATCGTTTTTCAAACTATGGTCATGTACTGATAGAACAATCTCTATTTATATGGAAACTGCAGCTCAAATTATCCATTAATTTTGTACAATCAAATGTCCGTGTACGATAGTATCTCAATCAGGTGTGTAGAGAAGGAGAGATTGGTAGCTTCCCCCAAACCTCAAAAATCTAACTTATTCAAGAAGATTTTCTGTCTTCCATTTCCTCCTGGATTTTCTCAGTTCCCAAGCGTTAAAATCGTATTACTCGTTGTGCTACTACATCGCATACACATCTACTCAACTTTCAATTTTATCAATGGACTTTCCGAAACGCGGGAAAATCAAAGTACGGTAACAGAGAATTCCGCCATTACAGCTCAGCTTTTCATGAGCTCTGCTCTGTTCTTGGCGCCTCTTCCAGGACTAATCGCAGATAAATATGTCCCGCGGGCGAAAATGGTAATGATAAGCTTGATCCTTTCTTTCATCGGATCTTTCATTCAATCCATATTTCATAGTATCTACGAACTAGCGGATTTAAAAATAGATCCATTCGTGTACTATTTCGTCCATATCACCGCTATCTTGTTCCTCACGGTGGGATCATCTGGCGCCTACGCACTCCTGGTCCCAGTGGGTGTGGACCAGATGGAGGGGGCCAATGAGGTAAGACTCAAGTCCTACTTCAACTGGCATTACTGGTTCATTAACGTAGGCGCTCTGCTAGCAGCAGGTCGATACTTCATCTACGTAGGCACACAGAGTGATAGAGTCATCCTGCTAGCGAGCTCCTACCTCGCCACTCTCTCCATCTTCCTCGCCCTCATCCTGCTCATGATCTCTCTCCACTGCTCGCTGCTGCAGCGAAATCAGCCCCCGGGGGGCACGCCGCTCAAACAGGTGGTCGGAGTGGTCTGGTGCGCCCTGTCCAACCGCTACTCTCAGAGACGAGAGTCCACCTACAGCACTCTCCGTCTGTCCGACTACGCTCTGCTAGAGAACAGAGGCCGCTACTCGTACGAACAGGTGCAGGACGTGAAAACCTTCTTCAAAATCCTCTTCGTGCTCATATCCATGGTCTGGTATTTCGGTGTTTACAACTTGTTGTTCTCTGTTTACGTTGATCAAGGACAACAAATTTCCTGCGCAACGGACACGTATTATTCGAATTTAGTGATTTTCCTTACCGATTGTACTACCATACTTTTGCTCTTACCAATTTTCGAATTTTTTCGATGGAAATGTCAGACAGTGAATTTCAGTTTCTCTAAAATCCTCTACAAGTTCCAGGTTGGGATCGTATTCGCTTTCTTCTCCATTCTATTCGCCCTAACTCTTAACTTATTTTCACAATTCGGTGTCCTAGCGTGCGGTTCATATAACTGGGATGATGGCACTAAAGCTAGCCTTATTCTACAGAGAATTCCCGCGATAATTCCACAGTCACTCTTCATTTCAGTTTCAGAATGTTTCGCCATTGTTGGATCGATGGAATTCGTCTATGCACAATCTCCACACCAAATGAAAGGCTTCATTTTTGGGATTCTTCAATGTTTTACTGGAATCGGTTTCTACATTCCAATTGTCATTTACATCGTATTACGAGCGACGAGCTGTGATAGCCTCAATTCCACCTCGACTCTTTCTACAAGTAACTACACAACGAACTGTCTCGTGTTGAGAGGCAAGCAAACATCTCACGGAACAAACGATTACGTCTTTTACACGATATATCTCGGCTGTACGCTGGTCTACTGTTTCTTGTTTTTCGCAATTGCAAAGTTTTATCAGAGAAGAGAGAGACAGAAAATTGAAACTTGGCCGAACCAACCACGAGTCAGTCTGTCGAATTGAAGACGTTTTTGGTTATTTTGTATTAAAGTGTCTTAATGTTATTTCACCCAGGAAATAATTAAGTATATTTTTAGATATTTATGTCATTAGAACGTAACGAATTGTCTGTTGACAGACCGATAGTGCAGCTCTATCAAACACCAACCAGGGATATACGAGTATAGAGATACGTGATCCTTTGTACTCGGGTAGGTAGTACTTAACATAAAAATGCGATTCAAATATTGAACTAAATAATGAATTCAGTAAAAATATCGTTTAAAATAAATCGAAATAAAAATAAGTTACAAAGGTTTAATGCCTTGGAGGCTCGGGCCAAATTTCGATCTTTTGTCTTTCCCTTCTTTTGTACAGTTTCGTCATAGCCAATAGTCCCACCATATACGCCAGTGTAATTCCCACGAAGATAGCGTAGTAAACGAAATTCAGTGATTCCTGCCCAAAACAGTGAGGAGAGTGCACCAAACAAGTTTTACAATTATTCTCATCCTTGTAACAGTTCGATGCTCGCTGTAGTATGTAATACAAGATAACTGGAATGTAAGACCCGATACCTATCATGCACTGAAGAATCCCGAATAGGAATCCGATCATTTGGTGTGGAGATTGAGCGTACACGAATTCCATAGCTCCAACAACCGCGAAGCATTCTGAAACAGCGAGAATCATCGTCTGTGGAATTATGAAATAGATTGAAATGGATTCTTTATTCGCGTGTGACGCGTAAGAGTATATGTTCAGTGCAAACGCTATCAGCAGTCCTATGCAGCTAATAACGACTCCGATTAGGAACTTGTATAGAATCTTGGCCAGGTTTATGTGAGCTGTGAGGCATAGGTTTCTGATGAGTTCAATCAGCGGCAATAAAGTCAGCAATATTGCAGAGTCTGTGAAGAAAATCAATCTCGTGGAAAAGAAAGTGGTGGTGCTATTCTGAGACAGGTCTGCTCCTTGAAGTGTGAAAGCAGTGTCCTCGAGATTGTCCACACCGAAATACCAGACCATGGATATGAGCACGAAGAGGATTTTGAAGAAGGTTTTCACGTCCTGCACCTGTTCGTACGAGTAGCGGCCTCTGTTCTCTAGCAGAGCGTAGTCGGACAGACGGAGAGTGCTATAGGTGGACTCGCGTCTCTGAGAGTAGCGGTTGGACAGGGCGCACCAGACCACTCCGACCACCTGTTTGAGCGGCGTGCCCCCTGGGGGCTGATTTCGCTGCAGCAGCGAGCAGTGGAGAGAGAGCATGAGCAGGATGAGGGCGAGGAAGATGGAGAGAGTGGCGAGGTAGGAGCTCGCTAGCAGGATGACTCTATCACTCTGTGTGTCTACGTAGATGAATCGACCTGCTGCTAGCAGAGCGCCTACGTTAATGAACCAGTAATGCCAGTTGAAGTAGGACTTGAGTCTTACCTCATTGGCCCCCTCCATCTGGTCCACACCCACTGGGACCAGGAGTGCATAGGCGCCAGATGATCCCACCGTGAGGAACAAGATAGCGGTGATATGGACACAATAGTACACAGCGGGAGAGATGGACACAATATTGAGTTCGTAGATGCTATGGAATAGGGATTGAATGGAAGATCCAATACAAGATATGAATAGGCATAGCTGTAGCACTTTCACCCGAGGAAGATACTTGTCGGCAAACATTCCAGCCAGGGGGGCAAGAAACCGAGCACTTGTCATTAACAACTGCGCGGTGACAGTGGAATCCTCATTCACAGAATTCCCCCTGCCCTCACCACGCGTGGAAGTTAGGCCTATTATGAAGTGGAACGACGAATAGATGTGCAGTCTGTGCAGCAGCACTATCAATAGGATAATCTTGCAGGCCGGGAATCTGGAGAATCCCGGTGGTAACGGTGCATGGTAGAGTTTATTGAGGGGTGAAGTAATGGTGAGTTTCTCTGAGTTAACTGATCCCCTCCTGATTAGCTCATCGTCTCTGATGGATCCGTACGTTGTCATTGCTAGTATAATACGGTAACATAGATCTAACCTCTCTATACCGGCATTATGCCGTAGCCACCGGTATGGTTGGTCCGGTTTCAACCGGGTCACTTTTCACCAATTTAAAACCTCAAAAGGACAATTTTGTACGGTCGGACTGGTTTCAACCGGACCACTTCACACCTGGTGTCTACGGCCGTATAAGGGTTGAGACAAACATGGATCTTTGAATAGTAAACACTATTTGGCTGTCGAATTTTTATAATTTTATCTGGGAATGACAAATTTAGGTAAGTCACGATTCGTCTCTGCTACCTTGGAATAGGTTATGACGACTATCCGAATCGAAATGATCCTCGAATTTGGACATACCTAATTTCCGGGACGGATACAATCCCTAATATCCGTCCTGTTCCAGAAGTTAGGGCATGCCTAATTTCCGGGACGAGTCAAGATGCCTAATTCCCAGGCGGGACAGAAAAGGTACCTAATTTCCGGGACGGGATACCGTCCCGGAAATTAGGCATGCCCCAGAAGTTAGGTATCTAGACTTTCGGGGACAGTTTCGTCCCGGGAATTACATAGTTAAGTTCTCTAATTTAAGCAACCACAGAATGTCATTGATTCTTCGATATTTTTTATAGAGCAATTAAAATGGTTGTTACTAAAATCCGGGATGGGACGGCACAGCGGCGGGATATTCCGGGTTTTGACTAAAATACGGGACACGTTTTTGAATCTGCCCAAAGGACTCATGTTTCACTGGATATATATCTAGGAAGTAAAACACAATTTATGACGTACCTTGCTAATACATCCAACCATAGCCTACTCTATATATAGAGTAGGCTATGATCCAACTTAACAAGAATCTCAATAATACTAGTGTAATATCATTTAGTTCTCTATGAATAGTTTCAAATCTAAACTCATTCATATTGGTTGTGTAATTATTGTATGAATGAAAAAGGATATTTAAATATTAAAATCAATCTCACACTTGCATTTGATAACGAGTGTTAAATCCAGAACAATATAAATCTGTTTGCATTACATAGTGTGAAATGAATAATTAATTATCAAATTAAGATTGTCAAAATGCTACGTTTTAGAAAAAATCTGCAAATACAAAAGGAGTCAAAATTGTCCTATGCACTTCATTTGACCAAAAAACACCTTGTCTGGACCTTCAAAGGTGTCTCGGATTTTAGTAACAACCATTAAAATGAGAGGTCAGCAGGTTTTCCCAGGAATTAATTGAGTGGTATCACTACCAACATCGTGATTGCTGATGAACAATGATGATAGCAAATGTTCGCTAACGAGAAAATAGAAAAGTGCTTCTAGAAAGTTAATTCATCGATGTTATTGAATTATAAATATAACGTAATGTATCAATTAATTTTATTACAATGATTCATATAACATAGAGAATTCAACTAAGTTATGAGAAAATGGATTATACAGCGCATTTGTGAATAAGACATTGTAATATAGCTCACTTCTACAAAAATACTATTTGAATTGTCAATAATGCTTGTGCATATATTACACATAGAATTATTCCTTTCGATATTACACAATGTTGTTTCAGGGTATATTATGCGAACCACACAATTAATAATTAATGAATACTATGTTATCGACTAACGAACTTCCTCTCCAACTTCTAATACAGTGGTTCCCAACCTGGGGTCCATGGACCCCTTAGTGGTCCACAGAAGATATCAGGGGGTCCACAGGATTCAAAATTTTGCATTACGGTTAATGAGAAGGGTCCACAGAATATAGGAAATTGTTATAAGGGGTCTACAACCAAAAAAGGTTGAAAACCGCTGTTCCAGTATGTCAGATTCGAATCTAAAATTTATTTTGATCGAATGGATAAGTCAGCACTTATAAAACGAAGAATTGACGATTTTTAGACTGTTTATATTGTATTAGTTTTAATGGCAAGTAAAGAGTCTTCCAGATCGGAGAGGGCTTATCTGTTCTATTCCGAAACGCTCAAGTCGCCTAAATACGTAGCAGCGCCAATGGTAGACCACTCCGAGCTCCCTTTCCGTATGCTGTGTCGCAAGTATGGCGCCCAATTATGCTACACGCCAATGTTCCACTCAGGCATTTTCCTTAAAGACAAGGTTTACAGAGCAAAAGTGTTCACAACCGCTCCTAACGACCGCCCTCTTATAGCGCAATTCTGTGCGAATAATCCGCAAACCTTGTTAGAAGCCGCGAGAATTGTGGAAGATAAGTGTGATGCCATTGACATCAATCTGGGATGTCCACAGACGATTGCTAAGCGGGGAAATTATGGCGCGTTCCTTCAGGAAAACTGGGAGTTGATTGGTCAGTTAGTCTCCATCTTACACGAGAATCTCAAGATTCCTGTCACGTGCAAGATTAGGATATTTTCAGATATCAAGAAAACCGTTGAATATGCGCGATTTCTGGAGTCTAAAGGTTGCAGTCTGTTGGCAGTCCATGGGAGAACTCGTGTGCAGAAAGGTGTACTGACAGGATTGGCCAGCTGGGAGCACATCATAGCTGTGAAACAGGCCGTATCCATCCCTGTCTTCGCGAATGGGAACATTTTACGATTCGATGACGTCACAAAATGTTTGCTAACAACTGGAGTCGATGGAGTTATGTCTGCTGAAGGCATTCTATACAATCCTGCGTTGTTTAGTGGCGATACTCCCTCTATGTATAGGATGGCCAGGGAGTACATGGAGATGGTCAAGCTGTACCCTGTACATACAAGCACCATACGGGGACATTTATTCAAAATCTTGCACCGATTGTTACAGGTTGAGCCGTTTGATAGGTTTCGGCAAGAGATAGCGACTACACGGGATTGTGAGGGGGTGCTAGCTATCATAGATCGCATTGGGAAAGAATTATACGAGAGAGGTGTAGGTGATCAATGGATATGTGAACCATACAAACATCATTCTGAAACGAAACATACGAAAGTTGAAGGTAGTGAATCTGAAATGAATCTTGAAAGTCGTGATATTCTGAATGAAAAAGAGGACAGATCGAGTGATAAAAACGAAAAATCGCTCTCTGAAGTCAAGCAGAAACTTCCTAACGCCAAAAAGCCAAAACTTCAACTTTATACTCTCTGTGTAGTGTGCTCTTCAAACCCTCTTAGCATGAGGTGTGAACACAAACTATGCAGGAAATGTTGCAGGACAAAATGTGTAGAACAAACGGTGAATTGTGATGGCCATAAATTCAAGCCAAAGGGTTTGAATGTAACTTAATCGTTTGTATTTGTATTTCTGGTTTATGGAGTTTGCAATTACATCATATAGCTTAAGAGTATATTGATAATATGTATAGTACTGTATGCCATAATAAGCATATGTATATATAGCTAGGATAGAGTAATGTTTTATTATAAGATCTTGTGAGAAATAACATGGCAGAGAAAGTACATGATTTAGGAGAAGGGAAACGAAGTGTTATTATGGAGGCACTAAGCACATTGGAAAAGAATGCAGACGATACAAGGCAAGAAGTAAACAAGAGAGTAGATCAGCTGATTGACACAGTCAATAGACATCGTAAGCGATTTCTAGACGAGATTGATGACGAATTAGCTAAAGCGAGGGAACCATTGAAAATATCTGAAAATCAAATTCTAGCTCAGTTGGAGAATGCCAAGAAATTGTTAGCTAGTGAACTGAAAGGAAATCAAAAGTTGATTAGAACATTGTCAACAAATATTGATCGCGAAATAAAAACTATAAAAATAGAATTGCCAACCTTCAAGATACAGTGGAAACCGAGTTTCCTGAAGCTATGCGGCCAAATAGAAGAGATGGCACAGTTGCATATATATAAGAACTCCCGCTTTGAAAAAGCTTCCCCCCCAATCTGGACTTCACCACTGGAATGCGGGAAAGCAGAGAATGAAGTGAGTGAAGCGAAAGCATTCGCGATTGACCCAGAAACTTCCAACATCTATGTTGGAGACCCTGTACTGCCCAAAATCCTCATTCTGAACAAACTAGGAGAATACGTTGGCACTTTGAAGATAAGCAAGCCTTCTTCAATTGGACGCATGGTGATTTGCAAAGACAGCATTTTCTGTAAGACTAACACCTTGGTAACATCCACCTTATACAGACTCGATAAGAATACGGGAAAGCTTTTGGCAAGGCTTGAAGGTGGGAACATCTCAGCTATTACTGCAGTGTCAGATCAAGTATTGGTATGTGATTTTGATTTGAAGCTGAATATTCTAACTTTGACGGATCTCTCAATGATCTGTGATCAAGTGAAGCTAGTTTCTCCTTTCCTCGCCAAAGCAAAGTTCCTACCTTCAATAATTACAGCTGCGATAACGTCTTCTGTTGTGTCAGACATGGAATGTGTGAAAGAAGAATTAGTGACGCTCGTGCACAATTCCAAAAGCTGTCCCATCCAAGTATTTGATAAAAGTGGAACTTTACTGAGAGCGATTGTAAGGGAAATTCCTGTGAGTGGATTCTGGCTAGCCTTTTTGTGTCTCGACGAGCATGGCAATATCATCCTCTCTTTTGATACGTCTAAACTGGTGAGTATCTACAGCAAGGAAGGGAAACTTGTCGCTGTTATCGGCACTGACAATGATGAGATTTCTCATCCACAATGTGTGGCACTGGATCAAGAAGGAAATCTAATTGTGTGTAACAACAGAAAGCGAAACATCCTACAAGCTTACTAGTACAAACTGTGTCATAGAATTATACGGATATTCTAGTATGCCTAAATAACTAGCTTTTATCTACAGTAGTAAATGATATGTACCCCTGCTCTTGTAAATGGTTGTGTCTAGATTAAAACAGCTGTTTTTTGGCACTATATTATATTTTTAGTATGTATTATAAATATTATGAATCTGAAAATTGGAATTGAGCGAACGATTATTCTCCATGTCGCAAAATGAGTGAATATATTTAAGGCGAGTGCACTAAGTAAACTTGTGTAGCTAGAAAATACTTTGTTCCCACGAATCAAAATTAATTTATTTTATATACATGTAAAATATTTTCCATATTCTGTACTCAAAATCCCATCTAATCAATATTCTACAACCAGGGATGTACTTGCTACTTACTACCTTTCTTTTTTGGAGAAAATTAAAAGGTAGTAAGTAATACTCTGGATGGCGAGCAATAAAAAAGTAGCAAGTATATTTCCCGGACACCTTGATTAAATGGACATGGTTAAATTAAGAAAATTCTGATTCTGAAATGCTCAAATATTTCTGCAAATCGCTCGATGCGCCCTCGTTTCTGTCATATACTGCACGATCAATAATTTCCTCTCCTCACGCCAACTAAATGCTGGTCAAAAAATAAGTAGCATGTAAAAAAAAAGAGTAGTGAGTGAATAAAACTGAATCTAAAATGGAGGAAAAAATAAAGTAGCAAGTAAACAGTTGGCAAAAAAAACCTTTTTTGCCAGTTCTCGAATCCGTGTCTACAACTATGTTATGACTGACCGAACCATTCACCATCGCATCAAGATTATCTTTTCCCTGAAGAAATTACTTCTTTGTCGAACATCTGTATGCAATAGTTATCTTTCTTTATTTTCACGAATAGTTGTACTACCTGTAAAATAAAATAAATAGATGACCAGATAGATATAATCGAAGATAAGATAAAATCAGGCAATGCATACACCTACTATCTCTACTACTATATAAGCGAATCTCTAGTACTATGACTAAGTAAAGCTAAGTGAATAACATAAGTTATATTAATTGAAATCTTAACACTACATAATTCGTCAGCCCCAGAAATATACAGTAAGTAATTACCTCAGTAATTAGTCCGGGATATAGACTATATAGTTCTCTCAAATACACTTCTCAAGACAAAATGTGTAGAAGAGAGACAAAGACAAAATGTGTAGACAAATGGTGAATTGTGATGGCCATAAATTCGAACCAGAGTTTGAATGTAACTTAATCGTTTGTATCTGTACTACTAAGTTTATTTTGGAGCTTGCAATTAAATTATATAGCATAAGGTTAGATTGCTATTTGTATAGCACTATGCAGGATTTCATTCAGGCGTATGCGGCACGCATAGAGGCGCGTAAATGTAGACCAATCTAAACGTCCGAAAAATTGCCTAAACTCTCATATTGTAATATTAAATGCATATAATTAATCAAATGTTTTAAATCTCTCCTCCCTGCTAGCTCCCCGGATAGAGTCGAAACACTCAGAATAAACTCAAGCTAGCCCTCTTCCATCCCTAACTTGCTGACAACATGTTTATAGTCCAATATGGACGGCTCGTTTTAGTTCTAGCACGGATGGCGAATTTTAGCAGGGGCGAGTATGTGAGTTTGGGATAGAGATTGGCTGAGTGAGGCTAGTGGAGATTAGTGGGTTGAGCAGCTCGTAGCGGAGCCAAACCATTATACTCACCACTTTAACCACCAAATTGAGATTAACTAGCTAACATTGCAATGAAGACATTATGAGTATCATAGTAGAGCTGGATGAAACCCTGGTACAACATGTCATAATAAGCATATGTATATATAGCTAGGATAGAGTCATATTTCATTATAAGATCTTGTGAGAAATAACATGGCAGAGAAAGTACATGATTTAGGAGAGGAGAAACGAAGTGTTATTATGAAGGCACTAAGCACATTGGAAAAGAATGCAGACGATACAAGGCAAGAAGTAAACAAGAGAGTAGATCAGCTGATTGACACAGTCAATAGACATCGTAAGCGATTTCTAGACGAGATTGATGACGAATTAGCTAAAGCGAGGGAACCATTGAAAATATCTGAAAATCAAATTCTAGCTCAGTTGGAGAATGCCAAGAAATTGTTAGCTAGTGAACTGGAAGGAAATCAAAAGTTGATTAGAATATTGTCAGAAAATATTGATCGCGAAATAAAAACGATAGAAATAGAATTGCCAACCTTCAAGATACAGTGGAAGCCGAGTTTCATGAAGTTATGCGGCCAAATTGAAGAGTGGCACAGTTGCATATATATAAGAACTCCCGCTTTGAAAAAGCTTCTCCCCCAATCTGGACTTCACCACTGGAATGCGGGAAAGCAGAGAATGAAGTGAGTGAAGCTAAAGCATTCGCGATTGACCCAGAAACTTCCAACATCTATGTTGGAGATCCTGTAATGCCTAAAATCCTCATTCTGAACAAACTAGGAGAATACGTTGGCACTTTGAAGATAAAACCTTCTTCAATTGGACGCATGGTGATTTGCCAAGACAGCATTTTCTGTAAGACTAACAGCTACGTAACATCCACCTTATACAGACTTGATAAGAATACGGGAAAGCTTTTGGCAAGGTTTGAAGGTGGGAACATCTCAGCTATTACTGCAGTGTCAGATCAAGTATTGGTATGTGATTATGAGTTGAAGCTGAATATTCTAACTTTGACGGATCTCTCAATGATCTGTGATCAAGTGAAGCTAGTTTCTCCTTTCCTCGCCAAAGCAAAGTTCCTACCTTCAATACTTACAGCTGCGATAACGTCTTCTATTGTGTCAGACATGGAATGTGTGAAAGAGGAATTAGTGACGCTCGTGTACAATTCTAAAGGCTGTCCCATCCAAGTATTTGATAAAAGTGGAACTTTGCTGAGAGCGATCGTAAATGAAATTCCTGTGAGTGGATTCATGGAGGCATATTTGTGTCTCGACGAGCACGGCAATATCATCCTCTCTTTTGATACGTCTAGACTGGTGAGTATCTACAGCAAGGAAGGGAAACTTGTCGCTGTTATCGGCACTGACAATGATGAGATTTCTCATCCAAAATGCATGGCACTGGATCAAGATGGAAATCTGATTGTGTGTAACAACAGAAAGCGAAACATCCTACAAGCTTACTAGTACATACTGTGTCATAGGATTATACGGATATTCTAGTATGCCTAGACAACTAGCTTTTATCTACAGTAGTAAATGAGTACCCCCTGCTCTTGTAAATGGTTGTGTCTAGATTAAAACAACTTTATCTTTGACACTATTATATTTTTAGAATGTATTATAAATCTGAAAATGAGGATTGAGCAAACTCTGATTTCCCATATCGCAGAATGAGTGAATATAAGACAAATGTGAGGCTAGCAAACACTTTCTGCATAATCCGTCCGCAGGACGCCTGGTGAAATCACAATATTAATCTATTTTATATGCATGTACAATAAATCTTTCCCTTGAAGGCGTTACTTTTGTATGAATACTTCTCTTTCTATATATACCAGGGTTGCCGTGGGAATGGGTTTTCCCATGGGAATTCCCATGGGAATGGGAATGGGATGGGAATGGGAAATGATTTTTCCACGTGGGAATTCCCATGGGAATTCCCACGGGAAATCTCGTGGGAATGGAATGGGAATGGAAATTTCTTTCCCACGGCAACCCTGATATATACACAAATACATAGGTGTACTCCCTAATTCGTCAGCCCCAGATATATTCTCAAATATACTTTCTTCTTTGAACTATTACTGTAATGTGTTAATTTGGCTTAGTATTCGACTGAGCACACTTGAAGTGTAAATTTGAGAACTTTCCCAGTGTCCGATTTGGATAAATTCGATGTTATTGGAAAGAAGAGGAACCAATGTTTATGAATATATATTAAAATTCTATTTTTTAACCCTTTAGTTGATAATTTTTTATAGTGTAACCGAGCACAGCCTAAACCAATAATTTTAGTAGTTCCTCTCAAAAATGTAATTCAAGAGCTTGCACCCATATTTCTGGATAAAAACCGTTTATGTAGTTTAAATTTCATAAGAAAATTCCAAATTTATTAGGAGTTATAGGTTGGCAAAGTTGGCATTCAGTTAAGTTCGGACGTTTACACCTCCTGCTCGTTACCCGAGTGAGCATGTATAAGCTTTGATTTTTCAATCTATTCAAGATGTAATTCGGTTGGATGTATTATTAATTGATAGAATTGACACGGACATTTTATAAGACGTGATTTGAATCGTCTAAATTCATTAGCTTCTTAAGACTACCTCATCAAAGTTCACTAAAAATCCGAAATTTTGAATGCAGACTTCTGGCGACTTTTCCTAATTTTTATCTAGTTTTCAGGGTTGATACTCCATCAATGTATTCTCTATTATCTTATATCTTATTTTAAATAATAAAAACAAGGGTTGCTAATCGATTTTTTGAAATATTCCATTTTTAATCCATCTATATTTGAGCGTCTTCCCCAATAGGAATTGTATTATTATACCACTATACTGTCAGAGAAGTGATTGTGTAAGATAAGATTATTGATACGATGACTGCCTTTCTTGCTTGAAGTTATAGTTCCAATGATGTTACTTGCACATTTTTCAAGTCTGTGTGATTTCTAAAATTAGTTTTTATTAGATCTGTGTGCTTAATATAGTATATGACTGTGCTTAATGAAAAATGCATGAGTACTACTCATCATATAGATTCTATTATATTCAAATTTAACATGCTCTATTAGCACAGAACCATATTAAGAAATTAACATGTGTTATATAGGTTGTTTCGAAATTTAACAGATAACTTTCCAATCTCATTTTCACCTTCACTACAGTAGTTACTCATCACAAATATCATCTAATTTTTTTGTATTTTTCAAGTCGGTGTATTCAACTTCTATCATCAACCTTGAATTCTTAAAGGTGTTACCAGGATGAAAGTAAGTTTTGTATTTTCACTGTTGTTATTTACAACGTGTTTTTCTTTTGGGTCAACATATCACTGTCGGGTTGTGTCTGGTAGCAGCAATTACTGCTATAACTATCGTTGTTACATATATTCTAATACAAAAGGTCAAGTTGGAGAAACTCTGAGCTACTGTTCGAACCATTACTCTGACTACTATTATTACCAGTCCTATTCATATATCTATGTATACATCTATGCTAGTGGAAACGTCAACATTGACCTGAACCTAGGCGATTCGATAACTTCTCTATACTTCTATTCACACACTGACTCTGTTGTAACGATAAACTCAACCAAGGTTCATTCCTCTTTGAACTATTTTACTTTCTACTATAATGCATATCATTTCAGTCAACCCTATTTTTTCAGCGATTTTCCTAATCTTGTTCAGCTTTCTGCCACAGCTTATCTTGATTTCAGACATCCACAAACCTTCACCAGACTATCCCAGCTTACAAACTTATATGTCAGTCCTCCATCTGGTTCTTTGAGCTGGAAATTTGAAATTGTAAATAGTGCGTTCCATGGTTTGAGTCAGTTAAAATACATCGAATTGATCAGATGTGATATGCTAGATATCAAGAATGCTTTCAAAGGATTGACAAGTCTCAATCATTTAGGACTAGAAGGTAATAAGATCGAAAAACTAGAACCAAACATGTTCGAGGATCTCCACAGTTTAACACATTTGGACTTGGATGGAAATGGAATTAAGGAAGTGAGTGATGAGGCATTTGTTGGATTAACTGCATTGAAATCATTGTCCATAAGTGGGAATCCATTGTTTCCTCTCAATACTCTTTCTCGCCTAACTGGAATTAATTCTCTTCAAATCAATTACAACTCTTATCGAACTCTACCGTTTGAACCGTTTGAGCAAATGCGGAACCTCAGTTCTATAATAGCAGACAATCCATTCTTCTGTGACTGTAGTCTCCGTTGGACATCAGTTGTATCACAATACAGTTTATCTATCCAATCAGCTTATTGCCTAGAACCAAGCAAGGTTTACCGTACTTCCATTACTTCAACATCTCTCTATACAAATTGCACTGTGGATCGATCTTATGGTTGCTTTAGTAAGTCTGTGTCATGTCCCATTGAGTTTGTATGTCGTGATACGGGTACTTCTCATGCGTGCACGTGTGCTGATGGTTACAGTCTTCTGTACACAGGTATTTGTGTGGATGAAAATGAGTGTGAATTAAGACAAGATTCTTGTGCTCAGCATTGTAACAACACGATTGGATCTTTCGAATGTTACTGTGATCCTGGCTATCAGCTGGCGGCTGATGACTTTTCGTGTGAGGACATTGATGAGTGTCAAATGGGAATAGCACAGTGTGCACAAAGTGAAGCCTGTACCAACACAGTAGGATCATATGCGTGCATAGTAAGTGAGTGTGTAGTATGTGACGATCCTGTTAACGGTTCTTGTATCTGTTGTGTTGGCTATCAGCTGAACGACAGATTCCAATGTGCAGATATTGATGAATGTCAAGAACTAACTAGTGAGTGCGATTCGAACTGTCATAATACAATAGGTAGCTACCAATGTTCTTGCAACGGAGGTTATCAATTGGTGAACGACACCAAATGTTTGGACATCGATGAGTGTCTAATGAATAATGGAGGCTGTCCTCTATCTTGCTTGAATAAGAATGGAAGCTTCGTGTGTCTGGATGTGATTATTACTGGGGATCACGTTCAACTCCCGGATGATCAAAGAAATGGACAGAATGCCTTACAAAGTTCTCTCATAGCAGTAATGGTGCTATTGGTAGTCATAATTATAATTATAATTATAGTCTTCACAGTGGTATTTGTGAAAATGAGGGGTGTGATAAAGAGGAACAAATATCAAGCAGTATTCCAACACATTCCTAAGCAGCATGACGGTGTCTATGAACTTCCTACGAGAGAAACGGACGATAGTACGAGACTACTTGAAAAAGTGAACACAAGTGGTGATGATATTAGCTCTTATAACTGTAAACTGGAAATCTACCCAGCTCCGATTGAAGGAATACCTCCAAAGTAGAGAACCTGAATCTCATGCTCCTACCTAATGAATTCCTACTGTTATTCTGTGTGTTAAGTTTTATATGTATCGAATTAGTTATATTATTAGCTTAGTTTGGTTGTTAGCATTCCAGACTAGTGATACTCTACTCTCATTATGCACCATTAGGATTATGCAGGTTCATGGCTGTTATATTCAGTTTAATATAACTCATATCTATTACATTATTAGAAATCTAGTACAGTTCTAATATGGAGTAAATATACCTTGAAATTATACGTGGTGATATGATGTGTAATGCGATATATCGATACTCCCCCACAGAATAGTCTCACTTTACAGTAGTATATATAATATTCATAACTGAGTATGTACAACTCAACTTTTCAATTATCAAGTGTGATATTCAAGATGAGAGTAAGTGTTGTATTCTCACTGATTCTATTGACAGTGTATTTTCCATCTGGATCAACAACAACATATTCATGTACTGGAGGATCATCAAATATTAACTACTGTTCGTACTCGACCTGTTACATATACTCCAACATAACGGCAGGGGAAACTATTACCTATTGTTCTACTAATTATTATACTTCTTATTCATATCGTTATGTGTACATATATTACAGTGGAAACGTTAACATCGAGTTAAACCTACCTAACACTGTAAGGTCCTTATACTTCTATTCATACACTGACTCTGTTGTAACGATTAATTCCGCCAAAGTCCATTCCTATTTGACCTATTTAACTTTCTACTACAAAGCATACGACTTTAATCAAGCCTCTTTCTTCAGCTATTTCCCTAATCTTGTTTATCTAAGGGCTTATGCATATCTTGATTTTACATATCCACAAACATTCACTAGACTATCTCAGCTCACACGTCTGTATGTCAGTCCTCCATCTGGTTCTCTAGACTGGAAATTTGAAATTGTCAATGATGCATTTCGTGGTTTGGGTCAGCTTAGGTATATCGATTTGTACAGATGTGATTTGCTAGATGTCCGAAATGCTTTCAAAGGATTGACAAGTCTCAGTTATTTAGGACTAGAAGGTAATAAGATCCAAAAACTAGAACCAAACATGTTTGGGGATCTTCGCAGTTTGACATATTTGGACTTAGATGGAAATGGAATTAAGGAAGTGAGTGATGAGGCATTTGTTGGATTAACTGCATTGAAATCATTGTCCATTAGTGGGAATCCATTGTTTCCTCTCAATACTCTTAATCGACTAGGTGCTGTTACTTACCTTCAAATCAATTACAACTCTTATCGAACTCTACCGCCTGATCCATTCCAACAAATGCACAGTCTCAGGTATTTATATGCAGACAATCCATTCTTCTGTGACTGTAGTCTCCGTTGGACATCAGTTGTATCACAATACAGTTTATATATCCAATCAGCTTATTGCCTAGAACCAAGCAAGGTTTACCGTACTTCCATTACTTCAACATCTCTCTATACAAATTGCACTGTGGATCGATCTTATGGTTGTTTTAGCAAGTCTGTGTCATGTCCCATTGAGTTTGTATGTCGTGATACGGGTACTTCTCATGCATGTACGTGTACTGATGGTTACAGTCTTCTACACACAGGTGTTTGTGCGGATGTGAATGAATGTGAATTAGGACAAGCTTCTTGTGCTCAGCATTGTAACAACACGATTGGGTCTTTCGAATGTTCCTGTGATCCTGGCTATCAGCTGACTGCTGATGACCTTTCGTGTGAGGACATTGATGAGTGCCAGGAGTTGACTAGTGAGTGCGATACGAACTGTCACAACACGAAAGGGAGCTATGAGTGTTCGTGTACGCAAGGCTATCAGTTAGTTAACCAATTAACATGTATCGACATAGATGAGTGTCAAACTAGCAATGGTGGATGCGACAATATGTGTGTTAATACGGTTGGAAGCTATCAGTGTCTTAACATAAGCACTTCAAGTATTATAGTATCGTACCAGTGTAGTGAATTAGGATACTCAAAAGCTTGTCCAGACTCTACGACCAATTCGTGTGTGTGTTGTAAGGGATATCATGAAGTGAACTCTGAATGCATCGATGTCAATGAATGTGAAGGATCTGATGATGTTTGTGATGTGAACTGTCATAACACGGAGGGTAGCTACCAATGTTCTTGCAACGAAGGTTATCAGTTAGTTAACCAAACGAAATGTCTGGACATCAAACAAACTGACGCTCAAAGCGATGAAGCAAATTTTTCACCAAATCTTTCTAATATCGCAATGATAGTAGAAGCACTTTTGGTAATCCTAATTATAATTATATTTCTTGTCTTCACAGTGATAATTGTAGTAATGATGTGTGTGATAAGGAAGAAAAGCTCTCAAGCCGCATTCCAGCCCCTTACTAGACAACTTGACAACATTCGTAAGGTTCTTTCAAGAGATACGGGCGATGGTGATAGACTAGTTGAGAAAGTGAACACGAGTGGCGATGGAATCATCGAAACCTCCGCTGAAATCTACCCAGCTCTGTACGCTGACAATCCTTTCATTCAGTAGAGATGCTGATTGCTGCTCCTAATGGATTACTTTATTGTTGTTTACTTGTGTGTTTACTTAGGATATTATTAGGATTTACATAATTTCCAGTTTGGTTATTAGCTCATTCGCCTAGATAGTTTGGTTGTTAGTGATCCAGACTAATGATTTGTTTATTCTCTCCTACTGTATTGTATTTTTGAATTATTACTGTTAAATAGATTAGTAGATTTGTTATATAGAATCCTCAAAATCTAAAATCGATAATTTACTAGGAAATATTATAATATCGCAGTATTTCTTTGCAAATTTTAAGATTAGAAAAGGATAAAGTTACTGTTGTTATTCAACATTAGCTCTTAAGTGCTAGTTGGTCAGTTGCATATAGATTGATGTGAATTAGAATTGATTCTGACTTCTGGTTCAGTGTTGGAGTTTCCTAACGTGGAAGCTAAACAGTTCAGTTCTTCGACAAGGGAGGCACTGTTACTCCTTTGTCTCCATCCTGTTCTGGTTTACAATCAGAGAAGGTCCGAGGATTTATAATTGCTCGGGCAAGCAGGTGGCGTATAATTTTGACGAAATGTGTATTGGACATCTCAACACCTTTTTATATGCATATTTTCTGTTTATATGATATTGACATCACGTGTATAAAATAAAACAAGCGCTCTTCGCTTGCTTCCGCTGCGGCGCTGGCGGAGACTTTGTGTTCACCAGAGGCGTCCTTTGGACCTCTAGGCTCACATTGATTAATTATAAGGTAGATAACATCTCTAAATATGTCTGTCTTAATGTTATAAACGATATCACTCGAAAAATCACTAAAATTGTCAAATTTCCAACTTTTGATGATGCTAGTTATATCACACGTGAATAATATTAAAATATACATTCAATTAAAATTTCAACCTTCTATCGCCTAAAATAGCTGAGTTAAAGGTGACAATGACGTCATAATTCGATGATGAGTCGACATTTTACCTGACATCAGGTACCCTCCCATTTTCCTAAGTCCTGTTATAAGTCTAAACGATCCGGCATTTTCTTTGGCCTAGTAGATCTCCTCAAAGGCCTTTGCCTTTCTGTTTCTTTTTCTTCTACTTCTTGGCCTACTGCCGTTGACGACGCCGGATAACTCGGCTCTAGGTCTTCCGCCGTGCCAGCTGGTACTTCACTTTCCTGTGGTATCAAATGTTCTGTCAGCTCGCGGGGTGCTAACTTACAATTATCTAAGTGAACCCACGAAGCCTTTCCTTTCTCCCTCTCGATTTTGACATTAGGGTGTCTGAAATCCAACACCTTGTATGGGCCTTGAAATATTGGATCTAATCCATCTTCCGTCGTGAAATTTTTGAGATACAACCAGACTATCGTTCGATAGTTTTCTTCACCCCAGGCCAATAAAAGCGATCCCTATTGTATTGGAGACTCCTTTCGATTCCTGTGCCACGCTTGTGACTTCCCTTTGTAGTGTTTTAGGGACTACAACATCCTGTTTCCGGCAAATCCGCCCACTATCGTCCACTCGCATCCCTTCCTGATTCCTAGATGGTCCTGCTGTAATCTTTTGGGTGCCGGGCTTTTTGAGTTGTTAGATAGCCTGTGAGATGCTTGTCTCGTTCAGTTGTTCCTACTTAATCCTATCTCGTAAAGGTATGATCTCGCCCTCGATGTGGTATATGAACCTTTCAAAACATTCTCCTTCGTCCTCAACGTCCCTGTCCCGAGCACTCGGGATCCGACTCAAGAAATTCGCGGCCCCGTTGTCCCTACTCCGTCGATACTCAATTTCGTAGTCATAGGCCTCTAACTCTAAGAGCCATCTCGCAAATTTATTTCTTGGATCTTTTTGACGTCGAAGCCAAGTGAGTGGGCTGTGGTCGGTCACTATGACGATCCTAGTCGCTGCCCGTAGATAAGTCCGCCACTTCCGCACGGCCGCCACAATCGCCCACGCCTCCAATTCCCCGGGAGCGTATCGCCTCTGAGCCGGAGTGAGCCCTGCTGAAAAGAACTCGACTGGTACCCGGGCCCCATCTTTCTCTTGTTGAGACAATACTGCCCCTATCGCTTCACCCGAAGCATCTGTTTCGAGATAGAAAGTCTGATCCCATCTAGGAAACGCGAGGGTCCGGAATTCCTGAGTGAAGAGGTTCTTCAGTGCACTGAAACTCCTTTGACAAACTGGCGACCACTCCCATATGACTCCCTTCCTGGTTGTGTTTCAAGTAACGTGAAGTCCTTCGAATGCACTAGCGTATCGTCTACAAATGCTTCAGTATTCACGGCCTCTTTTAATGCCTCGTCCACTGCAGGTTGGTAGGCTGCCTGAGAATTACAAATCCCAAATGGCATTCGATTACATTCAAACTACCCCCTGGCTGAGACGAAGGCTGTATATTCCTTGTTCTTTTCCTGGACGGGGATACTCCAGGATGCAGAAGCGCAATCAAGCTAGAAAATATCTGGCTACCTGCAACGTGGTCGAAAATGTCCTTCGTATCCGGCATGGGATGCATCTTTTTAGTCGCACTATTTAGACTGCTGTAATCGGCCGTAAATCTCTGGGTTCCGTCTTTTTTTCGCACTAATATTATCCTGCTCCCCCATGGAGAGTCAGAAGGTCTTATAATCCCATTTCTTGACATTTCGTCTATTTTCCGGGCTACTTCACGTTCTGTGTCGGGTGACATTCGTAACGGACGGTGTTTCGCGGGCCACAAGCATTACACTGATCGGGTTACCATTGAATTGAACTTGAATTGAACGTAGTCGTATGTTATTGTACTTGATAGCAACTCACAAAGTTGTATTACCTTAACAATTCTAGAACAGGGGTATATACATTAAAATATCCTATATTCCCCGTTCAGATTCTATTAATCCCGTTAAATGCAGCTAGTGATTGTGTTAAAAGAAAATATATACTCATAATTCCAGAAGTAATGGAATTTCATAAAGAAAAGACTAGATAGTAAGCTTCTATCACAAAATATTCTACTTGCCAAATTTGACAGAATTCAGATTATTAGAATTGGCACGCTCGCATATATGGTCGAACGGACGGTTGGACATATGTAGAAGACGACTTCTTCCTACATAAGTCACGCTGAGAAATGGTATGAGTCTATTAGTTTAATATTAGCTTAGATCGGCTGTTAGCATTCCAGACTAGTGAAAGTCTATTCTTTTAGTATTCATGCACCATTAGGATCATGCAAGTCCATGGCTGTTATATTTAGTTTAATATAAATCATATCTATTCCATTATTAGAAATCTAGTCTAGTTCTAACATAGAGCATACACTATATACCTTGAAATTATACGTGGTGTATGATGTGTAATGTGATATATCGATACTCCCCCACAGAATAGTCTCACTTTACAGTAGTATATATGATATTCATAACTGAGTATATACAACTTAACTTTTCAATTATCAAGTGTGATATTCAAGATGAGAGTAAGTATTGTATTCTCACTGATTCTATTGATATTGTATTTTCCATCTGGATCAACAACAACATATTCATGTACTGGAGGATCATCAAATATTAACTACTGTTCTACCTATAGGTGTTACATATACTCCAACATAACCGCAGGGGAAACTATTTCCTATTGTTCTACTAATTATTATACTTCTTATTCATATCGTTATGTGTACATATATTACAGTGGAAACGTTAACATCGAGTTAAACCTACCTAACAGTGTAAGGTCCTTATATCTCTATTCATACACTGACTCTGTTGTAACGATTAATTCCGCCAAAGTCCATTACTATTTGACTTATTTAACTTTCTACTACAAAGCATACCATTTCAATCAGGCTTATTTCTTCAGCTATTTCCCAAATCTTGTTTATCTAAGGGCTTATGCATATCTTGATTTTACATATCCACAAACATTCACTAGACTATATCAACTCACACGTCTGTATGTCAGTCCTCCATCTGGTTCTCTAGACTGGAAATTTGAAATTGTCAATGATGCATTTCGTGGTTTGGGTCAGCTTAGGAATATCGATTTGTACAGATGTGATTTGCTAGATGTCCGAAATGCTTTCAAAGGATTGACAAGTCTCAGTCATTTAGGACTAGAAGGTAATAAGATCCAAAAACTAGAACCAAACATGTTTAAGGATCTTCACAGTTTAACATATTTAGACTTAGATGGAAATGGGATTAAGGAAGTGAGTGATGAGGCATTTGTTGGATTAACTGCATTGAAATCATTGTCCATTAGTGGGAATCCATTGTTTCCTCTCAATACTCTTAATCGACTAACTGCTGTTACTTCCCTTCAAATCAATTACAACTCTTATCGAACTCTACCGCCTGATCCATTTGAACAAATGCAAAGTCTCAGGTATTTATATGCAGACAATCCATTCTTCTGTGACTGTAGTCTCCGTTGGACATCAGTTGTATCACAATACAGTTTATCTATCCAATCAGCTTATTGCCTAGAACCAAGCAAGGTTTACCGTACTTCCATTACTTCAACATCTCTCTATACAAATTGCACTGTGGATCGTTCTTATGATTGTTTTAACAAGTCTGTGTCATGTCCCATTGAGTTTGTATGTCGTGATACGGGTACTTCTCATGCATGTACGTGTGCTGATGGTTACAGTCTTCCACACACAGGTGTTTGTGTGGATGAGAATGAATGTGAATTAGGACAAGCTTCTTGTGCTCAGCATTGTAACAACACGATTGGGTCTTTCGAATGTTACTGTGATCCTGGCTATCAGCTGACTGCTGATGACTTTTCGTGCGAGGACATTAATGAGTGCCAGGAGTTGACTAGTGAATGCGATACAAACTGTCACAACACGAAAGGGAGCTATGAGTGTTCGTGTACGCAAGGCTATCAGTTAGTTAACCAATTAACATGTATCGACATTGATGAGTGTCTAACTAGCAATGGTGGATGTGACAATATGTGTGTTAATACGGTTGGAAGCTATTACTGTCTTAACATAAACAGTTCAAGTATTATCTCGTACGAGTGTAATGAACTAGGATACTCCAAAGCTTGCCCAGACTCTACGACCAATTCGTGTGTGTGTTGTAAGGGATATCATGAAGTGAACTCTGAATGCCTCGATGTCAATGAATGTGAAGAATCTGATGATGTTTGTGATATGAACTGTCATAACACGAAGGGTAGCTACCAATGTTCTTGCAATGAAGGTTATCTGTTAGTAAACCAAACGAAATGTATGAACATCCAACAAACTGCTGCTCAAAGCAATTTGCCAAATTATTTATCAAATCTTTCTATCATCGCAATGATGGTACTTTTGGTAATCCTAATAATTATTATAATTCTTGTCTTCACAGTGATAATTGTGATAACGGTGGGTGTGATGAGGAAGAAAAACTCTCAAGCCGCAGTCCAGTCCCTTTCTAAACAGCTTGTTGACATTAACAAGGTTCTTTCAAGAGATACGGGCGATGGTGCGAGACTACTTGAAAAGGTGAACACGAGTGGCGATGGAATCAGCGAAAACTACGCTGAAATCTACCCAGCTCCGTTCGCTGACAATCCTTCCTTTCATTAGAGATGCTGATTACTGCTCCTAATGGATTACTTTATTGTTGTTTACTTGTGTGTTTACTTAGGATATTATTAGGATTTACATCATATCAGTTTGTTTATTAGTTTATTCGCCTAGATAGTTTGGTTGTTAGTGTTCCAGACTACTGATTTGTTTATTCTCCCCTACTGTATTGTATTTTGAATTATTACTGCTCGATATTATGCTTTGTAGATTAATAGATTTGTTATATAGAATCCTCAAAGGCTAAAATCGATAATTTACTAGGAAATTTTATAATATTGCGCAATTTCTTTGCCAATTTTAAGATTAGAAAATGATAAAATTGCTGTCGTTATTGACAATCGCTCTTAAGTGCTTGTTGATTTCAGTTGCATATACTTTAATGTGAATTAGAATTGATTGTGACTTCTGGTTCAGTGATGGAGTTTCCCAACATGGAGGCTAAGCAGTTCAGTTCTTTCCCCGACAAGGGAGGCACTGTTACTCCGTTGTTTCCATCCTGTTCTGGTTTACAATCAGAGACGGTCCTAAGATTTATAATTGCTCGGGCAAGCAGGTGGCGTATAATTTTGACGAAATGTGTATTGGACATTGCAACACCTTTTTATATAAATATTTTCTGATCATATGATATTGACATAACGTATATACAAGTAAAATAACATCAAGATTTAAGTTTATATACGCACATCTTTATATGCATATTTTCACACCTTTTGACGAATTTTGAAAAATATGCTAGAGACTAGCTTCCTCGGTTGACATGGGGGTTTTAGAGGATGTAGATTAATTTAATATTTTAGAATTGATAACAAAATATTTGTTTACTTTTGTTTACAATAGTCACATAAAGTAAACAAATTGGCTTTAGGAGTGTATCTTTCGAATATCGTGTTTTCGAATCTATAAGATAAATATTTTTTGTCTACTCTACTTGGTAGCAACTCATAAAGGTGTATTACCTTCTCAATACTAGAACCGGAGTCTATATATTTAAATATAATATATTTCCCATTCAGATTCTATTAATCCAGTTAAATGCAGCTAGTGTTGGTGTGAAAAGAGAATTATATACTCATAAAATCTGTAAGTAATAGGATTTCGTGAAGAAAACACTAATAATAATAATAATAATAATAATAATAATAATAATAATAATAATAATAATAATAATAATAATAATAATAATAATAATAATAATAATAATAATAATAATAATAATAATAATAATAATAATAATAATAATAATAATAATAATAATAATAATAATAATAATAATAATAATAATAATAATAATAATAATAATGATAATAATAATAATAATGATAATAATATACATTTATATAGCGCATATTCCATATTAATATGTTCAAGTGCGCTGTACAATAATAATATATGTATGTAGTAGTATATACATGAGTGTATGTACAGGGTGGCTCATAAGTTCTGATACAAGCTTCATTATGTATAAAATGATTTATTCTCAAACAATCTTAGCTATTATGGTCTTTAGAGATTCTAAATCGAATATTCTCGATGATTTAGAAGACTTTTCCGGTCTAAGACCAGGAACTGTGTTTTGTATGGCGAGTTTTATGGGGGGAAAATGTGTCCTGGCACGCAGCGAAAATCGAGAATCAAGGTCGCTACTTCTGTAAAAAATGTCTTCATCATCGATGTCCTATGACGATTTAGCACCAGATACCTTTCATTCACCATGGAAATATTTCATAAATCCATTGAATTCATCATCAGAAACGAGAGAAAGTTATTATTTCACGAGATCAAATTAGGCATATTTTGCAAAATCACCGAAAATTGCACTTTTTTTCACATCTCCAAAAATCTGATCCAAATGGTTCTCAATATGTACTGATATAAACATCCTATATTTCTACAAATTTAGAGTGTTCGAGGGAAATGTGAGAGCCAATTTTTCGTAGAATTTGAAGACTCTAGAAAGATCATTTGAAAAGCAGTGGGTCCTGATACTCGATTTTCGCTGCGTGCCAGGACACATTTTTTCCCCATAAAAATCACCATACAAAACACAGTTCCAGGTCTTAGACTGGAAAAGTCTTCTAAAATCATTGAGAATATTCGATTTAGAATCTCTAAAGACCATAATAGCTTAGATTGTTTGAGTGTAAGAAATTTTATACCCAATGAAGCTTGTCACAGAACTTATGAGCCACCCTGTATATGTATGTATTCTTGTAATGTAATGTATGTATATGCGTTGAAATTAATTTAAGATGTGAATATTAAGTGTTTATTTAAGTAGTTGAGGGGTGTGCGATGCAGAAGAGGTGAGTTTTAGTAGTTTTTTGAAGATATGGAGTGAAGGAGCATTCCGAATGCTCGGAGGGAGAGTAAAGTTCTACCATAATAATATTCTACTTGCCAAATTTGACAGAATTCGGATTATTAGAATTGATATGCTCGCGCATATGGACGAACGGACGGTTGGACAGATGTATAAGACGACTTCTTCCTACATAAGTCACGCTGAGAAATAGTATTAGTCTATTAGTTTAATATTAGATTAGATCGGCTGTTAGTATTCCAGACTCGTGATAGTCTATTCTTTTATTATTCATGCATCATTACAATTATGCAGGTTCATAGCTGTATTATTTAGTTTAATATAACTCATATCTATTACATTATTAGAAATCTAATATACAAATCTAACAAGTAGCATATATACTTTGAAATTATACGTTGTGTTAAGATGTGTAATGCGATATATCGATACTCCCCCACAGAATAGTCTCACTTTACAGTAGTATATATAATATTCATAACTGAGTATATACAACTCAACTTTCCAATTATCAAGTGTGATATTCAAGATGAGGGTAAGTATTGTATTCTTACTGATTCTATTGATATTGTATTTTCCATCTGGATCAACAACAACATATTCATGTACTGGAGGATCATCAAATAATAATTACTGTTATTACTCGACCTGTTACATATATTCCAACGTAAATGCAGGGGAAGCTCTCACCTATTGTTCTAATTATCATTCTTATTCATCTCGTTCTGTGAACATATATTACAGTGGAAACATTAACATTAAGTTAAGCTTATCTGACTATGTAAGCTCCATATATTTCTATTCTTACACTGACTCTGTTGTGACCATTAACGCCACCAAAGTTCATTCCTATCTGACCTATTTAAATTTCAACTACAAAGCATACCACTTTGATCAGTCCTCTTTCTTCAGCTATTTTCCCAATCTTATTCAGGTCTCAGCTTCTGCATATCTTGATTTTACATATCCACAAACGTTCACAAGTTTATCCCAGCTTACATCTCTATCTGTCAGTCCTCCATCTGGTTCTTTAGACTGGAAATTTGAAATTGTAAATGATGCATTTCGTGGTTTGAGTCAGTTAAAGTACATCGAATTGGTTAGGGGAGATTTGCTAGATGTCCGAAATGCTTTCAAAGGATTAACAAGTCTCAGTCATTTAGGACTAGAAGGTAATAAGATCCAAAAACTAGAGCCAAACATGTTCGAAGATCTTCACAGTTTAACACATTTGGACTTAGATGGAAATGGAATTAAGGAAGTGAGTGATGAGGCATTTGTTGGATTAACTGCATTGAAATCATTGTCCATTAGTGGGAATCCATTGTTTCCTCTCAATACTCTTTCTCGACTAACTGCTGTTACTTCCCTTCAAATCAATTACAACTCTTATCGAACTCTACCGCCTGATCCATTTGAACAAATGCAAAGTCTCAGTTATTTATATGCAGACAATCCATTCTTCTGTGACTGTAGTCTCCGTTGGACATCAGTTGTATCACAATACAGTTTGTATATCCAATCAGCTTATTGCCTAGAACCAAGCAAGGTTTACCGTACTTCCATTACTTCAACATCTCTCTATACAAATTGCACTGTGGATCGATCTTATGGTTGTTTTAGCAAGTCTGTGTCATGTCCCATTGAGTTTGTATGTCGTGATACGGGGACTTCTCATGCATGCACGTGTGCTGATGGTTACAATCTTCTATACACAGGTGTTTGTGTGGATGAGAATGAATGTGAATTAGGACAAGATTCTTGTGCTCAGCATTGTAACAACACGATTGGGTCTTTCGAATGTTACTGTGATCCTGGATATCAGCTGACTGCTGATGACTTTTCGTGTGAGGACATTGATGAGTGCCAGGAGTTGACTAGTGAGTGCGATACGAACTGTCACAACACGAAAGGGAGCTATGAGTGTTCGTGTACGCAAGGTTATCAGCTAGTTAACCAATTAAAATGTATAGATATTGATGAGTGTCAAACTAGCAATGGTGGATGTGACAACATGTGTGTTAATACGGTTGGAAGCTATCAGTGTCTTAACATAAGCACTTCAAGTATTATCTCGTACGAGTGTAATGAACTAGGATACTCCAAAGCTTGCCCAGACTCTACGACCAATTCGTGCGTGTGTTGTAAGGGATATCATAAAGTGAACTCTGAATGCTTCGATGTCGATGAATGTGAAGGATCTGATAATGTTTGTGATATGAACTGTCATAACATGAAGGGTAGCTACCAATGTTCTTGCAACGAAGGCTATCAGCTAGTAAACCAAACGAAATGTCTGGACATCAAACAAACTGCTGCTCAAAGCAATGAACCAAATCCTTCTGTTATAGCAGTGATAGTACTGTTAGTAATCATGATTATAATTATAATTATTGTCTTTACAGTGATAATTGTGATAATGAGGGGTGTGATGAGGAAGAAAAAATCTCAAGCCGCATTCCAGTCCCTTACTAATCAGCCTGATAACATTTATGAGGTTCTTTCAGGAGATACGGACGATGGTGCGAGACTACTTGAAAAAGTGAACACGACTGACGATGGAATCAGCGAAACCTCTGTTGAAATCTACCCAGCTCCGATCAGTTGCAATCCTTCCAAGTAGAGATGCTGATTGCTCCTAATGGATACTTTATTGTTGTTTACTTG
The DNA here is from genome assembly GCA_963281255.1 of Aphrocallistes beatrix. NCBI lineage: Eukaryota > Metazoa > Porifera > Hexactinellida > Sceptrulophora > Aphrocallistidae > Aphrocallistes > Aphrocallistes beatrix. Next base: position 4,545,894 of record OY725494.1, read on the forward strand.
TGTGTTTACTTAGGATATTATTAGGATTTACATCATATCAGTTTGTTTGTTAGCTTATTCGCCTAGATAGTTTGGTTGTTAGTGATACAGACTACTGATTTGTTTATTCTCCCCTACTGTATTGTATTTTTGAATTATTACTATTAGATATTCTGTTTTGTAGATTAGTAGATTTGTTAATAGAATCCTCAAAGCCTAAAATCGATAATTTACTAGGAAATGTTATAATATTGCGCAATTTCTTTGCCAATTTTAAGATTAGAAAATGATGAAATTGCTGTCGTTATTTGACAGTCGCTCTTAAGTGCTTGTTGATGTCAGTTGCATATAGTTTAATATGAATTAGAATTGATTGTGACTTCTGGTTCAGTGATGGAGTTTCCCAACATGGAGGCTAAGCAGTTCAGTTCTTTCCCCGACAAGGGAGGCACTGTTACTCCTTTGTCTCCATCCTGTTCTGGTTTACAATCAGAGACGGTCCTAAGATTTATAATTGCTCGGGCAAGCAGGTGGCGTATAATTTTGACGAAATGTGATTGGCATCGCAGCACCTTTTTATACAAATATTTTCTGATCATATGATATTGACATAACGTATATAAAATAACATTAAGATTTAAGTTTATATACGCACATCTTTATATGCATATTTTCACACCTTTCGACGAATTTTGAAAAATATGCTAGAGACTGGCTTCCTCGGTTGACATGGGGATTTTAGGGGATGTAGATTAATTTAATATTTTAGAATTGATAACAAAATATTTGTTTACTTTTGTTTACAATCGTCACATAAAGTAAACAAATGGGCTTTAGGAGTGTATCTTTCGAATATCGTGTTTTCGAATCTATAAGATCAATATTTTTGGTCTACTCTACTTGATAGCAACTCATAAAGATGTATTACCTTCTCAATACTAGAACCGGAGTCTATATATTTAAATATCCTATATTTCCCATTCTGATTCTATTAATCCCGTTAAATGCAGCTAGTGTTGGTGTTAAAAGAGAATATATACTCATAAAATCTGTAAGTAATAGGATTTCGTGAAGAAAACACTAATAATAATAATAATAATAATAATAATAATAATAATAATAATAATAATAATAATAATAATAATAATAATAATTATAATAATAATAATAATAATTATAATAATAATAATAATAATAATAATAATAATAATAATAATAATAATAATAATAATAATAATTATAATTATAATTATAATTATAATTATAATTATAATAATTATAATAATTATAATAATTATAATAATTATAATTATAATTATAATTATAATTATAATTATAATAATTATAATAATTATAATTATAATTATAATTATAACAATAATAATAATTATAATATACATTTATATAGCGTAGATTCCATATTAATAAGTTCAAGTGCGCTGTACAATAATAATAGATGTATGTATGTAGTATATGCAGAGCGTATGTATATGTATGTATTCTTGTAATGTATGTATATGCGTTGAAATTAATTTAAGATGTGAATATTAAGTGTTTATTTAAGTAGTTGCGGGGTGTGCGATGCAGAAGAGGTGAGTTTTAGTAGTTTTTTTAAGATATAGAGTGAAGGAGCATTCCGAATGCTCGGAGGGAGAGTAAGATTCTACCATAAGAATATTCTACATGCCAAATTTGACAGAATTCGGATTATTAGAATTGACATGCTCGCGCATATGGACGAACGGACGGTTGGACAGATGTATGAGACGACTTCTTCCTACATAGTCACGCTGAGAAATAGTATTAGTCTATTAGTTTAATATTAGCTTAGATCGGCTGTTAGTATTCCAGACTCGTGATAGTCTACTTTTATTATTCATGCACCATTATTATGCAGGTTCATGGCTGTTTTGATTAGTTTAATATAACTCATATCTATTACATTATTAAAAATCTAGCCTAGTTCTAACATGGTGCATATGTACCTTGAAATTATACGTGGTGTTATGATGTGTAATGCGATATATCGATACTCCCCCACAGAATAGTCTCACTTTACAGTAGTATATATAATATTCATAACTGAGTAATATACAACTCAAACTTTACAATTATCAAGTGTGATATTCAAGATGAGAGTAAGTATTGTATTCTCACTGATTCTATTGACAGTGTATTTTCCATCTGGATCAACATATTCATGTACTGGAGGAGGATCATCAAATACTAACTACTGTAATTACTATACTTGCTACATATACTCCAACGTAAACGTAGGCGAAACTCTTACCTATTGTCTTACTAATTATTATCGCTATTATCACCATAGTCATTATCATTCTTATTCTCATTCCGATGTGTACATATATTACAGTGGAAACGTTAACATCGAGTTAAACCTACCTAGCACAGTAATATCTTTAACTTTCTATTCATACACTGACTCTGTTGTAACGATTAACTCCACTAAAGTCCATTCCTATTTGACCTCTTTAACTTTCGATTACAAAGCATACCACTTTAATCAGGCCTATTTCTTCAGCTATTTCCCTAGTCTTATTCAGGTTTCAGCATCTGCATATCTTGATTTTACATATCCACAAACATTCACTAGACTATCCCAACTCACACGTCTTTATGTCAGTCCTTCATCAGGTTCTTTGAATTGGAAATTTGAAATTGTAAATGATGCATTTCGTGGGTTGAGTCAGCTAAAGTACATTGAATTAGTTAAGGGAGACTTGCTAGATGTCAGGAATGCTTTTATTGGATTGACAAGTCTCAGTCATTTAGGACTAGAAGGTAATAAGATCCAAAAACTAGAACCAAACATGTTTAAGGATCTTCACAGTTTGACATACTTAGACTTAGATGGAAATGGAATTAAGGAAGTGAGTGATGAGGCATTTGTTGGATTAACTGCATTGAAATCATTGTCCATTAGTGGGAATCCATTGTTTCCTCTCAATACTCTTTCTCGACTAACTGCTGTTACTTCCCTTCAAATCAATTACAACTCTTATCGAACTCTACCGCCTGATCCATTTGAACAAATGCAAAGTCTCAGATATTTATATGCAGACAATCCATTCTTCTGTGACTGTAGTCTCCGTTGGACATCAGTTGTATCACAATACAGTTTATCTATCCAATCAGCTTATTGCCTAGAACCAAGCAAGGTTTACCGTACTTCCATTACTTCAACATCTCTCTATACAAATTGCACTGTGGATCGATCTTATGGTTGCTTTAGCAAGTCTGTGTCATGTCCCATTGAGTTTGTATGTCGTGATACGGGGACTTCTCATGCATGCACGTGTGCTGATGGTTACAGTCTTCTACACACAGGTGTTTGTGTGGATGAGAATGAATGTGAATTAGGACAAGCTTCTTGTGCTCAGCATTGTAACAACACGATTGGGTCTTTCGAATGTTACTGTGATCCTGGCTATCAGCTGACTGCTGATGACTTTTCGTGTGAGGACATTGATGAGTGTCAAATGGGTACATCACAGTGTTCACAAAGTGAAACATGCACCAACACAGTAGGATCATATGCGTGTATAGAAAGTGAATGTGTTCGTTCATGTGACGATCCTGTTAATCACTCTTGTACCTGTTGTATTGGATATCAGCTAAATAACAATTATCAATGTGTAGATATTGATGAGTGCCAGGAGTTGACGATTGAGTGTGATACGAACTGTCATAACACGAAGGGGAGCTATGAGTGTTCGTGTACGCAAGGCTATCAGTTAGTTAACCAAACGAAATGTATCGACATAGATGAGTGTCTAACTAGCAATGGTGGATGTGACAATATGTGTGTTAATACGGTTGGAAGCTATCACTGTCTTAACATAAACATTTCAAGTATTATCTCGTACGAGTGTAATGAACTAGGAAACTCCAAAGCTTGCCCGGACTCTACGATCTATTCGTGCGTGTGTTGTAATGGATATCATGAAGTGAACTCTGAATGCCTCGATATCAATGAATGTGAAGGATCTGATCATATTTGTGATATGGACTGTCACAACACGAATGGCAGCTACCAATGTTCTTGCAACGAAGGTTATCAGTTAGTGAACCAAACGAAATGTATCGACATTGATGAGTGTCTAACTAGCAATGGTGGATGTGAAGGTATGTGTGTTAATACGGTTGGAAGCTATCATTGTCTTAATATAAACATTTCAAGTATTATCTCGTACGAGTGTAATGAACTAGGAAACTCCAAAGCTTGCCCGGACTCAACGATCTACTCGTGCGTGTGTTGTAAGGGATATCATGAAGTGAACTCTGAATGCCTCGATGTCAATGAATGTGAAGGATCTGATCATATTTGTGATATGAACTGTCATAACACGAACGGTAGCTACCAATGTTCTTGCAATGAAGGTTATCAGCTAGTAAACCAAACGAACTGTTTAGACATTGATGAATGCCTGACTCATAACGGTGACTGTGAAGGTATCTGTGTTAATACGGTTGGAAGCTATCATTGTCTTAACATAAGCACTTCTAGCATTGCATCATATGAGTGTATTGAGTTAGGATACACAAAAACTTGTCTGAATCCTTCGAGCAATAATTGCGATTGTTGTCATGGATTCTCGAAACAGAATTCACAATGCATCGACGTAAATGAATGTCAGCAGTCAACTCACAAGTGTGATATGATTTGTCAAAACACCAAAGGCAGTTATCAATGTTCATGTCCGCAAGGCTTTCAATTGGTGAACGACACCAAATGTTTGGACATCGATGAGTGTCTAATGGATAATGGAGGTTGTCCTCTATCTTGTATGAATACGAATGGAAGCTTTGTATGTTTGGATGTGACCATTACTGGGAATCATGTTCAACAAACGGATTCTCAAAGCAATGGGCAAAGTTCCTCACCAAATCCTTCGATCATAGCAGTGATGGTACTGTTGGTAATCATTATTATAATTGTAATTCTTGTCTTCACAGTGATAATTGTAATAATGAGGGGTGTGATAAAGAGGAACAAGTACCAAACAGTATTCCAGCCCATTCCTAATCAGCGAGATAACGTGTATGAACTTCCTTCAAGAGATACAGACGATGGTGCGAGACTACTTGAGAAAGTGAACACGAGTGACGATGGAATCAGCGAAAACTCCGTTGAAATCTACCCAGCTCCGATCGTTGACAATCCTTCCCAGTAGAGATGCTGATTACTGCTCCTAATGGATTACTTTATTGTTGTTTACTTGTGTGTTTACTTAGGATATTATTAGGATTTACATCATATCAGTTTGTTTATTAGCTTATTCGCCTAGATAGTTTGGTTGTTAGTGTTCCAGACTACTGATTTGTTTATTCTCCCCTACTGTATTGTATTTTTGAATCATTACTGTTAGATATTCTGTTTTGTAGATTAGTAGATTTGGTATATAGAATCCTCAGAGCCTAAAATCAATAATTTACTAGGAAATGTTATGATATTACACATCTTTTTTGCAAATTTAAGATTAGAAAAGGATAATGTTGCTTTCGCTATTTGACAATAGCTCTTAAGTGCTTGTTGATGTCAGTTGCACATACACGTAGTTTTGTGTGAATTAGAATTGATTCTGACTTCTAGTTTAGTGGTGGAGTTTCCCAACGTGGAAGCTAAACAGTTCAGTCTTCGACAGGGGAGGCACTGTTACTCCTTTGTCTCCATCTTGTTCTGGTTTACAATCAGAGAAGGTCCTAGGAATTATAATTGCTCGGGCAAGCAGGTGGCGTATAATTTTGACGAAATGTGTATTGGACATCTCAGCACCTTTTTATATGAATATTTCAAGATAATATTATATTTACATAACGTATACATAACGTAGATTTAAGTTCATATGCGGAAATTTTCACACTTCACACTTTTGACGAATTTAGAAAAATCTGCTAGAGACTAGCTTCCTCGGTTGACATGGGGGTTTTAGTGGGTGTAGATTAATTCAATATTTTTGAATTTATAACAAAATATTTGTTTACTTTATACGTTTACAATAGTCACATAAAGTAAACAAATTCCAAATAGGCTAGAGACTAACTCTGAACATTGACATGGGGTTTTAGGTGTGTATATTTCGAATATCATGTTTTCGAATCCATAAGATAAATATTTTTGTCTACTTTAGATTCATAAAGTATACAAATTTGAAATGAATGAGTGGAAGTAATCAATATTTGGCACCCGTAGGGATTTCTGGATTTGTTGATATTCCCATGCGCCCTCAAGGTGACTAGCTGCACTCAGTGGAGGTCACAGGAATTTTCCAAACCGGGCAAAGAAAAACCCCGGGACCCTTACTACTATTTTGAATTAGGGATTCGAATGAAATCCGGGGCCGCAGATTCAAACTTGAGGCAAACGTCCCGGATGCCCTGGGACCGCCCCTGGATGTACTACGGAAGTGCGCAAAGTGCGTTTGTATTCTAAATATTGCTATATTCCATTGTAAGTCCAACTTGAACCTGATTCCAACCCGAATCCAAATCACCTCACAGACAGAATTGGTGTACTTCTACATTCTTCGTTGCTTCATGATCCCAGAAATGTTAGAGTTAGTTGCTTCGTTATAACTATCTGAGTGCGAAAATAGTCTTCTGCATCTGAAATGCACAATATTAATCACAAACTTGTGTAATAGTTATAACAGGTAACATCGTATGTACTTGATAGCAAATTCTAAAGATGTATTTCCTTAACAATACTAGAACAGGGGTATATACATTTAAATATCCTATATTTCCCGTTCAGATTCTATTAATCCCGTTAAATGCAACACAGTGTTGGTGTTAAAAGAGAATATATAGTCATAAGAACCGGAAGTAATGGAATTTCATAAAGAAAACACTACAAAATATTCTACATGCCAAATTTGACAGAATTCGGTTTATTAGAATTGACATGCATGCGCATATAAAGACGACTTCTTCCTACATAAGTTACGCTGAGAAATAGTATTAGTCTATTAGTTTAATCTTAGCTTAGATCGGTTGTTAGTATTCCAGACTCGTGATAGTCTACTCTTATTATTCATGTACCACAGAGTTGCATGCGGGGCGGGCCGGCCCGCAGGCCCGCGGGCCGAGTATTATTATCAGCTGTGGGCTTTGCGGGCCGAGTTTTTTTGTCGCGGGCCTTAGGCCCGCAGCAGGCCCGCACAATACCTGATAGTATTGAGTTTATAATCAACGATTGTAAGATACAAGCGCGCTTCGCTTGCTTGCGCTGCGCGGCTGGCTGACACTTTGTGTCCGCCAGAGGCTCCCTTCGGTCGCCTGGGGTCACATTGGTTAATTATAAGGGAGATATCATCTATAAATACGTCTGTCCTACTGTTATAATCGATATCGCACGAAAAATCACCAAATTTAATTTGTAAAATTTTTGATGAGTAATGATGACGTCATAACAAAGTGATGAGCCATCATTTTTTGATAATAGTTGCATTATATGTGAGATATGTTAGTATACATATTTTATTGAAATTTCAGCCTTCTATCTCCTATAATGGCTGAGTTATGCTCGAATAACTGTGTTGCTTAACTTTTAAAAATGTGACAATGATGTCATAATTCCATGATAAGTCGACATTTTGCTCTGAGCTCAGAACTTACTGAAGCCATAGCCAAAAGACTCCCACATGCCAAAAATTAGCTTTCTATGACCGGCAGTTTCTTCAATCAATTCGTTACAGATATATATACGTATATATATATATATATATATACACATTAATCGAGTTTTAATAGTAAGGATTTACTAGATATTAGTCGTCCGTCCTAACGATAGTTTATCTGCAAATTGCGAATTCAATTATGTAATTGAAATTCTATGTTTTGAAGAATTGATTAATCCTATAACGTTGTTGATGACAGCTGACTACGATGAAGATGATCCTCTAACATATTGGGCCACCGTCCACCGCCGTCTCCCCATCTTAGGGAAACTAGTTCGCCAAGTCCCCTGTTGTCCAACCAGTTCTGCTCAATCAGAACGAGACTTTTCGCATACCGGACTTATAATAATCGCTAGGAGATCGCTAGGAGATCTCTAGCAGATCTCGCTTTTGCCGAAATATGTGTCTGCATTAGAATTTATTGCTTCAGCCCATCGTGCTGGATTCTGTTAAGATTATTTCATTAGTTTATTAAAATACCTATAGTCTTTCTCATACGTATTCTCTGTAGTACACAAAGCTTTGTATGATGGCAAACAAATGTTCTGGATATTCGCGGGCCTGTTGCGGGCTGCGGGCTGGATTTACTCAAATAGCGGGCTGCGGGCCGGGCCACGGTTACGAAATTCCGGCCCGCGTGCAACTCTGATGCACCATTAGGATTAAGCAAGTCCATGGCTGTTTTGTTTAGATTAATATAACTCATATCTATTACATTATTAGAAATATAATATAGTTCTAACATGGTGCATATGTACTTTGAAATTATACGTGGTGTTATGGTGTGTAATGCGATATATCGATACTCCTCCACCAGAATAGTCTCACATCACAGTAGTATATATACAAGTAATATTCATAACTGAGTATATACAACTCAACTTTTCAATTATCAAGTGTGATATTCAAGATGAGAGTAAGTATTGTATTCTCACTGATTCTATTGACAGTGTATCTTCCATCTGGATTAACATATTCATGTACTGGAGGATCATCAAATACTAACTACTGTAATTACTATAATTGCTACATATACTCCAACGTAAACGTAGGGGAAACTCTTAACTATTGTCTCACTAATTATTATTATCGCTATTATAATCATTATTATACTGATTCCTATGTGTACATACATTACAGTGGAAACATTAACATCGAGTTAAACCTACCTAGCAGAGTAATATCTTTACGTTTCTATTCATACACTGACTCTGTTGTAACGATTAATTCCACCAAAGTCCATTCCCATTTGACCTATTTAAATTTCAACTACAAAGCATACCACTTTAATCAAGCTTATTTCTTCAGCTATTTCCCTAGTCTTGTTTCTCTATCGGCTTCTGCATATCTTGATTTTACATATCCACAAACATTCACTAGACTATCCCAACTCACACGTCTTTATGTCAGTCCTTCATCAGGTTCTTTGAATTGGAAATTTGAAATTGTAAATGATGCATTTCGTGGGTTGAGTCAGCTAAAGTACATTGAATTAGTTAAGGGAGACTTGCTAGATGTCAGGAATGCTTTTATTGGATTGACAAGTCTCAGTCATTTAGGACTAGAAGGTAATAAGATCCAAAAACTAGAACCAAACATGTTTAAGGATCTTCACAGTTTGACATACTTAGACTTAGATGGAAATGGAATTAAGGAAGTGAGTGATGAGGCATTTGTTGGATTAACTGCATTGAAATCATTGTCCATTAGTGGGAATCCATTGTTTCCTCTCAATACTCTTTCTCGACTAACTGCTGTTACTTCCCTTCAAATCAATTACAACTCTTATCGAACTCTACCGCCTGATCCATTTGAACAAATGCAAAGTCTCAGATATTTATATGCAGACAATCCATTCTTCTGTGACTGTAGTCTCCGTTGGACATCAGTTGTATCACAATACAGTTTATCTATCCAATCAGCTTATTGCCTAGAACCAAGCAAGGTTTACCGTACTTCCATTACTTCAACATCTCTCTATACAAATTGCACTGTGGATCGATCTTATGGTTGCTTTAGCAAGTCTGTGTCATGTCCCATTGAGTTTGTATGTCGTGATACGGGGACTTCTCATGCATGCACGTGTGCTGATGGTTACAATCTTCTATACACAGGTGTTTGTGTGGATGAGAATGAATGTGAATTAGGACAAGCTTCTTGTGCTCAGCATTGTAACAACACGATTGGGTCTTTCGAATGTTACTGTGATCCTGGCTATCAGCTGACTGCTGATGACTTTTCGTGTGAGGACATTGATGAGTGTCAAATGGGTACATCACAGTGTTCACAAAGTGAAACATGCACCAACACAGTAGGATCATATGCGTGTATAGAAAGTGAATGTGTTCGTTCATGTGACGATCCTGTTAATCACTCTTGTACCTGTTGTATTGGATATCAGCTAAATAACAATTATCAATGTGTAGATATTGATGAGTGCCAGGAGTTGACGATTGAGTGTGATACGAACTGTCATAACACGAAGGGGAGCTATGAGTGTTCGTGTACGCAAGGCTATCAGTTAGTTAACCAAACGAAATGTATCGACATAGATGAGTGTCTAACTAGCAATGGTGGATGTGACAATATGTGTGTTAATACGGTTGGAAGCTATCACTGTCTTAACATAAACATTTCAAGTATTATCTCGTACGAGTGTAATGAACTAGGAAACTCCAAAGCTTGCCCGGACTCTACGATCTATTCGTGCGTGTGTTGTAATGGATATCATGAAGTGAACTCTGAATGCTTCGATGTCAATGAATGTGAAGGATCTGATCATATTTGTGATATGAACTGTCATAACACGAACGGTAGCTACCAATGTTCTTGCAATGAAGGTTATCAGCTAGTAAACCAAACGAACTGTTTAGACATTGATGAATGCTTAACTCATAACGGTGGATGTGAAGGTATGTGTGTTAATACGGTTGGAAGCTATCATTGTCTTAATATAAACATTTCAAGTATTATCTCGTACGAGTGTAATGAACTAGGAAACTCCAAAGCTTGCCCGGACTCAACGATCTACTCGTGCGTGTGTTGTAATGGATATCATAAAGTGAACTCTGAATGCCTCGATGTCAATGAATGTGAAGGATCTGATCATATTTGTGATATGAACTGTCATAACACGAACGGTAGCTACCAATGTTCTTGCAATGAAGGTTATCAGCTAGTAAACCAAACGAACTGTTTAGACATTGATGAATGCCTGACTCATAACAGTGACTGTGAAGGTATCTGTGTTAATACGGTTGGAAGCTATCATTGTCTTAACATAAGCACTTCTAGCATTGCATCATATGAGTGTACTGAGTTAGGATACACAAAAACTTGTCTGAATCCTTCGAGCAATAATTGCGATTGTTGTCATGGATTCTCTAAACAGAATTCACAATGCATCGACGTAAATGAATGTCAGCAGTCAACTCACAAGTGTGCTATGATTTGTCAAAACACCAAAGGCAGTTATCAATGTTCATGTCCGCAAGGCTTTCAATTGGTGAACGACACCAAATGTTTGGACATCGATGAGTGTCTAATGGATAATGGAGGTTGTCCTCTATCTTGTATGAATACGAATGGAAGCTTTGTATGTTTGGATGTGACCATTACTGGGAATCATGTTCAACAAACGGATTCTCAAAGCAATGGGCAAAGTTCCTCACCAAATCCTTCGATCATAGCAGTGATGGTACTGTTGGTAATCATTATTATAATTGTAATTCTTGTCTTCACAGTGATAATTGTAATAATGAGGGGTGTGATAAAGAGGAACAAGTACCAAACAGTATTCCAGCCCATTCCTAATCAGCGAGATAACGTGTACGAACTTCCTTCAAGAGATACAGACGATGGTGCGAGACTACTTGAGAAAGTGAACACGAGTGACGATGGAATCAGCGAAAACTCCGTTGAAATCTACCCAGCTCCGATCGTTGACAATCCTTCCAAGTAGAGATGCTGAACTGCTCCTAATGGATTACTTTATTGTTGTTTACTTGTGTGTTTACTTAGGATATTATTAGGATTTACATCATATCAGTTTGTTTATTAGCTTATTCGCCTAGATAGTTTGGTTGTTAGTGATCCAGACTAATGATTTGTTTATTCTCCCCTACTGTATTGTATTTTTGAATTATTACTATTAGATATTCTGTTTTGTAGATTAGTAGATTTGTTAATAGAATCCTCAGAGCCTAAAATCGATAATTTACTAAGAAAGATTATAATATCGCAGTATTTTTTGCAAATTTAAGATTAGAAAAGGTTGCTGTTGCTATTCAACATTAGCTCCTAAGTGCTTTTTGATGTGTCAATTGCATATACAGTCGACTCCGCTTAATAGGGTCACATCGGTCTGAGGATATTTGCCCCGATTAAGCGGAGAACCCTATTAACCGAAAATATTTAGTATTAGCTTCTATATGTAATAACTATTTCGGTCCTACCAAAAGTGGCCCGATTAAACAGTGACCCTATTAAGCGGAGTCGACTGTATTTTGATGTGAATTAGAATTGGTAGTGCACTCCTGGTTCAGTGGTATCCCCTTGAATTTCCCAACGTAGGGACTAAACAGTTCAGTTCGTACCCCAAGGGAGGAAGTGTTCCCTCTAATAACTCTAGTAAGCAGGTGCCGTATAACATTATTAGAGGGAAAGAGCCGTTTGTTTCAATTTCAATGTTTACATAGGATTTATATTGAATCAGTTCGATTAATATGAAGTCTCTCTAACATATAATCTAAACGTTCATTCAGTACAGTAGACGAGTTTAAATCCATTTCGTTAGAGTTAGAGAAGAAATATTAATAGGCTTGTAGAATGTATTGTTTCTTGTTGTTGCAAACAATCAAATTCCCATCTTTATTCAGTGCTATGCCTTTTGGTTGAAACATTTCATTCCTATCATTTCCTGGTGTGCCAACGCTTGCAATCTTCCTTCCGTGTTTATTGTAAACATTAACCAGATGATACCCATCATGTGAAATGTAGATATTCCACTGCTCATCAACGCATAAGAATGGGTACAAGTACAATAGCTCCACTCCAATAGGTATGTCCTCAGCTATTCCCCTGAGGAAGGTGCCTCCCTTATCAAACACTTGTATGGGGTACACTTTAGGATTCTGTATCAGCATTACTAATTCTTCCTTCACGCATTTCATTTCTAAAACGCTGGAGCTTACAGCACTGAGTAATTTCCTGAGGTAAGGTGACTTCAGAGGAACTACGTTATTGGTCCTAAGGTCGAGAGACAGTATATTCAAATTTAGCATGACATTACATAGAAAAACCTCGCTGGCTTCAGGCGTTATTGTGAAAGTGTGGTCATTGTTGGTATGGAACTTCCCTAATACTTTCCCTGAGTCCTTTTCAATGCGGTATAATGTTCTTCCCATCGCGCTATGGGAGTTACAGTATAGATCGTTATGGCTTATCATCATGCGAGTGATTGATGATGGTTTCTTGAATTTCAGAGTCCTCAAATATTCCCCCATGTTATTCATTATCAGTATTTTACCTGCTGACGCATCTCCAACGTAAATGTTAGAAGTTTCTGAGTCAATTGCGATAGTACCTGCCTCACTCACTTCATCATCTGCTTTCCCTCTGTTCAGTGTAGACCAGAGTGGTTTATTACATCTTTCGAATCTGGATTGCTTGTAAACTTTCAACTGTCCTATCTTCTCTTCACATATACGATTGAAGTTCAGATTCCATTGTATCATAATGGTAGGCATCTCAACACTTGTTTTATTTAGCTCCTCGTCAATGTTGAAGGATAGCTTGCTGATTAATACATCATCTCCTTCCAAGTCTTTCGCTAATCGCTTTTTCGCTTCCATTCTTGCTGCAGTCATATTATCGTACTTTTTCAATGGTTTTCTTGCGTCATTCAATTCACTATCAATCTCGTTTAGAATCTGCCTTCTCTGAGTGTTAATTGACTCAATGAGTGAGTCTATCTTCTCGTTTACTTCACATTTCACTCTTTCTGCGTTATTCTCCAATATCTCTATCGAGTTCCCGAGATTAGCTATCTTCTCAACTGATTGGTCAACATTTGCCATATTAACTGATCAATATGGTAACTATCTTGAAATATATGTACATGCACTATCTACCATATTTAAGTAGTTTTATAGAATCTAATGAACCATGTATCAGATCTTGCCAGATTATTTGAGATGGATAAAGTAACTGGAATGTATCAAATCTTAGCATATAATTACTGCTACTTATAAATGGGATTATTTAGTACAGCTCCTAATGCTGTAGTGAAAGTTAGACTATGATACACATACACATATTACATTTAGGTTATAGACTTGTTCATTTAATATCTTCACATCTGTAATCACTACTTATCATATTGTAATCAGTACTTCATGTTATGAGTAATGGGCACACCTCCAAGGTTATTTTTGGGTGGAGACACCACCACGTCACTACATATCCACACCTACCCATCATAATAGCTTTGCTATGACCGTGGAAGAATGGGCATTGTACTTCAATTATCAAGTAACTCAATGCAAATTTATTAGTCACCATTACCATGATATTAACTCAATTGTTATACAGCATATACAAGCAATACGATACAGTATAATGGGGAAAGGAACACAATACTAGTCAGAAATGTGAACAGTAACAACCTAAATATATCTACCAAGCAATAAAACTAATAAACAATTCAAAAAGCCAAACTGAATGTTAGAGGGGGGAACTACGTATACATACATTATAAACGAGTAGTAACTCAAGATAGGAGTCAGCATCTCTACTTGGAAGGATTACAACTGATCGGAGCTGGGTAGATTTCAACGGAGGTTTCGCTGATTCCATCACTCGTGTTCACTTTTTCAAGTAGTCTCGCACCATCGTCCACATCCCCTGAAGGAACCTCATAAATGTTATCATGCTCATAAGGAGTGGACTGGAATACTGTTTGAGATTTGTTCTTCTTTATCACACCCCTCATTATCACAATTATCACTGTGAAGACAACAATTACAATTATAATTATGATTACTAATAACATAATTACTGCTATGAGGGTAGGAAGTAGCAAGAGATTCTGTCCATTACTTTGAACATCCGGTATTTCGACATGATTCCCAGTAATAATCACATCCAGACACACAAAGCTTCCATTATTATTCAAGCAAGATAGAGGACAACCTCCATTATTCATTAGACACTCATCGATGTCCAAACATTTGGTGTCGTTCACCAATTGATAACCTCCGTTGCAAGAACATTGGTAGCTACCTATTGTATTATGACAGTTCGAATCGCACTCACTAGTTAGTTCTTGACATTCATCAATATCTGCACATTGAAATCTGTCGTTCAGCTGATAGCCAACACAACAGATGCAGGTGTGATTAACAGGATCGTCACATAAACGAGAACATCCACTCTCTATGCACGCATATGATCCTACTGTGTTGGTGCATGTTTCACTTTGTGCACACTGTGATGTACCCATTTGACACTCATCAATGTCCTCACACGAAAAGTCATCATCAGCCAGCTGATAGCCAGGATCACAGGAACATTCGAAAGACCCATTCGTGTTTTTACAATGCTGAGCACAAGAAGCTTGTCCTAATTCACATTCATTCTCATCCACACAAACACCTGTGTGTAGAAGACTGTAACCATCAGCACACGTGCATGCATGAGAAGTACCCGTATCACGACATACAAACTCAATGGGACATGACACAGACTTGCTAAAGCAACCATAAGATCGATCCACAGTGCAATTTGTATAGAGAGATGTTGAAGTAATGGAAGTACGGTAAACCTTGCTTGGTTCTAGGCAATAAGCTGATTGGATAGATAAACTGTATTGTGATACAACTGATGTCCAACGGAGACTACAGTCACAGAAGAATGGATTGTCCGCTATTATAGAACTGAGACTGTGCATTCGTTCAAATGGATCAGGCGGTAGAGTTCGATAAGAGTTGTAATTTATTTGTAGAGAATTAATTCCAGTTAGTCGAGAAAGAGTATTGAGAGGAAAAAATGGATTCCCACTTATGGACAATGATTTCAATGCAGTTAATCCAACAAATGCCTCATCACTCACTTCCTTAATTCCATTTCCATCTAAGTCCAAATGTGTCAAATGACCAAGGTCCTCAAACATGTTTGGTTCTAGTTGTTCGATCTTATTACCTTCTAGTCCTAAATGATTGAGGTTTGTCAATCCTTTAAAAGCATTTCGGACATCTAGTATATCACATCTGATCAATTCGATGTACTTCAACCGACTTAAGCCACGAAACGCAATATTACTGATTGCGAGTTTCCAGCTCAAAGAACCAGATGGAGGATTGACAGAGAGATATGTAAGCTGAGATAGTCTGGTGAACGTTTGTGGATTTCTAAAATTAAGATATGCTGTAGCTGAAAGCGTCACAAGATTGGGAAAATCGCTGAAAAAATACGGTTGATTGAAATGGTATGTTTTGTATGAAAAGGACAAATAGGTCAAATGGGGATGAACCTTAGTAGAGTTTATCGTTACAACTGAGTCAGTATAGGAATAGAAGTTTAGAGATGTTATCGAATTGCCTAAGTTTATGCCAATGTTAATGTTCCCAGTGTAATGTATGTACACGTTACGACGATAATAATAGGTATTTTGATTAGAACAATAAGTGAGGGTTTCACCGATGTTTCTGTTAGAGTAAATGTAACAATCAGAGTAATAACAGTAATTGTAGTTAGTATTTGCTGTACCTCCAGTGCAGGAATATGTTGATCCAGATGGAAAATACAATATTAATAAAATCATTGAGAATATAATACTTACTCTCATCCTGAACACGCTTAAGATAACAAAGTTGATAATTCCCAAAAGATTATAGTCAGTCTAATGAATAATTGTCATACATTCAGCATTTATAATGTAGGACTATCTATAGTGTTATTGAGATTCAAAGGTTCGCTCTATCATATTACACTCTATATTAATACATACGGATAATTCCCAGAAGTTAAATGATAGAACTGAACAAAACAAGAATATTAAATATCAAATAGTAGAATGAGTACGATGCATACTTACTAACCTCTGCAAGGAAAAAACTGGACATTTGTAGTATTGTAGTAGGACACTGAGTTATTTAGCGGGACATCTTTGTATCAGTCCTAGACACTAAAAAAAAAGTGAGACAATTCCACTATTTGGAACGTTTTCATGGGACAGTGCTTTCAACATATGTCTGAAAAATGGGACTTCCTCCCAAAACGCAACAGTTGGTAAGTATGACGATGAATTGCATTAAACCAATCAAAAGGAAGTGAACCTTCGTCTCTGTATATATATAATAGATGACAAACGAGCTTCGCGCACTTTTGCGTAGCACGGCTAGCGAACACTTCCTGTCCGCGAGTCGACCTGCGGGCGCCCGAGGATATCAAATAATTCAGAGACCCCCTATGGTCAATATTGATTATTTTCACTAATGCAATTCGAGATTTGTTTATTGTCTGTAACTACTGTAAATAAAAACAACAAAATATTGATCATACAGTTTCGATAATACAATATTTGGAAAATACACCCCTAAAACCTCAAATCAACAATTGAAGCTAGTCTCTAGCATATTTTTGAGATTTGTTTATGTCGTAATTGTTTAACTGTAAGTCTCTGCACGTAACCGATAGTGATATAATGAATTAGTAGCAATACCTACACACACAACTTAACATCACATAAATATATAATACTAAATATGCTATTTCACTCCCTGATAGGAAGCTCTATAAGGAGCTACTATCTAGTTGGTTTACCTAAGAACATTCTACTAGAATGCGTGCTAATAGATTCCTAAACAGTGTTACAACAGTTTACTTTATGTATCCATTGTAAACAAATACAAATAAAATATTTATCTTTAAATTCTTTGGATGAGAATTACAGAAAATTTTTGAAACGAAATAAATGAGAAATTAGGCTCATCGAAGCAATTAACTGACAAAAAAAATCTTCTAATATAATTTAGATATCGAATTGAGTAAGGCGAAATATTTAACGAATTTTAATGCTACCATCATACTCAGCGCCGGCGCAACGGTTTTCTAACGGGTTCACGGGGTTCTGTTAATCGGACCAACCCGGGACACTTTTGAAAAGTGGTTCGGTTAAAACGGGACCAACTTCACTGGTTATGCCGGCCCAGCTTAGATGATTCCGTTAAGAGTTAAGACGTAAATCGGCTAATTCGCACATACTCTATCATTTTCCTGACATGTTTGTCTTATCCTAGTTCTATTACATTATAATGTAATCAACGCACTCATATTAGTCACAAGCAGAGGCATAGCCAAGGTGGTGCGCAGTGGTGAGACAACCCAGCTGGCTACAAGCTTGTCTTGTAATATAAGCTGTTATTTGAGATCTTCCATACTGTGTCTTACTTGGCACCAATATGCATATATATGTATATACTTCTATCTACAATAGCACAAAACGGCTACTACTTATTCTTTCAGATACTATTTGATACGTGAATTTTGAGCATAAATGGCAGAAGCAAATCCCTCCATGGATGAGGGTTACAGAATTCCCCGAAACCCAATACAGATATTAGAAAGGAATGCAGAACAAGCAAAACACGAAATAAATGATAAAGTAAACTCACTCATTGAATCGGTTGACACACAGAGAAGAGGTTTCATAAATAAAATAGACACTCAACTGGCAAAAGCGAAAGAATCTTTCAAAATGCATGGAAAAAAGACTGAAGCGCGATTGAAAGCAAAGAAAGTTCTAGAAAAAGAGTTGCGAGAGGACAACCAATTGTTCAACAGGATAGTAGATGATATCGACGAAGCGATGGATGACATTGAAGGTCTGCTTAATTTCAAAATACAATGGAATCCAAAATTCAGTCGAATCTGCGAAGACGCTAAGAGCATAGGAGAATTGAAGATATACGAACAATCCCGATTTGAAGCTGGCTGTAATACCTCACTCTGGTCCACACTGAGTAAAGGGGAGAAATATAACGAGATGAATGACCCCAAAGCCATTGAAGTCGACCCAGAGACTTCAAACACTTACATAGGGGATGCTTCAGCAGGTAAAATATTGGTAATAAATGGGATAGGGGAATATCTGAGCACTTTGACATTTACAAAACCAGCTTCCATTAGCAGCATGGTCATTTGTCAAGATTACATTTACTGTCGGTCTAATGGATATTTTCACAATACAATTTTCCGTCTAGATAAGAGCACAGGTGAACTGGTAAGTCGGTTCGATAATGCCTTACCTGTAGATGCTTTCACAGTAGTACCTGATTCGGTATTCTTTTGTGAATCTTATACGCTTTTTAAACTATCCTCTGATCTAAAAGGATCTAAAAGTACGCTTATCCAAGTAATTTCTCCTTATTTAATGGATGATGGTTCATTTGTAAGAAACGTGCAATATGTAAATGACGAGTTTGTAATGCTAATATCATGCAAACTTCCAGACTGCAATCCTATCCAAATTTTTTATAAGAACGGCTCATTCCTCAGAGCAATTTCTGGGGATATTCCTGTAGTAAGTAGGAGTGACGTGTATATGTGTATCGACGAGCATGGGAACATTATTCTCTCTTCTGATGGGTTGGTGAATGTCTACGGTAAAAGCGGGAAGCTTGTAAAGAGCCTAGGCCAGAGAAGAGATGAGAACAGTGGAATCTATCAACCTAGAGGTATAGCACTGGATAGAGATGGGAATCTGATTGTGTGCAACAACAGAAAGCAAGACATCCTACAAGCTTATTAGGAAGACTGATGAACTGAATTTATTATTGTGCATAGGTAGTTATTAGTTAGCAAGCGTTTCGCTGTAGATTTAGGATATTATAGGCTAGATAGTTCACGTTACGTGTATTTGTACTGTTTAGTACATCTCCTTTAGGGAGACGCCATATAGCAAGATTGTGTAGTCCTAAACATACTACTGCCTTTTTATGTAAATGTTCTTTATGTACTGCAATTTGCTTATATAATCTTAGGTTTAGTGTTTCAAAGTAGTTTATATTCTAAAACTCAATACAGTTGAAACCGGGTTTTTTTGACACCCCATTTGCACGAAAAAATGTCAAAAAAACCCAGTGTTACGCATCCCACTACGAAGAAAATATATTTTAGAGGTCATAGTAAGAATTATTAAGTATGTAAAGGTTAATTGCTTGACTCCGTAGTCGTTGACAATTGCCGTCAAAGGGTGACCCTTGTCGAGACGCAGGACTATCTCGTGCCTTTCCGTCAGTGTCAGACGTTTCTGTTTTGATATGGATGTCATGAACTAATTGCTGAAAATTGGGTGTCAAAAAAACACGGTGTCAACTGTACATAAAACTCAGATTTTAACACCAACAATTGTCAAAAAATACCGATTGTCAAATAAACCCAGTGTCAAAAAAAACCCGGTTTCGACTGTAATATTATTTCTTACATTACCAAGCACTTGTAGTAGTACATAAGTTAAAAATGTTTTTTCCGATACTTTTAGATCTTTCTCCTTCAAGGAGATTTCGGGTCTATATTCCCCTGAAAGATGAAATAGAGAGAGGCTTGTACATACAAAGAAACTTTTTACTGGACTAGGGTAATGGTTTTATATGAAATGGCCTAATTACGTTATTTTTTCTCAATTTTTGTAATAAATTCGAACTAATACTGCCCCCCTGTTTTATAACTAGGGAGAGGGGCAATCACCCCTTTACCACCCAGGATCGAAACCCTTGGTAGCAGCTTCCATCAATCGTATTTTAGAAACGCTGGTTGTTTCTTAGTTCATATTCTGCTTGAAATAGAATATCATCGCATCAAAATCTCTTCTTTCTAAATTAACTATTCAATCTATTATTAGTATCAAAATATTAAAATACACCATAGGTTAGTAACAAAAATATTAAAAAACACCATAAGTAGCAATGGATCTAGAAGAATTTTCGTGCCTCACCAAGATAGGTGACAAATTGTTTCCAATGAAATTTGAATATTTTATAATACAAATAGATATATATAGTTGGAATCTAAACAGTCATGAATTACATATTACAACAATGCATGCAATGAAGGGACGAGTTGAGAGAATTTATGAAAACCAGAACTAAAGCTCGGAGATCAAATTCAGAAATAACGGGCTTATTTCTAGCCACTACTACAACCATTCAGTTAGGGAACAGAGTAGAATGTGACATACTCTTACTTTAATACACTCCACAATTGCTAGTAATCGCAAATGCTAGATATATGCTGGATATAATTAGGTGAATCAATTGAAAAGAAGTCTTAAAGGCCTTTGTGTTACCGTGTTCTAGAACTGACATGCTTCCCCGCTCCTTTTCTTTGGAAAGTATATCGATTTTAATTTTACAAGCGCGCTTCGCTTGCTTGCGCTGCGCGGCTTGCGGACACTTCGTGTCCGCAGAGTCGCCCTGCGTGCGCCTGGAGTTACTCAATCTAGCTTATTTTGGGAATTTGTTGGTATATAAATATTGTAAACTAAAGTTAATAAATGATTTCTCATATACAGTCGACTCCGCTTAATAGGGTCACTGTTTAATCGGGTCAGCCGCTTAATCGGGCCACTTTTGGCAGGACCGGAATAGCTCTCACACATAGAAGCTAATATAAAATATTTTCGGTTAATAGGGTCCTCCGCTTAATCGGGGCAAAATGTCTCTGACCGATGTGGCCCTATTAAGCGGAGTCGACTGTATATCCGAAAATATAATATTCCAAATCTACAGCCCCAAAAACACCATGTCAACCGTTGAAAGCAAGTTTCTAGCATATTTTTGAGATATGTTTACTTTATGTATCCATTGTAAACTAAAGTAAACAAACAAATTATCATACAGATATGAAAATATAATATTCGAAATCTACACTCCTGAAAACCCCATGTTAACCGTTGGAAGCTAGTCTCTAGCGATTTTTTTAAAATTCATCAAATAGTGTTAAAATATGTACATAAAGGTGTGAAAATATACACAAAACCTTATTTATTGCTATACACTATAATATAATTGAGACATCTATCTAATTTATTGTTTTGAAGTACTAATAACAATGACAGCCTACAATAGTGTCATACAATGATTTCTATCGTGAGAGTGAAGCCGCACATACTAAATAAACGCAACAAAATATTGATTACACAATTTCAATAATACAATATTTGGAAAATACACCCCTAGAAACCTCAAATCAACAATTGAAAGTTTTTTGACATTTATTTACTTTATGTATCCATTGTGAACAAATAAAAATAAAATATATATCTAGGCTCAATTAACATAATTTTGGGGTTTAGTTGAAACATGAGTTTGTATGAAGTCCTGCCATACCACAACTTCCTACACTGCTCCACTGCACGGCATCACGTATCCCCAGGTACCCACACTTGGCGCCTATGGTTTAGTGCTTCAAGGTAGTTTATATTCTAAAACTCAATAATATAATATTTACATGACCAAGCACTTGTATTTTAAATTGGTGGAATATATATATGATGCAATAAATACTTGATGCCTATCCATAGTTTCCAAATTTTCTCTATTTTACTCATTTACTTATCTTGTATATTGCATAAAAAGAGCATTAGATTATTCATTCTTCAAACAAGATACCACATTAGATATGCTTCCCCACTCCTTTCTTTTTCATCTCGGAAAGTATACCAGTATGAATTTTATGTTTGTAACAGAGTTTAAACCCTGAAATATGATATTATAGTGCTTGCTAGTTCTTCATTGAGTTTTATCTGTGTTAAAATAGCTTGTGGCTGTATTTGAGGATGGTGTCAGTATCACATGTCTTAGTTACCCCATAGTAAATTCCTACAAATGATTATATTTGACTTCTACACGCATATACCTTATACAACAAGTAGATACTATATGAATATTGGATGAACATAGACTACTTAAGAAAAGAATAATCAATTGATACTTGCATATAAGAAATGGCCGAGGCAAATCCCTATTCGGAAGGAAACAGAAAACTTCGATCCTCAATAGAGAGATTAGAAAATAATGCCAGACATCTGAAACAAGAAATAAACGATAGAGTCGACCTTCTCATTGGATCAATCCACAGTCAGAGGAAGAAACTTCTGAATCAAGTAGACATCGAACTGAGTAAAGCGAGAGAACCGTGGAAGAACTTTGAGAATAAGAACGCAGATCGAATGCAACTTAAAGAAAAATTGACAAAAGAGTTGGAAGGAGATTTCACATTGCTTTCAAAACTAACAAATAAAATCGATGAAGAATTAAATAAAATGGAAGCGGAACTACCAAACTTCAGGATACAATGGAATTCTAAATTCATTAGATTCTGTGAAGACTTTGAAAAGGTTGGAGAGTTGAAAGTAGATACACATTCTCGACGTGAAGACTTTCAAAAGGTTGAACAGTTGAAGGTAGATAAACATTCGAGAAGGGAAGAAAGTAAGACTCCACTCTGGTCTACACTGAACAGAGGAAAGGCAGATAATGAGGTAGGGGAACCTAGAGCCATAGCAATCGACACAGAAACTTCAAACATTTTTGTTGGAGATGCTTCAGCAGGTAAAATACTGATAATGGATAGGATGGGTAAATATCTGGACACTCTAACATTCAAGAAACCATCTTCCATTAGCAGAATGGTGATTTGTCAAAGTTATATTTACTGTCGAACTAATGCCTTTTGGCATAATACCTTATTCCGGCTAGATAAGAATACTGGTGGACTGTTAAATCATTATACCAGTCCTGCGTCTATTGACGCCTTCGCAGTAATGCCAGACCAGGTATTCTTTTGTGATGTATCTTCAATTGTCTCATTACTGCCCAATCTCACAAAACAAATTGAGTTTAAAATAATTTCTCCCTATTTTAAGAATGGCAGTTCTCATGTTGAAAACATGGAAAATGTAAATAGGGAATTGGTACTAGTAATAGCAGAGCCAACAGATTACCCTATCCAAATTTTTAATAAGAAAGGAATTTTCTTAAGAGCAATCGCTGGAGACATTCCTACGTTGTTTTATTCAACCAAAGTCTGTATTTGCATTGACAAACATTGGAATATCATTCTATCTTCCCTTCTCATTAATGGGAGAAAAATGGTGAATGTCTACGATAAAGAAGGGAAATTCCTAACAAGCATAGGCCAGAAAGGAGATGAAAAATATGGAATCTATCACCCTAGAGGTATAGCACTGGATAGAGATGGGAATCTGATTGTGTGCAACAACAGAAAGGAAAACATCCTACAAGCTTATAGGATGACTAATTAACTGAATTTATTAGTGTGTATAGGTAGTTATTAGTTGGTAAACGTTTTGCTATTTGTTAGTTAATACTCGTAGTATAGGTTAGAATATCTAGATAATTCATGTCGTCATATTTGTATGTTTTTTAGTAATGACTATAGAGAGGCTTCTAGAACACAGATTGTATTGAATACTAAATCCTATAAATCCCTATAAATGTAAATTATTTTATTGATATTTACGGGTATAATGAGGAGCTTCCAATGGGTCACTTGAATCAACTTCTACCTACGTATGTAGCCTATTACGGACCTTGTCTGTGCCTCAGAGTTGGAATCCGGTCAACTTTTCTGAACCCGACCCCAAACCTGTTTACGAAATTAAACCCGAACTATATTCTTCTATTGTAAATATACCAAAATAGTGAAAATACTAAAATAAATTATGCTTTGGGCGCATGACAAAAGAGTATAGTAACTCTAGCACCGATTGTCTCAGAGAAAATCAGAGTTGAAATCGGGTCCACTTTTCAGAGCAATAAATTCGGGCAAATACTTTCGCTTCTCCTTGTTTTATAACTCCGGGGAGGGGCGATTACCCCCTTATCCCCAGAATCGATATCCTTGGTGGAAATTGCTTCATGTGGTCCATTGGCAGCTTCCATCAATCGTATTTTAGGAACGCTGGCTGTTTTTTATTTCATATTCTGCTTGAAATAGAATATTATCGCATCAAAATCTCTTCTTTCTAAATTAACAATTCAATCTATTATTAGTATCAAAATATTAAAATACACCATAGGTTTTTTTTCTTCAGGTATAGAACGCACTACTGGAACCAAATTTTCTATTAAAATATGAAAAGCGTCTCCTTATAATCCATGTTTCGTTCAATATTCATTCAATTTTTTATTCCTTGTCCAAGTGTCAACTTCTATCATCCCCAATTATCAGGACAAATTTCGAAAAATGTGTCATGATTAATTAAGCGGATTAGATATTCATGTATAGTAGCAAGTCGTAATACTACTGAATATATCTCTTTGTACTTCAGATTTATGAAATTATGCTGAAATAAGTAGAATGGTGGTTGCATTTGATGATGGTGTCAGTACATGGTTTTATCTAGGATTTCCCAGCCCGGCACTTTTTTGAAGGTGATACAAGTTATATGGCACCCAAACAGGGGTTTATCTTGTAATTCCAGAGGTGATTGCAACCCGGCACCAAAATTGAATCACACTGCAAGCACCTTGGCTCCGAGGACCACACCAGACTGGCACCTATAAGTGCCGGATGAGCACCTAGATAAACCCCTGTGTCAGTATCACGTGTCTTAGTTAGTATCTATAGTAAGTAAATTCCCTGCAGGTGATATTGACTTACACTAGTATACGTATATCTTATATAAGTACATTCTCTTTTGGACCACTACATCAATATTCATAGGATGAGCATAGAACTACTTAAGAAAGGAATAATCAATTGAGACTTGAATATAAGAAATGGCCGAGGCGAATCTCTCTTCGAATGCATACAACATGAAACTTCGAAACTCAATAGAGAGATTGGAAAATAATGCTGAAAATCTGAAACAAGAAATAAACGATAAAGTAGACCTTCTCATTGCATCAATCAACAGTCAGAGGAAGAAACTTCTGGATCAAGTAGACATCGAACTGGATAAAGCGAGAGAACCGTTGAAGAACGAAAATAAGAATGCAGCTCGAATGGAACTTAAAGAAAGATTGACGAAAGAATTGGAAGGAGATCTCGCATTGCTTTCAAGACTAACAAGTGAAATCGATGAAGAATTGACTAAGATGGACGTGGACCTACCTAACTTCAGGATACAATGGAATCCAAATGTTTTGAGAATCTGTGAAGATGATGAAAATGTTGGAGAGCTGAAGTCATATAAACATTCTCAATTTGAAGCAAGTAAGACTCCACTCTGGTCTACACTGAACAGAGGAAAGGCAGATAATGAGGTAGGGGAACCTAAAGCCATAGCAATCGACACAGAAATTTCAAACATTTACGTTGGAGATGCTTCAGCAGGTAAAATACTTGTAATGGATAGGACGGGGAAATATCTGAACACTCTAACATTCAAAAAACTATCTTCCATTAGCAGAATGGAGATTTGTCAAAGTTTCATTTACTGTCGATCTAATGCCTTTTGGCATAATACCTTATTCTGGCTAGATAAGAATACTGGTGAACTTTTAAACCAATATAACATTCATGTACCTATTATCGCCTTCGCAGTAATGCTAGATCGGGTATTCTTTTATGATTTATCTTCCTTTATTTTATTATTGCCTGATCTTACAGAGCATTCCGAGTCAAAAATAATATCTCCACATTTTAAGAATGGTAGTTCTCGTGTTGAAAACATGCAAAATGTGAATAAGGAATTGGTAATGGTAATATCACAGCCAACAGACTTCCCCATCCAAATTTTCGATAAGAATTGCACGTTCTTAAGAGCAATCGCTGGAGACGTTCCTGTGTTGGTTCAGATGACCGACGCGTATATTTGCATTGACGAACATTGGAATATCATTCTCTCAACTCTTATTAATGGGAAAGAAATGGTGAATGTCTACGATAAAGAAGGGAAATTCCTAACAAGCATAGGCCAGGAAGGATATGGAAACAGTGGAATATATCAGCCTAGAGGTATAGCACTGGATAGAGATGGGAATCTGATTGTGTGCAGCAACAGAAAGGAAAACATCCTACAAGCTTATTAGGATGACTGATGAACTGAATTTATTAGTGTGCATAGGTAGTTATGTATTAGTTATAGCATAGGTTAGAATCGCTAGATATTCATGTCGTCATATTTGTATGTTGTTTAGTTACAACTCCTATAGGGAGACTTATAGAACACAGCTTTACTGAATACTAAGCATCTCCGAAAACCGGGGCGCCCAGCTCTGGTCCCGAGGTGCCGCAGTTTTCGGAAGTGCACTGTAACATTTAATCACCCCTCTCTTGATCAAATTAAAACTTCCATCCAAGATTATACAATAATTATGGTGTAAGTATTCTCCTATCGCCCCTCACCGCCCCTTTGGCACCTAGCGCCTTTTGCTCTCCAAACACCCCCTGGGGGGTGGCAGTGCCCACATTGAGAAGCCCTGAATCTAGACTATACTATTCTAATCTAGAACTAAGCATGTTTTAGGATTGTAACAGAGCTTAAATCCTGAAATATGATATTATAGTGTTTGCTAGTTCTTCATTGAGTTTTATCTGTGTTAAAATAGTTTGTGGCTGAATTTGAGGATCGTGTCAGTATCACGTGTCTTCGTTACCCCATAGTAAATTCCCTACAAATGATTATATTTGACTCCTATATGCATATACCTTATACAACAAATACATACACTTTTGTACTTTAATATATGAATAGTCATAGGATGAACTACTTAAGAAAAGAATAATCAATTGATACTTGTATATAAGAAATGGCCGAGGCAAATCCCTATTCGGAAGGAAACAGAAAACTTCGATCTTCAATAGAGAGATTAGAAAATAATGCTGAAAATCTGAAACAAGAAATAAATGATAAAGTAGACCTTCTCATTGGATCAATCAACAGTCAAAGGAAGAAACTTCTGTCTCAAGTACACAGTGAACTGAGTAAAGCGAGAGAACCGTTGAAGAACTTTGAGAATAAGAATACAGCTCGAATACAACTTAAAGAAAGATTAGAAAAAGAGTTGGAAGGAGATCTCACATTGCTTTCAAGTTTGATAAGTGAAATCGATGAAGAATTAAATAAAATGGAAGCAGACCTACCAAACTTCAGGATACAATGGAATTCTAAATTCATCCGATTCTGTGAAGACTTTGAAAAGGTTGGAGAGTTTAAAGTAGAGAAACATTCTCGACGTGAAGAAAGTAACACTCCACTCTGGTCTACACTGAACAGAGGAAAGGCAGATAATGAGGTAGGGGAACCTAAAGCCATAGCAATCGACACAGAAACTTCAAACATTTTTGTTGGAGATGCTTCAGCAGGTAAAATACTGATAATGGATAGAATGGGAAAATATTCGGACACTCTAACATTCAAAAAACCATCTTCTCTCAGCAGAATGGAGATTTGTCAAAGTTTCATTTACTGTCGATCTAATGCCTTTTGGCATAATACCTTATTCCGGCTAGATAAGAATACTGGTGAACTTTTAAACCAATATAACATTCATGTACCTATTGAAGCCTTCGCAGTGATGCCAGATCGGGTATTCTTTTGTTATTTATCTTCAGTTGTTTCATTATTGCCTGATCTGACAGAGCAGATCGAGTCAAAAATAATTTCTCCATATTTTAAGAATGACAGTTCTCATGTTGAAAACATGGAAAATGTAAATAAGGAATTGGTAATGGTAATATCACAGCCAACAGACTTCCCTATCCAAATTTTCGATAAGAATTGCACGTTCTTAAGAGCAATCGCTGGAGACATTCCTGCGTTGTTAAATCCGACCAACGTCTGTATTTGCATTGACAAACATTGGAATATCATTCTCTCTTCTCTTCTCATTAATGGGAGAAAAATGGCGAATGTCTACAATAAAGAAGGGAAATTTGTAACAAGCATAGGCCGGGGAGGAGGTGAAAGAAAGGGAATCTATCACCCTAGAGGTATAGCACTGGATAGAGATGGGAATCTGATTGTGTGCAACAACAGAAAGGAAAACATCCTACAAGCTTATAGGATGACTAATTAACTGAATTTATTGTGTGTATAGGCAGATATTAGTTGGTAAACGTTTTGCTATTTATTAGCTAATACTCGTAGTATATAGGTTAGAATATCTAGATAATTCATGTCGTCATATTTGTATGTTGTTTAGTCATAACTATAGAGATGCTTCTAGAACACAGATTGTATTGAATACTAAATCCTATATATCCCTATAAATGTAAATGATTTTATTAAAATTTACGGGTATAATGGGAAACTGCTAATGAGTCACTTGAATCAACTTCTACCTACGTATGTAGCCAATTACGGACCTTGTCTGTGCCTCAGAGTTGGAATCCGGTCAACTTTTCTCAACCCAAACTAAAACCTGAACCCGACTCCAACTCTGCGAATTACGGGAATATAAATACAGCGCTTTGGCTATGGCTCCACTAAGTTTTGACCTCGAGAGACTCTACGTATATAAACCTCGGAAATCAAGTTGGAAAATGACGCTCTTATTTTTAACCACTACTACAACCATTCAATTAGGGAACAGAGTAGAATGTGGCATACTCTTGCTTTAATACACTCACAATTGATAGTGATCGTCAATGCTTTTTTAGATCTAATTAAGTGAATCATTTGAAAATAAGATTTAAAGCCCTTTGTTAATCTTAAAGGTTTTTTATGTTCTAGAATTGGCATGCTTCCCCACTCCTTTCTTTTTCATTGGAAAGTATATCAGTATTATTTTTATCCTTGCAACAGAACTTAAATCCTGAAGAATAGTCAATTGATCTTGAATAGACGTATATAAAAATGGTCAGTTCAGTGAATACTCAATTTTTGAGACTGAAAAATAGTTGTAAGTAATCAATTACTACTTGTAGCGTGGGTTTTACATTTATAAGTACTATGGGAGCAAATTGACTTATAAACGCTTGTTCTTATGTATAAAATCTTTTTCTAACCATGGGGTGGTTTTTAAATATGGATTATTCTTTGTATGAAAATTCAGTTCCATGTAATATTCTGTTAATTATATACACTGCCTGAACAAAAGTATTCGTACACCCCATAATTTCCCATACAAATAGTTATAATACTGATTTATTTAGCGAGTCAATGTATTTAATTGGTAAGAGATACACTTAATTTTACTTCAAATTCAAATTCTCCACATTCAAATTACCCACTTTAGTGACTTTATAAGTTTTTAACTTAGTTACTCTTCTTCAAGATTAAGTATTTTCAGCATTTGCTTTCCTATACCACATGTCGCGAGTGATCACCATTGTATATGATGGCATTGGTGGTATGAGGTGGTACAATTTGAATAATTTTAACCTTGTGGGAGTGTAAACAAGTTGAAAGATTAAAAAGTGAGTAATTCGAATATGGAGAATTCGAATTTGAAGTTAAATTAAGCGTACATATCTCTTACCAATTAAATACCTTGACTAGCTAAATAAATCAGTATTATAACTATTTGTATGGGGAATTATGGGGTGTACGAATACTTTCGTTCAGGCAGTGTAGATTATTTAAACAGCCCATAAGTAATATGATCATTCTCTAATACTTCCATTTATATCACACGCCTTTATTAAATATAATCGATTAAAAATGGCTGAAGCAAATCCTTCTTTGAATAAGAACTACAGACTTCTTCAAAACCCAATAGAGATGTTAGAAAGTAATGCTGCAATTCTGAAAGAGAAAATTAATGCGAAAGTAGACTCTCTCATTACATCGATCAACAGTCAGAGGAAGAAACTTCTGGATCAAGTAGACAGTGAATTGCAAAGAGCAAGAGAACCGTTGAAGAACTTTGAGAATAAAAATGCAGCTCGAATGCAACTTAAAGAAAGATTGACAAAAGAGTTGGAAGAAGATCTCGCATTGCTTTCAAGACTGATAAGTGAAATCGATGAAGAATTGAATAAGATGGACGTTGACCTTCCAAACTTCAAAATACATTGGAACCCAAAATTCATTAGATTTTGCGAAGACGTTGAAAAGGTTGGAGTGTTGAAATTATACAAACATTCCCGCTTTGAAGCAAGTAAGACTCCACTCTGGTCTACACTAAATAGAGGAAAGGCAGATAATGAGGTAGCTGGGCCTAAAGCCATAGCAATCGACACAGAAACTTCTAAAATTTACGTTGGAGATGCTTCAGCAGGTAAAATACTGATAATGGATAAGACAGGGAAATATCTGAACACTCTAACATTCAAAAAACCATCTACTATCAGCAGAATGGTGATCTGTCAAAGTTATATTTACTGTCGGTCTAATACCTTTTATTATAATACCTTATTCCGGCTAGATAAGAATACTGGTAGGCTGTTAAACCAATATAACAACTTTGTACCTATTGGCGCCTTCACAGCAATTCCAGACCAGGTATTCTTTTGTGATATATCTTCAATTGTCTCATTACTGCCCAATCTCACAAAGCAAATTGAGTTTAAAATAATTTCTCCATATTTTAAGAATGGTAGTTCTCATGTTGAAAACATGGAAAATGTAAATAAGGAATTGGTACTAGTAATAACAGAGCCAACAGACTTCCCTATCCAAATTTTTAATAAGAAAGGAATTTTCTTAAGAGCAATCGCTGGAGACATTCCTGTGTTATCTTATTCGACCGACGTGAATATTTGCATTGACGAACATTGGAATATCATTCTCTCAACTCTTATTAATGGGAAAGAAATGGTGAATGTCTACAATAAAGAAGGGAAATTCCTAACAAGCATAGGCCAGGAAGGAGGTGAAAAAAAGGGAATCTATCATCCAAGAGGTATAGCACTGGATAGAGATGGGAATCTGATTGTGTGCAACAACAGAAAGGAAAACATCCTACAAGCTTATAAGATGACTAATTAACTGGATTTATTAGTGTGCATAGATAGTTATTGTTAAAGTAGTTAGTAAGCGTTTTGCTATTTATTAGTAAATACTCGTAGTGTACTTGTATAGGTTAGAATAGCTAGATAATTTACGTCAAGTCATATTTATATGTTGTTTAGTCATGACTCTATAGAGAGGTTACTAGAACACAGATTATATTGATTACTAAATCCTATATATCCCTATAAAAATAGTAGAATCAACTTCTACCTGCGTATGTAGCCTATTATGGACTTCAGAGTTGGAATCGAGTCAACTTTTCTGAACCCAAACTAAAACCTGAACCCGACTCCAACTGTGAATTACGAGAATAAAAATACAACGCTTTGGCTATGGTTCCACTAAGTTCTGAGCTCAGACGAAAATGTCGACTCATAATAGAATTATGACGTCATTGTCACCTTTTTTTATAATGAGAAATTTCAGTTTTTCGACTATAACTCAGCCATTTTATGTGATAGAAGTTTGAAATTTTAATAGAATGTGTATACTAACATACTTCACATCTGATGCAACTATCATCAAAAATGATGACTCATCACTCTGTTATGACGTCATGAATACACATCAAAATTTAAAAAATTCAAATTTCGTGATTTTAGGTGCGATATTTCGTGCGATAGTAGTACCGACGTATTTAGAGATGTCATCTCCCTTAAGAAATTATATTATTGGGTTTTAGAATATAAACAATCTTGAAGCACTAAATCTAAGATTAGATTATCAGATAGCAGTACAAAAATAACATCTACATAAAAAAGGCAGCATGTTCAATTAAGATTACACAAAAAACAGTACAAATATATGTAACATGAACTATCTAGTCTATACTATCGTAATCTACAGCCATTTCGATTCAGTTAGTTAGTTATTCTAATCTTGTAGGATATTACAAATTAGTGGAGTCAATTTACATTTGTCCTATGATACCAATAGATCCATAGAATAGGCATTGAACTAGAACCTATATGAAAAGGACAGTAAATTGATACTTAAAATTTTACAATGGCTGAGGCAAATCCTTCTTTGAATTCAAAAAACAGAAATAATCAAAACTCAATAGAGATTTTAGAAAATAATGCCAGACAACTGAAACAAGAAATAAACGATAGAGTAGACTCTCTCATTGCATCGATTAACAGTCAGAGAAAGGAACTTCTGAATCAAATAGATATCGAACTGAAAATAGCAAGAGAATCGTTGAAGAATTATGAAAAGAATGCAGCTCGAATACAGCTTGCTGAAGCGAGGGAACGATTGACTAAAGAGTTGGAAGGAGACCATGCATTGCTTTCTAGACTAACAAATGAAATCGATGAGGAATTAGGTAATATGGAAGTGGACCTACCTTATTTCAAGATACGATGGAACCCAAATTTCATTAGATTCTGTGAAGAGTTTGAAGAGGTTGGAGATTTTATAAAAGAAAAACATTCGCGACTTGAACTTAGCAACACTCCACTCTGGTCTACACTGAACAGAGGAAAGGCAGATAATGAGGTAGGGGAACCTAAAGCCATAGCAATCGACACAGAAACTTCAAACATTTACGTTGGAGATGCTTCAGCAGGTAAAATACTTGTAATGGATAAGACGGGGAAATATCTGAATACTCTAACATTCATGAAACCATCTTCTATTAGCAACATGGTGATTTGTCAAAATCATATTTACTGTCGAACTAATAATTTTCTTCAAACAACGTTATACAAGCTTGACAAGAACACGGGTGAACTATTGAGTAAATATTATAATATCTCTGTTATCGATGCCTTCACAGCTTTACCAGACCAGATCTTTCTTTCTGATAGATCTTTATTTACCACATTACTGCCTGATCTTTCAATATCGAAAAAATCAAAACTAATTTCACCCTACCTTAAGGTTGGAAGCTCTCTTGTTAAGACTATCAAAAATGTAAACGAAGAATTTGTAATGGTAATTTCAGAACCAACAGATCATCCTATCCAAATTTTTGATAAGAGTTGCACGTTCTTAAGAGCAATCGCTGAGGACATTCCTTTGTTCACTTATTCAGCCGAAGTGTATATTTGCATTGACGAACATTGGGATATCATTATCTGTATTTGTGGAGAAAAACTGGTGAATATCTATAATAAGAAAGGAAAATTCTTAACAAGCGTGGGGCAGGAAGGAGATAGGAACAGTGGAATTTATGATCCTAGAGGTATAGCACTGGGTACAGATGGGAACCTGATTGTGTGTAACAACAGATGGAAAAACATCCTACAAGCTTATTAGGGTGACTAATTAACTGAATTTATTAGTGTGTATAGATAGTTATTAGTTAGCAATTCTAGCTTAGCTCTAGATTAGAATCATTTTTCATTTTGATCTCCGAGCTTTATTTCTGGTTTAATTCGAATCTGGCTGGTTCCTTCATTGCTTGCAGTTCAATCAACCTAATTTGAAGTTTAGGGTTTGATTCTAGCTTGTTTAGCTGTAATGCTAAATCCTGGATTCGTTCAAATTACCACTATATAAAGAATATATGATTCAAATTTGGTGCTGTTTGGTCCAATAGAATTTCTAGGAGCGAGCAGACAGACGGACGGACGTATGTACGGACGTCGCACGCCGATCATGACATAAGTCATCTCCTATACTAGGAGCTGCACTAAAAATCGACATATTCAGTAGTACAGTAGAACTCGGTTAGTACGTACTCGGGATAAAACGTACTTCGGCTTAGTACGTACTTATTTCCGCTTCCGAGAGGGGTGCGTACTAACCGAGTTCTACTGTATTATGATTTGCTACTATACATAAATGTAAATCCTTCTTTGAATTCAAAAACATAAATAGTCAAAACTCAATAGAGATATTAGAAAATAATGCTGGACATCTGAAACGAGAAATAAATGATATAGTAGACTCTCTCATTGAATCGATTAACAGTCAGAGAATAGAACTTCTGAATCAAGTAGACAGTGAATTTCATAAAGCGAGAGAACCGTTGAAGAACTTTGAGAATAAGAATGCAGCTCGTGTCGAAGCAAGAGAGCGATTGGCTAAACAGTTGAAAGGAGATCACGAATTGCTTTCTAGACTAACAAGTGAAATCGATGAAGAATTAGATAAGGTGGGAGTAGACCTGCCTAACTTCAAGATACAATGGAACCGAATATTCATTGGATTCTGTGAAGACTTTGAAGAAATTGGACAGTTGAAAGTGTTTAGATACGTTAAGTGTTTTGTTCTAGATTAAAATATTGTGGGTTAGATAGTTCATATAAGCATATTCGTGTATTGTTCAGCTGCTATAGGGTGGTTTATATGACACATACAGGATAACTTTGATTATCCGAACTACCTGGGGCCGGGCAAGACTGTTTGGACGATGGAAAATTCGGATAATCGAAGTTTCGGAAAAGCTGACTAGTCCTACTGTCCGGATAATCGAGATTCCACTGTACTACCCTGTAGGTATAAGAGTGAACTTTAATAGATAGTTGAACATATTTTTGATAGGACAACAATAGGAATGCCTTAATCCAAAAAATCTGAAAATTTTAATTGGAATGTCCATGCACTCTTGCGTTGCCATGGAAACAAAGATTTGAATGTTTAAGCCATAATTATAGCTTAATTAACTCCACATATACCAGGAATGTGTTGCGCGTCATTTCCTGTTTAAGCCATTTTGGGCGGGGAAGCAATATAAATTTGGAGTCCAGACTATAAATAAAAAATACCCCAAGTAAAAGTGGCATTAAATATTCAAATCACTCCCCTACCAAAGGTATTCATACACCTCAATATTTTTCATCAAAATAGTTGTAAAGTTGTCGATTTATCAAGTCAACAATGTTTTATTTGTAACAAATACGTTAATTTTGACTTTAAATTCGGTTTCTTCACATTCAAATTACTAACCCACATACTATAAGCTCTCAACTCAATTACTCTCCTTCAGGCACAAATATTTCAACATTTACTACACTGTGCCACATATCATGAATTAATGCCATTATATATGATGGCGTTAGTGGTACAAGGTTCATTTTTTATCGAACTAACCTGACCACCTTTGAAAAGTTATCCGGTTTAACAGGACTTACGGGACCAGTAGTGCCTGTTCTGTAGAGTAATTGAGTTAAAGACTATAAAATCAGTAATCGAGTGTGTAGTAAATGGAATCAATTTACATTTGTACTAGACATTTGTAATATAATATTACATACCCATAAATCTATAGAATAAGCATTCCTACTTATTTGAAAAACGAACAGTAAATTGATACTTGAAATTACTAAAATGGCCGAGGCAAATCCTTCTTTGAATTCAAACGACAACAGAAATCTTCGAAACCAAATCGAGATATTAGAAAATAATGCTGGACATCTGAAACGAGAAATAAATGATATAGTAGACTCTCTCATTGCATCGATTAACAGTCAGAGAATAGAACTTCTGAATGAAGTAGACAGTGAATTTCATAAAGCGAGAGAACCGTTGAAGAACTTTGAGAATAAGAATGCAGCTCGTGTCGAAGCAAGAGAGCGATTGACTAAACAGTTGAAAGGAGATCACGAATTGCTTTTTAGACTAACAAGTGAAATCGATGAAGAATTAGATAAGGTGGGAGTAGACCTGCCTAACTTCAAGATACAATGGAACCGAATATTCATTAGATTCTGTGAAGACTTTGAAGAGATTGGACAGTTGAAAATAGATAAACATTCGCAACGTGAAGAATTTGAAAAGGTTGGACAGCTGAAAGTAGATAAACATTCGCAACGTGAAGAATTTGAAAAGGTTGGACAGCTGAAAGTAGATAAACATTCGCAACGTGAAGAATTTGAAAAGGTTGGACAGCTGAAAGTAGATAAACATTCGCGACGTAAAGAAAGTAAGACTCCACTCTGGTCTACACTGAACAGAGGAAAGGCAGATAATGAGGTAGGGGAACCTAAAGCCATAGCAATCGACACAGAAACTTCAAACATTTACGTTGGAGATGCTTCAGCAGGTAAAATACTGATAATGGATAAGACGGGGAAATATCTGAACACTCTAACATTCAGGAAACCATCTACTATTAGCAGAATGGTGATTTGTCAAAATCACATTTACTGTCGAACTAATAATTTTTTTTATTCCACGTTATATAGGCTTGACAAGAACACGGGTGAACTATTGAGTAAATATTATAATATCTCTCTTATATATGCCTTCACAGCTTTACCAGACCAGATCTTACTTTCTGATAGATCTTTCCTTATTACATTA
Organism: Aphrocallistes beatrix; assembly: GCA_963281255.1. Classification (NCBI taxonomy): domain Eukaryota; kingdom Metazoa; phylum Porifera; class Hexactinellida; order Sceptrulophora; family Aphrocallistidae; genus Aphrocallistes; species Aphrocallistes beatrix. The sequence goes on from OY725494.1 coordinate 4,582,752, forward strand.
CTGCCTGATCTCACAGAGCATTCCGAGTCAAAAATAATATCTCCACATTTTAAGAATGGTAGTTCTTGTGCAGAAAACATGCAAAATGTGAATAAGGAATTGGTAATGGTAATATCACAGCCAACAGACTTCCCTATCCAAATTTTCGATAAGAATTGCACGTTCTTAAGAGCAATCGCTGGAGACATTCCTGTGTTGGTTCAGATGACCGACGTGTATATTTGCATTGACGAACATTGGAATATCATTCTCTCTCCTCTTCGCATTAATGGGAAAGAAATGGTGAATGTCTACGATAAAGAAGGGAAATTCCTAACAAGCATAGGCAAGGAAGGAGATGAGAACAGCGGAATCTATCAGCCTAGAGGTATAGCACTGGATAGAGACGGGAATCTGATTGTGTGCAACAACAGAAAGGAAAACATCCTACAAGCTTATTAGGATGAGTAATTGACTGAATTTATTAGTGTGTATAGGTAGTTATGTATTAGTTATAGCATAGGTTAGAATCGCTAGATATTCATGTGTCAAGTCATATTTGTGTCACGAGGACTATCACGTAAACTCAAGGGAAATAGTGAGCTTGATAGATAATATAGAAATACAAGTTAAGTAAGAGAAATGGAGTTGGAAACCTACACAATCGTCTATCTAAATAGGTTACAATCCGTATGAAAGACTACGCCTATTGTCTCTACTAAGTCTGTTGCGACCACCCAATAGGTAACTAACGTATTCGTTACATCACTCCCCCTTAACTAAGAAATCTAGGATCATATATCCCCTAGGAGCGCCTAGGGTGGCTTATGTGATGTAATCCTGAAACGACTTTGGTTTTCGTGTCCGTAAGGGGTATCTCCGCTGTACGACCTCCGTTGTGCTTTGCGGGATGTCGGTTGTACTCTTGGTTGTTTCATCCAGGCTTTCGTTAAGAGGAGCTTCACTTTCTGCATTACCTGTCCTTTCATCACCTCGTGACTCTTCCCCTACTTCCACCACCTCCTCAGGTATGTGTTCACTGCCATCTCTCTCTGTTTCACGTTCGTCTTCCGCGTTACGATGTGGGGGTAGTGCTGATTTTGCCTTGACGCTTACATCGCTCCCACTCCCTCCATACAATTTACAGCGGTTGGCATGAACCCATTTTGGACCCCTACTTCTTTGGATCCTGAGTTTAGCACCCTCCCGGCTGAGTACGCGAAATGGTCCGTTGAATCTAGGATCGAGTGAATCGGCGCGTACTTCGTTACGTTCGAAGACAAAATCTCCCGGCCCGATGCTCGATGTCTTCGCGGACATATTGTACTTCTCCCGCATCCGCAACTTGCTCACCTCATCGTTTTGTCGAGCTAAGTTCTGGAGCTTTTGTTTCGTCCTCTCCAGGTCCTCCACATGTAGGAGAGGTGACTTGAGCCCACCAGCGCAGCTTCCACCCAACATCGCGTCTACTGGTGATAGTGGTTGCCTCCCCGTCATCAGAAGTTGGGCTGAAAATCCGGTAGAGGAATTTTCCATGTTGTTACAATAGAAGGATACCTCGGGCAGGATTCTCGGCCAGGATTCCTTTTCGAGGTGTCTCCCAAGCATCAAGCACCTTGCTACCTGCTTCACCAATCCTATACACCTCTCTACCAGTCCGTCCGCCTGTGGGTGATAGGGTGATGAATGGCGCTTCTTGATACCCAACCTATCGCATAGCCTCCTGGGGCCCTATTCTCAGATTGACTTAACTTAAACTTAACTTAAACTTAACTTAAACCATAGCCTACTTAATATAAGGCCTGACAGTAACTTAGAAAATAAGGACCAAGGATGAAAGACAAGATGGTAATACTTATCAAACCACAATATTTAATATCGAAAATATTATAATAATTAACCACATTCATTATAAATATAATTTGAATGAAGACTACTATTGATCATATGTTATTCAAAACTTTGATGTTACACATACTACTAGTCGCCTATTTTGAATCTCCCTACTCTTTCAAATATTATTAGCTTCTATCTCATTCCGACATGCCAAACTCTTGTTCTGTCCCTGGGTACAAGAGTAGCTACAACGCTGGTGATCGGGTTCCAGTTTTCAAGATGCCTGAAAGTCCACCTGACCTAAAATAGGCCTGGGCACTTGCTCTTCATGTGACCTGAATGTTTTTACGTATGCATCAAGCACTTTCAGAAAGAAGATACGGCTTCATTTTCAAAGTGCCAAAAGGAGATGGTACTTTTACTGAAGTACTACGCGTGAAACCAACTGAAGGAAGGTACTGTTCCAAGTCTACCTGGCTATCCAGCTTACTACTCAACTAAATCTACTAAACTCGCTTGTCATACGATGCAAAGGAAGAGGATTTGAGGATTTGAGGAAGATTGAGGATTTGAAAGGAAGACGATGCAAAGGAAGAGGAGAAAGTTCATCGCTAACTCTCTAAAAGATGTGAAAGATAAGTTAACCTTGATTTCACTGCCTAATGGTTGGTTTGTATGGTTTCCTAATGCAAATAACATCACGTTCGCTCTCGCTAAGATGGCTGAAAGAAATATATACATATGCACATTTGTACCTTGAAATCAATTCCTATTTATCTGCCTCAGCCTATTTTCATGTGGACAAAACATCTTCATTTCCATAGCCAATTAATGACATCCGACATTGAATTTGTTTTTCAAGAACTTGCTTTAATACGACTCTAATTCTAAAAACACTAAGCAGTCATTCCATATACCCCGAACCAAAGAGGTTAAGGAGGTCATCAATGATTTAATAACCATTTGACTAACTCCTGTGGTTTTTCCTATGTGTTGTCCTCCTATACAAACAGATTCATTGGAACACCATTTCGGGCTGTATCGTATGATGTCGAGTTCTAATTACCATGTCACCTAGCGTCGACTCAAACTGTCTAGCATATTAAATAAATATATTTGCTGACCGACAAGACTCTTGTTTGCCACCAATTCAGACATTTGTCAGGTCCTTTCCTTCTCCTTATTCCACTAGTGATGTTGAATTCAATTTCGAGCCATTTCTTGATGAAATTCCCAATATCAACCATTGAATGCAGTTCATAGGTGCTTTAATCATTGGCCTTTATTGCAGGCTACTCTCTCTCTCTCTCTCTCTATCAGTACCATCGAAACCATGTCATGTCTGCCTTCATCTGTTAACAGTTGATAAATAATTTCTTGATTTATCCTCGGATTCTGAGTTTGAACTTTTGCATTTAACGGACCGTGGCGGACTTAAGTACCCATCTGAGCCTGTTTTGGATTCTATACTTGTTTTATGGAAGAGATTTTATGCCATCGAGAATAATAAAGAGCTGTTGGCAAAGCTAGTAAGTGGACCTTCTAGAAAAATGTCAGTTGAACTCACATTGATGTACTTGGAAGATAGTGATAATCATGATACTAATATTTGGAATTTAATTGTGTTTAACTGTATTCAATCGGAGTATCTTGCAGAAACTTGTTTTTACCGCAGCGAATCGCTTTCTCCCAATCAAGTCAAGAATTATCATTCAGTCCGAATGAGGAGAGAGAGTTATTATTTCTGTTGTGTGTTGTATTTCTACTAATTATGTTGTACGTATAATGTGGTTTGTATGTAATGTACTATTAATATTAAAAATTATGATATCCAATCACCATTCTCACTATACATGATAATTTTAACCACAAGGTAACAGGGCAATAATGTTTGTGAATTCTGGAGATGCATAGTTAACTTAATAGCTCAATTCACGGAATTTTATAAAATAAAATTTCCCATCTTGTTGTTCATCCATGGTACATTTACTGTCAGGCCTTATATTAAGTAGGCTATGCTTAAACTTAACTTAAACTTAACTTAAACTAAACTTAAACTAAGTAATTACTTAGTTTTCATTAAGTTTTCTTAGCTATACTTATACTTAAATCCATACTTAGTTTTTTGCTCGAAACTAAGTAATTACTAAGTAAATACTAAGTAAATACTTAGTTTATGCGTCGAACTTAAGAACTACTTAGTTTTTACTTAGTTTGGATAAGTATTTAATTTTAACTTAATTTATTACTTATTCCTTTACTTACGTGGTTTAATAATCACATACTAAGTTTTTGTTTCATTTTGACATAGAAACTAAGTACACTGTATTTAATAGTTTTGCCAATCAAAGGGTATCTAGAGATAGGTCAAATGATTCAAATCTCATCGACTCATTCAACGATATTGAATTCATAATAATTATCATCATATTACTCGTACCATGCAATGATCATTCAGCAGCTTCACGTTTACGTAAGATATTGAGTGATGAAGACATTTTTATGGTAATTACTGTAAATCAAATCAATGTCGTAAAACCATACTACAGCTAATGGTGATGCAACAAATAAATAGAGTTCTAATTGCGATAAAATCTTTCTCTTTGCAAGGATGTAAAATAATATTTTCTTAATAAAATTGTGAGTTAAGTCACCTTCGATGTCGACTTAAAAATATATTAATTTAAGCTAAAAACTAAGTAATAAACTAAGTAAATACTAAGTAAAAACTAAGTATTCATTAAAACTAAGTAAAAACTAAGTATTTACTTAGTTTTGTTCTGTGAATACCAACTTAGTTTTTACTTAGTTTTAAACAAAAAACTAAGTAAATACTAAGTATACCAAATAAAACTAAGTAAATACTTAGTTTTTACTTAGTTTAAGTTAAGTTTAAGTTTAAGTCGATCTGAGAATAAGGCCCCAGATCTCGGATCCGTCTATATTTGGCGCTTGATCGGTCAGAAGTCCCCTAGGGACTCCATGGCCCCGAAATATCCATCCTCTCTCGAACTCTTCTACCAGCGAGGTGGCTCTCTGCTGCTTCAACGGAACAAGTTCGATGTAACGAGTAAATACATCGACTATGCAAAGGAAGTATCTATAACCTTCGTCTGCCCAGGGTAGAGTGGCGACGTCCATCGCTACGAGATCACCAGGCCCCACGTTGGTCGAGTCGAACTCTTCTAGCGGCTCCCGTGGCTGATTAGAGGCTTTCGCCCTCTGACACGTAAGACAAGCCCTGCAGAATTCCTTCGAGTCCCGAGCCATGTTCTTCCAGAAATAACTACGCGATAGCAGTCGCAGGGTCCTTCTCTGTCCGAAGTGGCCAGCCGCGTGCGCCCTGTCAATAACTTGAGCTCTAACTCGTGCAGGGACGACGACCCGATCATCGTATAGGAGTAATCCGTTGTCTTCTCTTAGGTGGCTAGACACCTTCTTGAGTTGTCCCGTTGTGACAGTTTCACCCCTCCGCACCAGTTGTAGTGCTCGCTTCGTCACGGGATCCTCTGCTTGGAGCCGGGAGAAATCGAGGGGGTGTTTCCTGTCAGCGCGAGTGACAAATATTTTGTCTTCAAAAATACTATCGTCCTGTATCTGAGTATCGATTGAGGGATCCTTCAGCCTAGAGAGATAGTCAGGAAACACGTTGTATTTCCCTGGCCTGTAAGTGATCCTGTAATCGAATTCTTCTAATTCCAGGATCCAACGCGCAAAGGTATGGCGCGGGTCTCTCTGTTGTCGCAACCACTTCAGTGGGTTGTGATCAGTGATCAATTCGACTGTGCCTGAAGCCCTCAAGTACAAAGCCCACCTGCGGCAAGCTGCCACCAAGGCCCACGCCTCCAGCTGTCCGGCCGCGTAGTTCTTTTGCGCCGGGCTCAGTGCTGACGAGAAGTAATCGATGGGACGTAGTTCACCGGAGTTATCGTCGCGTTGAGAAAGCACGGCGGCCACTGCTGCGAACTAGCGTCGGCCTCTATTATGAACTCTTTGTTCCAGTCAGGATGCGCTAACAACACCGGATGACGTGTAAGTGCTGTTCGTAGCTCCTCGTAGGCGTTTTCGTGCACTGCCGACCACTTCCAAGGGTTACTCTTTCTTGTAAGATCGTAGAGTGGTTTTGCCGTCTGTGCCAGCATAGGTATGTATGAGCGGTAAAAGTTTAAGCTCCCTAGGAACCGCTGGAGTTCCGTTGTAGATTCAGGTCTTGGAAACTTAGCTAATCTCTCCGCTGCTGTAGGCAACGGTCTTCTGCCCTTCCCAGATACTAAATGCCCCAAGAATTCAACTTCCTCCCGGCCAAACTGGCATTTCCGAAGTTTGACATGTAGATTGGCGCTTCGTAATCTCTCTAAAATGCATCTTAGGTCGCTGAGGTGATTTTCGAAATCCTGAGAGTAGACTATGCAGTCATCAATATATGACTCTGTGTTCTTCGTCCCAAGCAGTATGTTGTCCATCAGCCGCTGGAACGTCGCTTGCGCATTCACTAATCCGAACGGCATGACGGTCATTTCATAGAGCCCTCTAGGGGTATTAAAAGCCGTCTTTTCTATATCTATATCCCTCACCGGGACGCACCAATACGCTGACGCGATATCCAACACTGAGAAGTACCGATGCCCGTGAAGTTTGTCAAGAATGGTCTGAATTTGTGGGATACCATATGCATCCTTCTTGGTGACCGTGTTCAGTCTCCTGTAATCTATAGCAAAACGCTTGCGTCCGTCCTTTTTGGTCACAAGAACGACGTTACTCGCCCAAGGAGAGCCGGATGGCCTGCACAACTTCTGATTAAGTAGTTCGTCTAATTGTTCGTTTATCTCCTCCTCCCATCTAGGGGGCAGGCGGCGTGGCCTACTCTTCAAGGGCACTGCAACTCCCGTGTCGATAGCGTGTTCACATTGATCGGTTCTTCCAGGCTTCTCATTAAACACCTCTGCATATTCTTCTATCAGGCTAGTCAAACGTGTTCGTTCGTTTTGCGGTAACTCGGGGTTTACGAGCACGTCGATAGCTTCTTTCACATTTTCCGTCTCATCTGACACTAAGTTAATCGACCGAGCCCGGTCCAGCGGACGTCCTCCCGTGGCCCTCTCCTGAATCGGAGCTTGCGTATCGCCTAATTCAATAATCCCCTGATTCCAGTCAAATGATATTCTGCCAAAGCGCTGCATAAATTGACGGCCTAACAAAAGGGTCTGACCGCCCCCTTCCAGAACCTGTATCTTCTCGGTGTTTGCTCTCTCCCCGGGGACCTCTATCGCAACGTTTACATAACCTCTAACTTGAACCGGGGTGCTACACACGCCGTAAACTTGACCTGTCCGATTGATTAGTTTCTCGGCTAGCCCGAGATCATGTAAGGTTTCTGTATCCATAACGTTGACGCGTGCGCCCGTATCTAGCAAAGCCCGAACACTTTTTCCGTTAACCTTAACGGTGACTGTCGCAGACTTCTCGTCCCACCTATCCGTGTTCTCAACCACAGAAACCCGGTTCTTCCCTCTGTACCTATCACCCCGTGGATTCTTGCTTGTACAATACCTAGCATCATGCCCCAGTTTTCTACAGACGTCACAGATTCTTTCGGGGCAGGCTCTATAACCGTGTCCCTTCTTGCCGCACGTAAAGCAATTTGTATCGACCTGGCGGTATCGAGTCCATCTTCTGCCACTGTTCCTTATTTGACCGTTCCCGGGCGCATAAGTCCGGTAGACCTCGAGATCGGGCTGATCGATATCCTTACATTCCGCACCAGTAGTTTCGCCTTGACTAACTACAGCACAACGACTATTCTCCGTGATACCACCCATGCGAGCTCCGTGATCCGCGGCTATCGCCTTTTGCCGTAACGTGGTTTGAACGAGCTTGAGGAACTCTCGTGTCTCTTTATCTGTGACGGGATTCTCTGAATGGTTACTAATCCATCCTTTAGTCGCTGCGTGCACTCCTTCGGGAAGTTGTTCGTTCCAGAGTTGAGTGAAGAAGACTTCAACTCGAACTCCCCTCGCCCAAACCAATGCCCTAAATCGTGCAGTTGCTTCGTACTCATCGATCGGCGTATCTATACTTGCCTCTAATGTCTCGAATGCGGCTGCTAGCGTCTCTTCTTTGATGGCCTCAAGCACCGTCGCTCTTTCAAAGGCGTCTCGGCAAACCAGAGACGGTAGAATTTGTATCGCTGCTCTCTCCCCTGATGTAGCCACTAAGGTGCTCGTAGCCGCGACAAATAATGGCTTCCAATCTTCTAGCCGTTGTCCTTCGACAAGTGGAGGAATTGAAATGTTCATGGGACCGGCCATTTCACGCTGAACTAACTTGTATTTATGTCACGAGGACTATCACGTAAACTCAAGGGAAATAGTGAGCTTGATAGATAATATAGAAATACAAGTTAAGTAAGAGAAATGGAGTTGGAAACCTACACAATCGTCTATCTAAATAGGTTACAATCCGTATGAAAGACTACGCCTATTGTCTCTACTAAGTCTGTTGCGACCACCCAATAGGTAACTAACGTATTCGTTACATTTGTATGTTGTTTAGTTGCAACTCCTATATGGAGACTTATAGAACACAGCTTTACTGAATACTAAGCATCTCCGAAAACCGGGGCGCCCAGCTCTGGTCCCGAGGTGCCCCAGTTTTCGGAAGTGCACTGTAACATGTAATTACCCTTCTCTTGATCAAATTAAAACTTCCATCCAAGATTATACAATAATTATGGTGTAAGTATTCTCCTATCGCCCCTCACCGCCCCTTTGGCACCTAGCGCCTTCTTTGGCTCTCCAAACACCCCCTGGGGGGTGGCAGTGCCCACATTGAGAAGCCCTGAATCTAGACTATACTATTCTAATCTAGAACTAAGTATGTACTAACTAGCAATGACCAATAGTCACTAATAAAGTTAGTTTATTAGTCAGCCTATAAGCTTATAAGATGTTTTGCTTTCTGTTGTTACACACAATCAGATTCCCATCTGTATCCAGTGCTATACCTCTAGGATAATAGATTCTGCTGTTTTCATCTCCTTCCTGGCCTATACTTGTTAAAAACTTTCCACCTTTATCGTGAACAAAAAGTTTATAGATTTACTATATACCCCCGAATCCATGCTGATACGTTCTCAGGGGGTTACAATCTGGGAGAGGTGTTAAACTTACTGATAGTTGCAGAGTAAGGCTTATACAGTATGTGTGCATATGATAGTGTGTTACAGAAAAACTGGGGTATTAGTATTCAGTAGGCAAGAAAGATAGCACCTAACTTTACCTTCAAACGAGATGACATCCTTAGTGCTTTCAGCTCAGTAAGGTTCTGCAAGAGTGTAGTCTCAGATTACATTACTTTCCTAGAGGACATCTCCTTTCCCCTGAAAATATTTTCCTCTTAGGCTTATCCCCTAGGATTCGAGGCTAGATCCAACCGTGGACAGGACCATTCCGGAAAATTTAATTACTTAATTTCGGGACAGGACCAAAGCACCTAATGATACAGTCGAGTTGATTCAGTGTAATTGTGACACCGATTAATCACGCCAACCACTGAATTAACTGCATCTAAATACAATGATTCCTTATTGTTATGGTTATAGGGGGGGGTTCAGTTATGGAATAGAGTAGGATGTCACATACTCTTACTTTATACAACTGCTAGTAATGCAAATGCTTTTTTAGGTGAATCATTTGAAAATAAGTCTTAAAGGCCTGGCGTTATCATGTTTTGGAACTGATATGCTTCCCACTCCTTTTCATCGGAAAGTATACCAATATGAATTTTAGGATTGTAACAGAGCTTAAACCCTGAAATATGATATTATAGTGTTTGCTAGCTCCTCATTGAGTTTTATCTGTGTTAAAATAGTTTGTGGCTGAATTTGAGGATCGTGTCAGTATCACGTGTCTTCGCTACCCCATAGTAAATTCTCTACAAATGATTATATTTGACTCCTATACGCATATACCTTATACAACAAATACATACACTTTTGTACTTGAATATATGAATATTTATAGGATGAACTACTTAAGAGAAGAATAATCAATCGAGACTTGTATGTAAGAAATGGCCGAGGCAAATCCCTATTCGGAAGGAAACAGAAAACTTTCTTCAGTAGAGAGATTAGAAAATAATGCTGGACATCTGAAACAAGAAATAAATGATAAAGTAGACCTTCTCATTGCATCAATCAACAGTCAGAGGAAGAAACTTCTGGATCAAGTAGACAGTGAACTGAATAAAGCGAGAGAACCGTTGAAGAACTTTGAGAATAAGAATGCAGCTCGAATACAACTTAATACAACGATTGACAAAAGAGTTGGAAGGAGATTTCACATTGCTTTCAAGACTGATAAGTGAAATCGATGAAGAATTAAATAAAATGGACGTTGACCTACCAAACTTCAGGATACAATGGAATTCTGAATTCATTCGATTCTGTGAAGACATTGAAGAGGTTGGAGAGTTGAAAGTAGATACACATTCCCGACGTGAAGACGTTGAAGAGGTTGGAGAGTTGAAAGTAGATAAACATCCTCACTTTGACGGTAGTAGCAAGACTCCACTCTGGTCTACACTGAACAGAGGAAAGGCAGATAATGAGGTAGGGGAACCTAAAGCCATAGCAATCGACACAGAAACTTCAAACATTTACGTTGGAGATGGTTCAGCAGGTAAAATACTTGTAATGGATAAGACGGGGAAATATCTGAATACTCTAACTTTCAAAAAACCATCTTCCATTAGCAGAATGGTGATTTGTCAAAGTTTCATTTACTGTCGATCTAATGCCTTTTGGCATAATACCTTATTCTGGCTAGATAAGAATACTGGTGGACTTTTAAACCAATATAACAGTTATGTATTTATTGACTCCTTCACAGCAATGCCTGATCGAGTATTCTTTTGTTATTTATCTTCATTTGTTTCATTATTGCCTGATCTAACAGAGCAGATCGAGTTAAAAATAATTTCTCCACATTTTAAGAATGGCAGTTCTCATGTTGAAAACATGGAAAATGTGAATGAAGAATTGGTAATAGTAATATCAGAACCAACAGATTATCCTATCCAAATTTTCGATAAGAATTGCACGTTCTTAAGAGCAATCGCTGGAGACATTCCTGTGTTGGCTTATTCGACCGACGTGTATATTTGCATTGACGAACATTGGAATATCATTCTCTCAATTAATTGGAAAGAAATGGTGAATGTCTACGATAAAGAAGGGAAATTTGTAACAAGCATATGCCGGGGAGGAGATGAGAAGAATGGAATCTATCATCCTAGAGGTATAGCACTGGATAGAGATGGGAATCTGATTGTGTGCAACAACAGAAAGGAAAACATCCTACAAGCTTATTAGGATGATTAATTGACTGAATTTATTAGTGTGCATAGGTAGTTATGTATTAGTTAGTAAGCGTTTTGATATGTATTAGTTATAGCATAGGTTAGAATCGCTAGATATTCATGTCAAGTCATATTTGTATGTTGTTCAGCTACAACTCCTATAGGGAGACTTATAGAACACAGCTTTACTGAATACTAAGCACCTCCGGAAACCGGGCGCCCAGCTCTAGTCCCGAGGTGCCCCAGTTTTCGGAAGTGCACTGTAACATGTAATTACCCCTCTCTTGATCAAATTAAATCTCTCATCCAAAATTATACAATAATTATGATCTAAATATTCTCATAGCGCCCCCTCACCGCCCCTTTGACACCTAGCGCCCTCTATGGCCTTCTTAACGCCCCCTGGGGGGTGGCAGTGCCCACATTGAGAACCCCTGAATCTAGGCTATACCATTCTAATCTAGAATTAAGCATGTATTAGCTAGCAACTATCAATACTCACTAATAAAGTTAGTTAATTAGTCATCCTATAAGCTTGTAGGATGTTTTGCTTTCTGTTGTTACACACAATCAGATTCCCATCTGTATCCAGTGCTATACCTCTAGGGTAATAGATTCTGCTGTATTCATCTCCTTCCTGGCCTATGCTTGTTAAAAACTTTCCACCTTTATCGTAGACATTCACCTTTTTCTTATTTAAGGAGAGAATGACATTCCAATATTTGTCGATGCAAACATTCACCTCAGTCATTTGCCTCAATACAGGAATGTCTACAGCGATTGCTCTTAAGAAAGTTCCTTTCTTATTAAAAATTTGGATAGGATAATCTGTTGGCTCTGATATTACAATTACCAGTTCTTCATTTACATTTCTCATAGTTCTAACACGAGAAATGCCACCCTTAAGGTAGGGAGAAATTAGTTTTGACCCTTTCGATTCTGAAAGATCAGGTAGTAATGAAACAAATGAATAGCCTTTATAAAGACAAAGGAAGATCTGGTCTGGTAAAGCTGTAAAGGCATCAATAACAGCAATATTGTCAAATTGACTCAATAGTTCACCCGTGTTCTTATCAAGTCTATATAATGTAGAATGAAAAATGTTATTAGATCGACAGTAAATGTGATTTTGGCAAATCATCATTTTGCCAATGGAAGATGGTTTTTTGAATGTTAAAGTGTTCAGATATTTCCCCGTCTTATCCATTATGAGTATTTTACCTGCTGAAGCATCTCCAACGTAAATGTTTGAAGTTTCTGTGTCGATTGCTATGGCTTTAGGTTCCCCTACCTCATTATCTGCCTTTCCTCTGTTCAGTGTAGACCAGAGTGGAGTGTTGCTAACTTCAAGTCGCGATGGTTTTTCTATTATCAAATCTCCAAGTCTTGTTCAATTATGATTGCACAAAAACAGTACAAATATACGTAACATGAACTATCTAATCTATACCATCGTAATCTACAGCCATTTCAATTCAGTTAATTAGTTATCCTAATCTTGTAGGATGTTCCAAATTAGTGGAGTCAATTTACATTTCTCCTATAATATTACATATATACCAATATATATATCCATAGAATAGGCATTGAACTAGAACCTATCTGAAAAGGACAGTAAATTGATCCTTGAAATTTTAAAATGGCTGAGGCAAATCCTTCTTTGAATTCAAAAAACAGAAATCTTCAAAACTCAATAGAGATTTTAGAAAATAATGCCAGACAACTGAAACAAGAAATAAACGATAGAGTAGACTCTCTCATTGCATCGATTGACAGTCAGAGAAAGGAACTTCTGAATCAAATAGATATCGAACTGAAAATAGCAAGAGAATCGTTGAAGAATTATGAAAAGAATATTATAATATCTCTGTTATCGATGCCTTCACAGCTTTACCAGACCAGATCTTTCTTTCTGATAGATCTTTCTTTACTACATTACTGCCTGATCTTTCAATATCGAAAAAATCAAAACTAATTTCACCCTACCTTAAGTTTGGAAGCTCTCTTGTTAAGACTATCAAAAATGTAAACGAAGAATTGGTAATGGTAATTTCAGAACCAACAGATCATCCTATCCAAATTTTTGATAAGAGTTGCACGTTCTTAAGAGCAATCGCTGAGGACATTCCTTTGTTCACTTATTCAGCCGAAGTGTATATTTGCATTGACGAACATTGGGATATCATTATCTGTATTTGTGGAGAAAAACTGGTGAATATCTATAATAAGAAAGGAAAATTCTTAACAAGCGTGGGGCAGGAAGGAGATAGGAACAGTGGAATTTATGATCCTAGAGGTATAGCACTGGGTACAGATGGGAACCTGATTGTGTGTAACAACAGATGGAAAAACATCCTACAAGCTTATTAGGGTGACTAATTAAATGAATTTTTTAGTATGTATAGATAGTTATTAGTTAGCAAGTGCTTAGTTCTAGATTAGAATGTATAGACTAGATAACTGAATGGTTGTAGTGGCTAGAAATAAGAGCTGTCATTTTTCAATTTGAATTCCAATCCGGGATCCCGGGATTGGAATCCCTAGTTACAATTAACTAATTAGATAACATTTTCTACCAGAATTCAATCTCGGATTTGCGGTTTAATCCTAGGATTGATTCAATATATTCCAACGAATAAAGTAAATTTCTAACCACGCCAATAATGAGCTTTAATTGAATAAAAAGCCAGAATTAATAGAAATTGTCTCTTGACACTTCCGTTAATTAATGAAACTGCAGAAATTGTACCTTTGATGCTTATTGTACTGAGTATTGCTAATAATTTAACATGTGGATACTAAATATTTCTAAGACATAATTTATTGGAAATATAATTTTTTCTTTCCTCATTGAATCAATTATCGTTATTTGTTTTAAACTAATAGACACGTCAATTTTCATCACAAGTAATATTAATAATTTCTAATACTCTATTAGTTTTGTTAGTTTTCGCTTACTACCTCATTATCCTACTGGATAATTTCAAGGTTATTTTCATTCATATTTCATCAATATAAACTATTAAAACTGTCGTATCTTATAACAATAAAGTATTCCTCAATGCAGGGGCGCCGAACTTTTCGAAATCTTTGGGAAATTTTGGAGTTCTAGGGGGGCTCATCCCTAAAATTTGTATTGCGTATATGGACCATCTTCGAATCCAGGGGGGCCTGAGCCCCCCAGCCCCCCGGGTTCGGTGCCTATGCCTCTATGGCCATAATAATAAAATTAAAATATAAGCACATGTGCGCTTCGGTCGCTTGCGCTGTGCTGCTTGTGGACACTGCGAACAGCCTCACTCTGCTTAGCGTAGAATATGAACTTCTTCGTGACATTGATTTATCGTCACGTATTCGTGATTTTTCTCTTCTGAAATCCCGTAAGCATGACTTTTAAATGACTCTAAAGATTGAGATTAGTAACTTTCACACTTTCGAAATCTATGGGCCATCTTCGAATCCATGGGGGACTCGAGCCCCCCATGTAATTTCAGGTGGAAATGTTATTAGACACTTGTAAATGTAAAATTTATCACAAAATTATCTAGTCTATTTCAGAAATTTGTTTATTTTATATATCTATTGTAAACAAAAATAAATTATTTATTTATCATATACGTAGATTCGAAAATGCGATATTCGAAATCTACACCCCTAAAAAAACAATGTCAACCGTTGGAAGCCAGTTTCTAGCCTATTTTGTCATTTGTTCATTTTATGTATCGATTGTAAACAAAGGTAAAAAAATAATTTATCAAATAGATTCGAAACTATGATACTTGATATCTACTACACCCTAAAAACCATATATTAATCGTTGGAAGCTAGTCTCTAGCATATTTTTCAAAATTCGCCAAAAGGTGTGGAAATAAAGACATGAGCTTTCTCATTGCTATACACTAGAATAATAACCATATAAGATATCGTTTTGAAGTATTCATAGCATGACAGTCCATTGTAGTGCCATACAATGATTTTTATTGTGAGAGTGAAGTATATATATCGATCCCAAATAAATAGAGTCAATTTACATTTCTCCTATAATATTACATATATACCAATAGATCCATAGAATAGGCATTGAACTAGAACCTATATGAAAAGGACAGTAAATTGATCCTTGAAATTTTACAATGGCTGAGGCAAATCCTTCTTTGAATTCAAAAAACAGAAATCTTCAAAACTCAATAGAGATATTAGAAAATAATGCCAGACATATCAAACAAGAAATAAACGATATAGTAGACTCTCTCATTGCATCGATTGACAATCAGAGAAAGGAACTTCTGAATGAAGTCGACAGTGAATTCCATAAAGCGAGAGAACCTTTGAAGTACTTTGAAAACAAGAATGCAGCTCGTGTTAAAGCTAGAGAGCAATTGATAAAAGATTTGGAAGGAAATCACGCATTGCTTTCAAGACTAACAAGTGAAATCGATGAAGAATTAGGTAAGATAGAAGTGGTACTGCCTAGCTTGAAGATACAATGGAATTCTAAGTTCATCCGATTCTGTGAAGACTTTGGCTAGATAAGAATACTGGTGAACTTTTAAACCAATATGATAGTTATGGACTTATTAAAGCCTTCGCAGTAATGCCAGATCGGGTATTCTTTTATGATGTATCCTTTATTTCATTATTGCCTGATCTTACAGAGCAGATCGAGTTTAAAAAAATTTCTCCACATTTTAAGAATGGTAGTTCTCGTATTGAAAACATAGAAAATGTACATGAGGAATTGGTAATGGTAATATCACAGCCAACAGACTTCCCTATCCAAATTTTCGATAAGAATTGCACGTTCTTACGAGCAATCGCTGGAGACATTCCTGTGTTGATTCATATGACCGACGTGTATATTTGCATTGACGAACTTTGGAATATCATTCTCTCAACTCTTATTAATGGGAAAGAAATGGTGAATGTCTACGATAAAGAAGGGAAATTCCTAACGAGCATATGCCAGGAAGGAGATGGAAACAGTGGAATATATCAGCCTAGAGGTATAGCACTGGATAGAGATGGGAATCTGATTGTGTGCAGCAACAGAAAGGAAAACATCCTACAAGCTTATTAGGATGATTAATTGACTGAATTTATTAGTGTGCATAGGTAGTTATGTATTAGTTAGTAAGCGTTTTGCTATTTATTAGTTATAGCATAGGTTAGAATCGCTAGATATTCATGTCGTCATATTTGTATGTTGTTCAGCTACAACTCCTATCTGGAGACTTATAGAACACAGCTTTACTGAATACTAAGCATCTCCGGAAACCGGGCGCCCAGCTCTAGTCCCGAGGTGCCCCAGTTTTCGGAAGTGCACTGTAACATGTAATTACCCCTCTCTTGATCAAATTAAATCTCTCATCCAAAATTATACAATAATTATGATCCTTTGACACCTAGCGCCCTCTTAGGCTCTCCTACATCCCCCTGGGGGGTGGCAGTGTCCACATTGAGAACCCCTGAATCTAGACTATACCATTCTAATCTAGAACTAAGCATGTATTAACTAGCAACTATCAATACTCACTAATAAAGTTAGTTAATTAGTCATCCTATAAGCTTGTAGGATGTTTTGCTTTCTGTTGTTACACACAATCAGATTCTCATCTGTATCCAGTGCTATACCTCTAGGATAATAGATTCTGCTGTATTCATCTCCTTCCTGGCCTATACTTGTTAAAAATTTTCCACCTTTATCGTAGACATTCACCTTTTTCTTATTTAAGGAGAGAATGACATTCCAATATTTGTCGATGCAAACATTCACCTCAGTCATTTGCCTCAATACAGGAATGTCTACAGCGATTGCTCTTAAGAAAGTTCCTTTCTTATTAAAAATTTGGATAGGATAATCTGTTGGCTCTGATATTACAATTACCAGTTCTTCATTTACATTTCTCATAGTTCTAACACGAGAAATGCCACCCTTAAGGTAGGGAGAAATTAGTTTTGACCCTTTCGATTCTGAAAGATCAGGTAGTAATGAGACAAATGAATAGCCTTTATAAAGACAAAGGAAGATCTGGTCTGGTAAAGCTGTAAAGGCATCAATAACAGCAATATTGTCAAATTGACTCAATAGTTCACCCGTGTTCTTATCAAGTCTATATAATGTAGAATGAAGAAGATTATTAGATCGACAGTAAATGTGATTTTGGCAAATCATCATTTTGCCAATGGAAGATGGTTTCCTGAATGTTAAAGTGTTCAGATATTTCCCCATTCTATCCATTATCAGCATTTTACCTGCTGAAGCATCTGCAACGTAAATGTTTGAAGTTTCTGTGTCGATTGCTATGGCTTAAGGTTCCCCTACCTCATTATCTGCCTTTCCTCTGTTCAGTGTAGACCAGAGTGGAGTGTTGCTTGCTTCAAGTCGCGATGGTTTTTCTATTATCAAATCTCCAATTTTTTCAAAGTCTTCACAGAATCGAAAAAAATTAGAATTCCAATGTATCTTGAAATTAGGCAAGTTCAATTCTATCTTACCTAATTCTTCATCGATTTCACTTATCAGTCTTGAAAGCAATGCGAGATCTCCTTCCAACTCTTTTGTCAATCTTTCTTTAAGTTGTATTCGAGCTGTATTCTTATTCTCAAAGTTCTTCAACGGTTCTCTCGCTTTATTCAGTTCGATGTCTACTTGATCCAGAAGTTTCCTCCTCTGACTGTTGATTGATGCAATGAGAAGGTCGACTTTATCATTTATTTCTTGTTTCAGATGTCCAGCATTATTTTCTAATCTCTCTACTGGATTTCGAAGATTTCTGTAGTTTGAATTCAAAGAAAGATTTGCCTCAGCCATTTTAAAAATTTCAAGTAACAATTTACAGTTCCTTCTCCAAATTCAATGCTTATTCTATGGATCTATGGGTATATATTAATGTTAATTGATTCGGACCTAATTTCCGAGACGGAACGGGACGAACAAGATATCTAATTAAAGTTAAAGTTGATAGATTCACAATATACCCGCGAATCCATGCTAATATGTTCTCAGGGGGTTACAATCTGGGAGAGGTGTTAACCCTACTGATAGTTGCAGAGTAAGGCTTATACAGCATGTGTGCTATGATAGTGTGTTACAGAAAAACTGGGGCATTCGTATTCAGTAGGCAAGAAAGATAGCACCTAACTTTACCTTTAAACGAGATGACATCCTTAGTACTTTCAGCTCAGTAAGGTTCTGCAATAGTGTAGTCTCAGATTACATTGCTTTCCTGTAGGTTATACCCTTCTCCCTGAAAATATTTTAGATCCTCTTGGCTTACTCTCCCCCTAGGATCCCGGCCTAGATCCAACCGTGACCAGGACCATTCCGGAAAATTTAATCGCAAATGCTTTTTTATGTACTGTAAAACTTTTGAAAAGAAATCTTAAAGGCCTTTTGTTACCTGTTTTTGGAACTGATATGCTCTCCACTCCTTTTCATTGGAAAGTATACCTGTATGAATTTTATGTTTGCCTCCTTTAGTTTAAATCCTGAAATATGATATTATAGTGCTAGCTAGCTCTTCATTGAGTTTTATCTGTGTTAATAATGAAACTTTAAGTTGGACTTTTTGAAATATTTTTGGCTGTACTTGAGGATGGTGTCAGTATCACGTGCCTTAATTACTCATAGTAATTCCCTGCAGGCGATATTTGACTTCCACTATCGTATACCCAGTATATACTAGAACACTTTGTACCTGACTACATCAATATTCATAGGATGAGCATAAAACTACTTAAGGAAGAAATAATCAATTGAGACTTGAATATAAGAAATGGCCGATGTAAATCTCTCTTCGGATGGAAACAACAGAAAACTTCGAAACTCAATAGAGAGATTAGAAAATAATGCCAGACATCTGAAACAAGAAATAAATGATAAAGTCGACCTTCTCATTGCATCAATCAACAGTCAAAGGAAGAAACTTCTGGATCAAGTAGACAGTGAACTGAATGAAGCGAGAGAACCGTTGAAGAACTTTGAGAATAAGAATACAGCTCGAATGGAACTTAAAGAACGATTGGCGAAAGAGTTGGAAGGAGATCTCGCATTGCTTTCAAGACTAACAAGTGAAATCGATGAAGAATTGAATAAGATGGGCATGGACCTACCAAACTTCAGGCTACAATGGAATCCAAATGTTTTGAGATTATGTGAAGATGATGAAAATGTTGGAGAGCTGAAATCATATAAACATTCTCAATTTGAAGCAAGCAACACTCCACTCTGGTCTACACTGGACAGAGGAAAGGCAGATAATGAGGTAAGGGAACCTAAAGCCATAGCGATCGACACAGAAACTTCAAACATTTACGTTGGAGATGCTTCAGCAGGTAAAATACTCATAATGGATAAGACGGGGAAATATCTGAACACTCTAACATTCAAAAGACCATATACGATCAGAAGCATGGTGGTTAGCCAAAATTTTATCTATTGTCGATCTAATAGTTTTTTTTACACGACTACTTTGTATCAACTTGATAAGAACACGGGAGAGTTATTGAACAAATATGAAAATAATCGTTATATTGAGACCTTCATAGCCTTGGCAGATGAGGTTTTTGTATCTGATTTGTTTTTAATTGTTTTCCTATCACTTGCTCTTTCAGAATTGAGAAGTTTAAAAATAGAGTCGCCTCATTTTAAGAATGGCACTTCATGTGTTAAAAATGTGTGTAATGTGAATGAAGAATTGGTGATGCTAGTATCAGATCCAAAGGAGTTCCCTATTCAAATTTTTGATAAGAACATCACTTTCTTGAGAGCAATCGCGGAAGACATTTCTCCATTCGCTTATTCGGCTGAAGTGTATATTTGTATCGACAAACACTGGAATATCATCATCTCTATTGATGGAAAAAAACTGGTGAATGTCTACAATAAAGACGGGAAGCTTTTAACATGTCTAGGCCAGAAGAAAGATGAGGAGAGTGGACTCTATTACCCTAGAGGTATAGCACTGGATACAGATGGGAATTTGGTTGTGTGTAACAACAGAAAGAAAAACATCCTACAAGCTTATTAGGATGACTAATAACATAATATTACTAGTGTGTATAGGTAGCTATTAGTTAGGAAGAGTTTTGCTGTAGATGCCAATACCAATAGTATAGGCTAGGTAGTCCAAGAAAATTTGTTTGTTGTTTAGTATGCTCACATAAGGAGATTTATAGAACGCAGATTATGTACTAAATCTAAAACTAAAAACTTTGTCAGGGATATTGCAGAGGATTTTTTCGCTTAGAGAGGGACCAAACCACAGTACAAATTCTCTGATAGCAACATCCAGCTTACCATTAACAGGTAGCTTGTACAAATCAAACTGTATCCTGAAGAATACAGCGACTAGTTAAAGCTTGTCTAGAACTTAGTCAAGATAGGCTTGTAGTGTAGGTATGCACTATTTTCGGGTTCTGAAAAGTCTACCTGATTCCAACTCTGATCTGAACACTCTAACATTTAAGAAATCATCTTCTATTAGGAGCCTCGTCATTTGTCAAAGTTATATTTACTGTCGATGTAATAGCTTGATTTATCATTCCATATTCCGGCTAAATAAGAACACAGGGAGCTGTTAAGCAAGAATGAGGGTTTTAATGAGGTAAATATATATGACAGTGGCAACAGACCAGATATTCCTTTGTGGATTATTATTTGATCTGAAATAAACTAAAATTAGGTAGCACTTGGGTGTGATGGTCCAGTATCATGTCCCCCTAGTTACCTAATATTAATCTTCTATTAGCTACAAACTGTCCCTGTACAACCACATATAACATGTACATGTATATAGTATTACAAGTATTTATATCATGGTTGATCCATTGTTGTTTCAATACAATTTGCTTTAGTGCAAAATCAGATAATAGGACCTTAGTATATGCTATTTATATAGTAATACTTCTGTATACTGTTATCCATTGGATGAGAATACCGATATTTGAATATAAGAAATGGCCGAGGCAAATCCCTCTTCGGATGGAAACCACAGAAAACTTCGAAACTCAATAGAGATATTAGAAAATAATGCTGAACATCTGAAACAGGAAATAAATGCGAAGTTAGACTCTCTCATTGAATCGATCAACAGTCAGAGGAAGAAACTTCTGGATCAAGTAAATAGAGAATTACATGAAGCGATAGAACCGTTGAAGAACTTTGAGAATAAGAATGCAGCTCGAATGGATGCCAAAGAAAGATTGGCGAAAGAGTTGGAAGGAGATCTCGCATTGCTTTCTAGACTAACAAGTGAAATCGATGAAGAATTATGTAAGATGGAAGTTGACCTACCAAACTTCAGGATACAATGGAATCCATTATTTTTTGGATCCTCTGAAGATCCAGAAGAGGTTGGAGAGTTGAAAGTAGATAAACATTCTCACTTTGACGGTAGTAGTAAGACTCCACTCTGGTCTACACTGAACAGAGGAAAGGCAGATAATGAGGTAGGGGAACCTAAAGCCATAGCAATCGACACAGAAACTTCAAACATTTACGTTGGAGATGCTTCAGCAGGTAAAATACTGATAATGGATAAAACGGGGAAATATCTGAACACTCTAACATTCAGGAAACCATCTTCTATTAGGGATATGACGATTTGCCAGAACTATATTTACTGTCAATCTAACAACTTCATGTGTGTCACGCTATACCGGCTTGATAAGAACACTGGCAAACTGCTACGTAAATACAACAATGGTGTTATTATAAACGCTTTTATCGCAGTTCCAGATCAGGTCTTCGTTTGTAGAGGTTCCAACCTTACTTTACTATTACCTGACTTCACGAAACAAAACGATGTCAACTTGAATTCTCCTTATTTAAGAAGTGCGACTTCCCATGTTGGAAGCATACGATGTGCGAATGAGGAGTTGATAATGCTCATAACAAGCTCAAATGGATATCCTCTCCAAGTTTTTGATAAATGTGGTACTTTCCTGAGAGCAATTGAAGGAGATATTCCTGTGTTAACGACTGGTTACACCGATGTGTACATGTGCATTGACGAACGTTGGAATATCATTATCACTATTGATGGGAATAAACTGTTAAGTGTCTAACGATAAAAACGGGAAACTTGTGGCAAGTCTAGGCCAGAAAAGAGACGAGAGCAGTGGAATATACCAGCCTAGAGGTATAGCACTGGATGGAGACGGGAATCTGATTGTGTGCAACAACAGAAAGCACTACATCCTACAAGCATACTATTAGGATGACGAATCAACTGAATTTTATTAGCGTGTATAGGTGGTTATTAGCTAGCAAGCGTTTAATTGAGATAACTGTAGTTACTATGTCAAACAAATATGTTAGATATTTAGTTGTAGATCCTATAGGGAGATGCTGTATTGAGAATTTGCGTATATTATATGCTACGTCTGACATTTGAATGATTATACCAAAACATATAGATACAATGATAAACTTTATAAAACTAGGTCATCGGTAACTATCAAAATGAAGTGACCATGGTTATTGTGGTAATGAAAGGAATCAGCAACAGATCTACTATTGTTTTATTAAAGAAGTGTCCCTACGCACAATTCCGATGACACTATATAAGTATGAGATAGTAATTACCGCAATACTCATCTCTCTTCAGATCTAACTCAATTGAAACAGCTGAACTGTTATTATATTGGAAGGTATGTCACATAAGACCGATACTGCTGCTCTTATTATAGGAGCTACTGTATTGGTCTTTCGACCTACAATGTTAAGCATGTTTAGAGAAAAAACAAATAAAATATAAGCATTGCACAGAATGTAAATATGTATCATTAATTCAATTTTCAAAATAATTATTCCTATTTTGCACATTCTTTAGAAGATTATTCACTCTAAATTCACAAATAAATAGACTAGCTAGCTTAGCAACCTTTTCATAAAGCGAGTTGAAGAGCTGCTGGTTTTGAAATACGCCAAAAAGTAGACAAATCTTTTTCCTCCAGTTACCGACGTCTGGTACGCAGACCCTAGCATTTTCACCGTCTGGAAGTAAAATACTGATGGTATCAGAGAAAGGTGTGAGAATATATACATTCATGTTCCTATCTATGCACACACAGTAAGGATAGCCATCCAGTATCAATAACTTGTTGATTGTGTACTTGGCAATAATTTTTCCTTGCGAGATCGAAATTCTATAAATTATATACACTTCATCAAACATTTCAGCTCGAGGAATAACTATCATTGTGTCTTGTTCGATGGAGAATAGTTGAATTTCGTCAACACTAGTTTGATCAGATATAAATATGTTCACATTATCATGTTTGTCAAAATCTTTACGGAAGGTGTAGTTACTCTGACAGTCATACCGTGTTAAGTATACTGGTTGGTTCTGAATATAACTGAAATGAGTGGGAACGCCTTTTGTGAATTGTTTCTGTTCATCATTATAGTCACTGAAAACACATATACAGGTGAATGACAGGATAGTAAGCATATCTTCCACTAATGATATACCCACTCCTACATTAGTGAAAGTGATTTCACTTGGAAACCGAACTAAGGTGACGAAATATCCATCAAATGTGAATATTTTGAAGCAGTTTTGTTTAGTCAGAACAGCTATCAAACGTTTAGTCGGGTGCATTGAAACAGCTAGAGTCTCGTTTTGTGAGATAAAGTTCCATCCCAATTGAATAACATTGTCTGTTGGATCCATGTTAAAGCTTGATATGTGTTTCGGTTTCTTCACTTTGACATGGAAAGCATTTCTGTCCAAACGTTTTCGAGACGTCATGCTAATCAATAGAAGAGTTGGTATAGTATTTAGTATGCAATAAAATGAGAGAATCAAAATGACTATAGTATACTGAAAGAAAGGTAATTGATCCTCATTCGATCGTCCTATTTTAATCTCAAACATATATCAATGCTATTGAAACTCAATTCCTTAAAATATTAGTGCCCGTTTAATTTAATCTCTAATGAGACGAAATTCCCGTGAAACAGAGACGAATATTCAGGGACGAAAATTCCACGGACGCTACACATTGTTCGGTAACTAATGTCCGGCGACGAAATGTCCAGCGACAAAAGTGCCGGTTTATCATTCGACGGTTCGGCAAAGATATTAGCTCAGCTATGATCGTACCAAATTAACTAGTCAAAATTGTTTCCGGCACTGTAATAGTATTTTAGTGCTGGAAGAAGACTCAATCTGGTAACAGCATAGAAAATAGAATAATTAATTATATATTTGGCAATGACGTCAGAGCTTAATGATATAGAAATATTACTTTTGTATGTGAATCAATTGTAATGAAGCATTGCATATAATACATCAACATTGTTCAAATTATTATATTTCATTCTTCCAAGTAACTTTTCATATTTCAGATTCAAATTATAAAAGAAAAAAGATGTATGTATCTAAAGTAGAAAACACAGTAGGAGGTGAAGGTAATTATGAAAAAAGATCTAATTATCCTCAAAAGTACCACGAAATGGAGCTGATATTCTAGAAAGTTTCTCAGAAAGAGAGGCTAAAAGTTGACGATATTTACCAATTTTCTCAAACTTCTTTGAGATAATAAATCTTTTGATTTCACACCCTGACACTTGAATATCAGCGCTCCCACCCTCTGGAGATAAAATATGAATAACACTAGAGAAAGGTGTGAGAATGTATACATGCATTGTACTATCTATACTCACACAATGAGGATAACCTTCCACTGTCGGTGATTTATCAATTGTATACTTTGCGATAATTGTTCCTTCTGAGATCGACATTCTATAAATTCTATACACTTCATCACAGATTTCAGCTCGAGGAATAACTACCATTGTGTCTTGTTCGATGGAGAATAGTTGAATTTCTTCAAAACTAGCTTGATCTGGTATAAAGATATGGATAGGATTGGATTCATGGATTTTTTTCTGATAAAAACATCTATTTTCATCAGAATGTTTTAAAACTGCAGATTTATATCTTCTTCTTCTTATGCAAGTAAAGCGTCTTTTAATAGGGGGATCACCATTACTTTGTTCAATTTCATTGTCAGTATAGATAGTCGTGCCTCTGAAAGAAATAATTATGATGATATCTTCTAAGACCAATATGCTAGATGCGGTATCGGTCGAAGAATAAATTTGAGAATTTCTATTTAGAAAACACTCAACCAAAGTGACGAAATATCCCTCAAATGTGAATATTTTGAAGAAGTTTTGTTTAGTTAGAACAGCTATCAAGCGTTTAGTCGGGTGCATTGAAACAGCTAGAGTCTCGTTTTGTGAGAGAAAGCTCCATCCCAATTGAATAACATCGTCTGTTGGATCCATGTTGAAGCTTGATATGTGTTTCGGTTTCTTCATCTCGACATGGAAAGCATTTCTGTCCAAACGTTTTTGAGACGTCATGCTAATCAATAGAAGAGTTGGTATAGTATTTAGTATGCAATAAAATGAGAGAATCAAAATGACTATGGTATACTGTAAAAAGGTAATTGATCCTCATTCGATCGTCAAATATGATTGCAATCGTCCTATTCTAATGCCATACATATATCCTTACTATTAAAACTCGATTCATGACACAGAAAGCTGATTTTGGGCATGTGGAAGTCTCTTAGCTATAGCTCCACTAATTTTTGACCCTCAGACAAAAAGTGAAAATTGACACATTTTTTCGTGCGATATTGATTATATAGTAATAGTAGAACAGACGTATTTAGAGATGTTATCTACCTTATAATTAATCAATGTGAGCCTAGGGGTCCAAAGGACGCCTCTGGCGGATACTTTATGTCTGCCAACCGAGCAGCGCAAGCAAGCGAAGAGCGATTGTAGTATATTATGATGCTGATTATAATATGGCAGATAAGCTTCAGAAACAATTCACAGAACATTAACATTGATAAGATGTAAACATTCGAATTCACTAAATATGGAACTCTCCCTCAGTTAAGAGAGTTGGGAGATATTATATTAATTTATGATAGATCTTTCTACTATTTTTATAGAGAATCAATAATTGATGATATGTGCTTTTTATTCCAGAAATATCTTGTAGATGTAGGAATTTGATAAAGAAAGTCCGACAAGGATATTTTATCCGAAATCGCTGATTAAACCTTAGTTAAATATCGTATACACTTGATTGAGTAGTCCAAAAAGAGATTACCTTTTGAAAATTACCCAGAGCTAAAAGATATAGGAATAATATTTTGTTTGTGATTCAATTACATATAATGAATAATTGCATATAACAATTCAACATGTCTAAATTGGTGAATGTCATTCTTTCAAGCAACTTTAGATTTCAAAATATCAAAAATAACAGTTGGTTGTATCTTAAGTAGATAATACTCGTACAGTAGGAAATAAAGTATAAATAGCATCAGAGAAAGGTGTGAAAATGTATACATGCATTGTTCTATTTATGCTCACATAATGAGGATAACCTTCCACTGTCGGTGACTTATCAATTGTATACTTTTTGAGGATTGTTCCTTGTGAGATCGACATTCTATAAATTATATACACTTCATCACATATTTCAGCTCGAGGAATAACTATCATTGTGTCTTGTTCGATGGAGAATAGTTGAATTTCGTCAAAACTAGCTTGATCTGGTATAAAGATATGGATAGGATTGGATTCATGGATTTGATTTTGATAAAAATATCTAATTTTATCAGAATATTTTAAAATTGTAGGTGTACTGACTCCACCAAAGCGATAATAATAGCACAGTTTATAAAAATGATGAACAGTAGTTTGTTTAATTTCGTTGTCAGTGTAGATAGTTGTGCTTTCGGAAGAAATTATGATGATGATATCTTCTAAGAGCGATATGCTAGACGAAGTGTTCAAATAATAAATGAGAACATATCTACTTTCAAAATACTTTGCTGAAGTGACGAAATATCCATCAAATGTGAATATTTTGAAGCAGTTTTGTTTAGTCAGAACAGCTATCAAGCGTTTAGTCGGGTGCATTGAAACAGCTAGAGTCTCGTTTTGTGAGAGAAAGTTCCATCCCAATTGAATAACATTGTCTGTTGGATCCATGTTAAAGCTTGATATGTGTTTCGGTTTCTTTACATTTACATGGAAAGATTCGTGTCCTGAACGTTTCTTACTTGTCATGCTAGTGAGTAACCAATAGAAATATAATTTAGTTTAAGCATAATACTGTGAATTATCTTAATTATAACTCAATAATAGCTAATTTGCCATTTTAAAGCATACAAATGGAATAAATGTGGAATGAGGAGTCTTTAAATAATCTCTCAAATGATATGGCGGTATATGGGACATCTCTAAAGAAAAAATACTCACTAGGCAATATCCACACATTTATGCCAATATTATGCGTATACGTATATGTACAGGGTGACAATTAAGTTCTGTCCCAAGCTTCATTAGGTATAAAATTTCTTATACTCAAACGATCTTAGTCATTATGGTCATTAGAGATTGTAATTCGAATATTTTCAATGATTTTAAAAGATTTTTCGATTCTAAGACTTAGAAATGTGTTTTGTATGGCGAGTTTTGAGAAAAAAAATGTGTCCTGATACGCAGCGGAAAACGCGAATCAGGCCCCACTTCTTCTGTAAAAATGTCTTCATAATCGATGTTCCATGCCGATTTATCACCAAATACCTTTCATTCGCCATAGAAATATTTCACAAATCCACTGAATTCATTATCAGAAACGAGAAAAAGTTGTTCATTCGCAGTTCAAATTAAGTACATTTTGCAAAATTCCCCAAAATGGCACTTTTTTTCACATCACAAAAAAATCTGATTCAATTGGTCCTCAAGATGCACTGATCTGAACATCCTATATTTCTACAAATTTAGAGTGTCCGAGGAAAATGTGTGAGCTAATTTTTCCTAGAATTTGAAGACTCTGGGAAGATAACTTGAAAAGCAGTGGGCCCTGATTCGCGATTTTCGCTGCGTATCAGGACACATTTTTTTTTCTCAAAACTCGCCATACAAAACACATTTCTAAGTCTTAGAATCGAAAAATCTTTTAAAATCATTGAAAATATTCGAATTACAATCTCTAATGACCATAATGACTAAGATCGTTCGAGTATAAGAAATATTATACCTAATGAAGCTTGGGACAGAACTTAATTGTCACCCTGTATATACACAGTGGTGAATTCATATATTTTAATTTAGGGAGGCCAACTTAAATTCGACTGTCCTAGAAATAGAATTTCAGCGTTAATGCAGGGGCGCAGCTAGGATTTAAGTTTGGGGACCCTGAGCGAGCGAAGTGAGCAAATAAGGGGTCTGGGGGCTTGTCTTCCATAAAATATTTAAATCTTAGACGCTGAAATATCAATCTCCAGCTAGTCCAACCATCTATGGAGCATTAACTTTGACCTAATTTATCTTATTATACATTCATTTTGGTGCATCTAATTCAAGAGGAAAAGAGAAGGTACTTTAATAGTGTATTGGAGGGCTATGGCCCTCTATGGTGTGGCAGCATGTGTAGTATATTTTCTACGAGATGTCGTTGGGACATCTTAAAAGGAAAATGTCATTTTACCTGATGTATCACTACATTAAATTAAATATCACTATAGTCAATATCCACATATGATGCCAATATTAAACATATACATTTTGGGCATTAGTCGACCGTGAAGAAGATCGCAACCCCGATTAAGATCAAATTTTCAAAAAGGACGCGATCCCGTTCTCGATACTTTTTACTATCGTTTTTGCTACTTGACACATAATTTTTATCGAAACTCAAATTAGAAATTCTAATCAAGTTTTACTATCAGAATTTGTAATACAGGGGTGCCCGTTTACCATTCGACCGATTCGGCAAAGATATTAGCTCAGCTATGATCGTACCAAATTAACTAGTCAAAATTGTTCCGGGACTGTAATAGTCTTTTAGTGCTGGAAGAAGACTCAATCTGGTAACAGCATAGAAAATAGAAGTTAATTATACATTTGATAATGACGTCAGAGCTTAATGATATAGAAATATTATTTTTGTGTGTGAATCAATTGTAATGAAGTATTGCATATAATACATCAACATTGTTCAAATTAGTATATTTCATTCTTCCAAGTAACTTTTCATATTTCAGATCCAAATTATGAAAAAACAGATGTATGCTTCTAAAGTAGATAACACAGTAGGAGGTGAAGGTAATTATGAGAAAAGATTTTGATATTCCTCAAAATTACTTATACCACCACGGTTTGCTATTCTAGAAGGTTTCTGAGAAAGAAAGGTTAAAATTTGATGATATTTTCCAGTCTTCTCAAACTTTTTCGACAAAATAAAGTTGTTGATATCACGTCTGAAACGATTAGTATCTGACAATTGAATATCAGTAGCCTCACCATCCGGAGATAAAAAATGAATAACATCAGAGAAAGGTGTGAGAATGTATGTATTCATTGCACGATCTATGCTCACACAGCGAGGATAACCTTCCACTGTCGGTGACTTATCAATTGTATACTTTGCGATAATTGTTCCTTCTGATATCGACATTGTATAAATTCTAGACACTTCATCACAGATTTCAGCTCGAGGAATAACTACCATTGTGTCTTGTTCGATGGAGAATAGTTGTATTTTTTCAAAACTAGCTTGATCTGGTATAAAAATATGGATATCATAAAGATGTCTATTTTCATCAGAATTGTCTAAAACTGTAGGTTCATAATTTCCAACGAAATATCTTCGTGCAATTTCATTGTCAGTGTAGATAATTATAAAACCGAAATAAATTATCATAATGATATCTTCTAAGAGCAACATGCTCGATGAGGTATTGACTGAAGAATAAGTATAGAAATTTCTATGTTGAATATTATTAACCAAAGTGACGAAATATCCATCAAATGTGAATATTTTGAAGAAGTTTTGTTTAGTCAGAACAGCTATCAGGCGTTTAGTCGGATGTATTGAAACAGCTAGAGTCTCGTTTTGTGAAAGAAAGTTCCATCCCAATTGAATAACATTGTCTGTTGGATTCATGTTGAAGCTTGATATGTGTTTCGGTTTCTTCATCTCGACATGGAAAGGTTCGTGTGCTGAACAGTTCCGACTTCATGCTAGTGAGTAACCAATAGAAATATAATTTAGTTGGTGAAAACAGTTGGCTGGTCCCAACTTTTTCACCAATATCTCGGAACCAGTAGATTTTAGGCCATTAAAATGTATTATTAGCTTATATAAAACCACCCCCAAATATCTCAAAAATATAGTTATTACTAGTTTATTTGAATATCAGAAGTACGGCTTTTACAACTTTAAGCCCCAACCCGGACATATCCCATTATAAATCTGTACGATGGAGAGGCTACTTTGCGCGACCACTAAACCATCTCCAAATTGCTTGGAAATTGTGTGTGATTCAATTATAATGAAGCATTTCATATAAATTACACCAACATTCAAGTTAATTAATTTCATTCTTTCCAGCAACTTTTATACAGGAGGATTCCAGGTAGAAAAATCAAAGAGATGACATGCATTAGGAGATTGTCTAGGAAATAAATTAGGAAATGAAGGTGCTTGTAAGACAGGATTTAAATTGTTCTCAAAGTTTCATGCAAAGAGTGTTTGGAAATTTATCGATTTTCTTAATGTTTTTGATATCTCTTCTGAAATGATTATCTGACACTTGAATATCAGCGGTCCCACCTTCTGGAGATAAAATATGAATAACACTAGAGAAAGGTGTGAGAATGTATACATGCATTGTACTATCTATGCTCACACAATGAGGATAACCTTCCACTATCGGTGACTTATCAATTGTATACTTTGTGAGGATTGTTCCTTGTGAGATCGACATTCTATAAATTCTAAACACTTCATCACATATTTCAGCTCGAGGAATAACTATCATTGTGTCTTGTTTGATGGAGAATAGTTGAATTTCATCGAAACTAGCTTGATCTGGTATAAAGATATGGATAGGATTGGATTCACGGATTTTTTTCTTATAATAATATCTATATTCATGAGAATGTTTTAAAATTGGTGTTTTCAAAGTGAATCTATTTGCAAAGGGGTAATACCAGCACAGTTCATAAGGAGGATCACCATTACTTTGTTCAATTTCATTGTCAGTGTAGATAGTCGTGCTTCTGAAAGAAATAATTATGATGATATCTTCTAAGAGTAAAATGCTCGATGCGGTATCGGTCGAAGAATAAATTCGAGAATTTCTATTTAGAAAACACTTAACCAAAGTGACGAAATATCCCTCAAATGTGAATATTTTGAAGTAGTTACGTTTAGTCAGAACAGCTATCAAGCGTTTAGTCGGGTGCATTGAAACAGCTAGAGTCTTGTTTTGTGAGAGAAAGTTCCATCCCAATTGAATAACATTGTCTGTTGGATCCATGTTGAAGCTTGATATGTGTTTCGGTTTCTTTATGTTTACATGGAAAGATTCGTGTGCTGAACGTTTGCGACTTCTCATGCTAGTGAGTAACCAATAGAAATATAATTTAGTTTAAGTATAATACTGTGGATTATCTCAATTATAACTGGGAATAATATAAATGGGATGGAACTGTGGAGTGAGGAGTGAATCACTACATAATTCATGATATGGCAGTACAGTGGAGTCTCCCAAAACGGACAATCCGAAAAGCAGACAACATCTCTGCAACGGAAAACCTCGTGGAACGGATATAATTTAACATATACGTATGTGAGGTAAGCACTATCCTAGAAGTGGGCATCTCTCTACAACGAACTAAAACTATGTCCCCAATGTGTCCGTTATTCGGAGACTCCACTGTATATGCAGTATATTTGTATGATGTATCGTTTGCACACCTCTAAACAAAATATCATTATAACTGAATCCCACTGTACCTAATACACGTAGTATATATTGTACACTGTACAACCAATGATACTTGTACGTATATTTTTAAGTAGATAAATATTTTAAAACTATTCACAAAATGCTGGCATTGGTACTATATAGAATTTGAAACAGTGAATATAACACCTTACCTAATGTAGGGGAGATATAATTTTATTAAACTCTACGAATTAAAGGTGTCGCTATATCTCCAACATCAAATTAGACAAATATTTTCCTATACTTACTAGTAAGTCTGATATAGATATGTTATTTACAAGAGATTTCCATCGCATTTGAATAACAATCTCTTGTTTGGTCCATATTTAGTATGTGACCCATCACCACAATGAACGGCATAGCACATGCACCAATGAATCGGTGAAGATCCAATCCAAAGAAGTTTTGCATAGTTTGTTAAGGTTACTTAGTATTAGTCTATTAATCTGAGTTCCAGTCATCATGAGTACAATAACTTCGAACCATTTGAAGCTTTGTAGGAGGATTCAGGAGAAATTGTTGTCAGTATTCCTGAGTTAAATGAGTAAATTAGTGCTGTTGATCTTACAATTAAGAATTTAGAAAAATGTATTGTTTGAGATTATTAAAATAGAAATATTTGAATAATATTTTTTCTTAGATGGAAAGTTATGCTAAAACCTTGATTCACATAATGTCATGACTTGATTAAGTACTTAGTAATTTGCAATTTTGGGAAATAATTTTTTAACCAATCGTAGATTTGAATAAAGTATGTTATATTTATTTCGTAATTAAATAGAAGTTTATATTCCAGTAAAATCGATCTGTACAAATGCCACGCGATCAGAAAATACAAAATAAAAGTCTGGGACAATTTGTGACTTCAGATTACAAGAATTATCATCATGGCAACCAAGTGCAATATAGGTATGTAGATAATAAAGTCATTCAATACTGTGCTAGTCGACTAGCATAATAGAATTTGACTACGTGATCCTCCGTGAGCAGATTACAGTGTGTGGGGAAGACGTAAAACATTCAATTTATCCTTGCAATTTAATTCCAGTAATTGAGATAATGTATGCGTAGATATTAACGTAACACAATAACTACTATCAACTTACTTGAATCTGAGCATCATCAGTAGCTAGAATAACAACTGCAGACTTAGATCACTGTGTCAGGAAAATATATTCGATGTTATTGAATCCAACGCCTGTGGTCAAAGTTCAAAGGAGCGCTCTTCAAATTACTGTACTTTATTCTTTTTTGGTCTTAAGCTAAACTAAAATAATACAATTTGTACTCACAAACACATACTGATCTTGGAAATATTATTAAATTTTTTGGCATTTTACAAAGCTATTTGTTTATTAAATCCTGATGGGAGTACGAAATACTATAAATTAGAAGAAACTTTTCCAGTGAGGCATTGCCCTTTCAGAGTGCCAGCGATCTCCTGGATGAGAAGTCCCCCGGACTCCTCACCTTAGTACCACAAGTACGGAGGACACCTAACTGCAGTATCGGGGCTACGGTGAGTCACGGAGGACCACCGGAAAGCGGCATGAGGCAGGAGCTTTCGTTAAGGTAGGCGCCCTGGCAATAAGGAAGCGTGACCAAGATAGGATCACGGGGTCGAGGGTCACCCTCCTGATGAGTCCCTGATATGGGACGAAACCCCACTAGTAACGGTCAGGCCGATTAGTCTACAGATCAGTTGAACTAACATTATTACACTAATTAGCACTATCCATACTTGCCAACTGTCCTGTTTTTAGCGGGACTTCCACTTTTTTCACTCTTCTATTGAGCTAACTTTCTCGAGTGTCCCGCTTTTACATGAAATTTCTCCATTATGTCCCGCTTTTTTGTATTATATGTGTAATTGTGTATAATACTTTTCTATTGCGTCCCGCCATGTCCCGCGAATTTCAACGCTGCGTCCCACTTTTATCATGGCTCAGGTTGGCATGTATTCTATGGCACAAATGCCGGTTATCACCCTACCAAGGAGCAGAACCTTCGAGTGTAGGGAGGGATGCGTGTTAAAGGACTCCTGACCCTAGGGCCTGGGACTATGTATCCAGGAGACAACGTGAGCAGGACTAACATCATGCCAGACCATTACAACTGTCATAACTAACTGGACCAGACAGCGTGACATATTAATCTAAATAAATTGTATAGAGAAGTAGTCATAATGCCTCTCTTCTCAAGGTATTATACAGCCCTCCAGAAATACGCTCCTAGTCACCCATAAATTTCCATACGCCTAAATCGATAAATAACATTATGATATATGGTAAATTGGGTAATATTCTAAATTTTCACGCTCCTAAACACTTTCGGGCTTAAAATCACACCAAAAGGAGCGTCTAGCGCTCCTAGATAATCCCTTGTCTCTGCACTGAAAACTGATTGGCTGAGACACATACAATGATATAAGTCTACTAATGCAAATAAATTAATCATATTTTACATACATATTTACACTAAATTCATTTTTTACGATTGAGATAGGATCTAAGAGTAATTGTAGTCGACCCGCTTAAGCGACACACGTGTTAATCGGGAAAATAGATTAATTGAGACAAATCTTCAGGAACGGAATAGTTCCCATACATAGAAACTAATACTAAATTCCATTGGTTAATGGGAACTCCGTTTAATCGGGACGAATCATCGAGACACGATGTCTCCCAATTAAGCGGAGTCAACTGTATGTGGTATTCCACAATGCATATTCAAAATTTCATTATTAGAAAGTTCTAATACGAACATCTCTATGAATTACCATATTTAAATTTCAAATATTACTATTCTTTATCGGAGCTGCATTATCAGCCTAGCAGTAATTTGGATAGCTACCATAATACAGACAAATTGAGGAGAGCTAGTTTATTTACGGTGTCCACTGAAATTACAACCATTTTCCGTATAGAGCGTGGTAGAATTCCATAGTATTGTTTAAAACTTCATTTGATTAGTGAACCCAAACTAAATAGGACATTTCAACACCATTTTGAGAGGAATTAATTAAACCAAAGTGCTAGAAAGACATAACTGCCTCAGACATATTAATTGCTTAATAATAAGAATCTTCACAAGTTAAATACGCTCTAGATACCTGTAATATAAACTGGAATCCTTCTATTACAGAATACAGAGATGCTATTGATATAATAAAGCCATTATATAGAATTAAACATAAGTATTGTATGTGAAACCAGATAGAAGGTTGCTGCATATTATATGGTATGTTGAGTAACGTGGTAGAGATATGCCTAGCTCCCAGTATATATAAGAATGCTTTGTGTCTTCAACATAGATAGAAAGTTCTGCCTTTACCAATTCAGTAATCTAGAAATGAGAGAAATTATCCACGTTCAAGTTGGCCAGTGTGGCAACCAAATAGGGACAAAGGTATGTTACATGTCTAGATAGTTGTATCAATTACCAAATTAATAACATAGTAATCAATGGGTATTGCTTAATAGAATCGATACTAAATTAACTCGTGCAACATTTAGGCGGGATAAATAATATTGCAAAATTTATCACAGTGGGATCTAGGTGGTGCATTTAGTGATATCTTCCCCCTTCAGGTTCAGCTATGCAAACAATCTATTAATACGAAGTCATTGAACATACAAAACATAGTTCAAATATATGTATTTATATTTTAAATTAGGAAATTTCTTCTTTAGTATTACTCTAATATGCCTTAGATAAATATAATTTCTCAAAGCATAAATAACAATACATTATAAGGATAAATGTAAATATGGCATGCAATAGTATCGAAGTCTAAGAATTTATAATGTCTCCTCTGCTCTAGTTCTGGGAAGAAATCGCTGAAGATCACAACATCGATGCAAACGGAATCTTCGTTCCAGATGAAAACCCAGAAGACTCTCAGATGAGACAGGAACGACTCAATGTGTACTACAACGAGGCTCAGGGAGGAAAGTACGTGCCGAGAGCTCTTCTGGTGGATTTGGAACCCGGAACCATGGATAGCATCCGCGGAGGGAAACTCGCCAATCTTTTCAGGCCGGACAACTTGATCCATGCACAGAGTGGTGCAGGGAACAACTGGGCTAAGGGACACTACACAGAAGGGGCAGATCTGGTGGACCGTGTTGTGGACGTTCTGCGAAAGGAAGCTGAAGGCTGTGATTGCATGCAAGGATTCCAGCTGACACACTCGCTAGGTGGTGGAACTGGGTCAGGTCTCGGTACCCTCCTCATCTCCAAGATAAAGGAGGAATACCCTGATCGTATCATGATGTCATTCAGTGTCGTGCCTTCCCCCAAAGTGTCTGACACTGTGGTAGAACCGTACAATGCTGTGCTTTCCACCCATCAGCTGATCGATAACACTGACCAGACATTTTGCATTGATAACGAAGCTTTGCATGACATTTGTAAACGCGTTCTAAAGCTAGGCAAGGCAAATTACGGCGAACTAAATCATTTGATTTGTTGCGCCATGTCTGGGATCACATCTTGTCTCCGTTTTCCCGGACAGTTAAATGCTGATCTCCGTAAACTGGCAGTTAACATGGTACCATTCCCTCGTCTCCATTTCTTCATGCCGGGTTTTGCGCCACTCGTAGCTTCTGATACTAAAAGTTATCAGTCGGTGTCTGTGGCCGAACTTACACAACAAATGTTCGATTCGAAGCATTGTATGGCTGCGTGCGACCCTCGAAATGGCAAATACCTCACAGTGTCGGCTATCTTCAGGGGCAAAGTGGCCATGAAAGAAGTAGATGACCAGATGGTGTCGATGCAGAACAAGAATAGCGCATATTTCGTAGAATGGATCCCTAGCAACGTGAAAACAGCTGTTTGTAATGTTCCCCCAAAGCACCTAAAAATGTCTAGCACTTTTATTGCTAATACAACAGCGATTAAAGCCCTGTTCGAACGAATGCTGGAACAGTTCGGTAAAATGTTTAAACGCAAGGCTTTCCTCCATTTCTACACCGGAGAAGGTATGGACGAGATGGAATTCACTGAGGCTCAGTCTAACGTTAACGACATGATCAATGAATACCAGCAGTATGAAGAAGCCAAGATGGATGACGGAGAAGATGGAGGTGACTATGATGATACTGAGGCTTAGAAATAGGATTACTGAACTAGGTTATTTGTGACTGCTTACTGAGTGATTTTGTACTTGTATATTATGGTAGATCATTTCTTTTGTATATACCTGAATAGTTTATAATATGTTGTCTCAAGATTTGATCACATTTTTTTACTAATAGCAGGGGCGCCGAACTTTTCGAAATCTAAGGACAATTTCGAGGTTCGAGAGGGGGGCTCAGCCCTAATTTTTGTATTGCGTCTAAGGCCCATCTTCGAATCCAGGGGGGCTCGAACCCTCCCAGCCCCCCCGGGTTCGGCGCCTATGACCAATATTAATCTGAGTGCTGATAATAATTGGATCGTGAACTCCCTACTGACCTGAATTTAAGTGTGATAATGTACATGTATGATGCTGTGTGAGGATTAGCCAAATAAAGGCAAATATTATGAAGATTACTTAATTTGCTAATAACTGGGCATACAAAGTGGTCACTAATGATTAGACGATCGATAACTTCATTCCTCTTCAGTAAAATGTTTATTTAAATTATGCGAGCTAAAGATCATTCAAATGCATTTGAATATGCAACCTAAGTGAAACGTCACTCCATATCAGAAGTTATGACCACCTGCATTCTCAATACGATAACCTACTACGCTTATTGAGCAATTTATACATAGGCAAGTAGTCGATCGTGAAAGGAACGAGATCCGATCATTTTTGTTACTTGAAACATAATTTTTATCGGAACAAAAATTAGAAATACTAATCAAACTTGGCAATCAGAATATGTGATAGTCTTTTGTGCTGGAAAAACACTCAAATTGGTTAAGGATGGGGAGGAGAGAAGACAATACAAATTTCCAAAAATGATTGGGCTAAAAAAAGTTCGCGAACTTCCATCCGATCATTCAAGAAAAAAAGTTTTTGCCGATACTCATTCGATCGTCATAATATAATCGCGATCCTAATGCCCTAGTTATACATGTATTTAACTGGATACATGAACAGAAGTACGTTAAGATTGTTAGACAAAACCTGCAATATGACTAGAATCCTATACGTAATACATAATAGAAAGATGCCACTGAACCATTATATTGAAATTAGACATTATTACTTTCTGGGAAACCAGATCGAATGTTACTGAATAGCATACACTCCGTTGTGTAACGTGGTAGAATATATGCCTAGTGCCCAGTATATATAGGAATACTTTGTGTCTTGAGTATAGATAGAGAGTTCAGCTTAGTCAACCACTTCAACAATCCTTCAAAAATGCGTGAAATTATCCATGTTCAAGTTGGCCAATGCGGTAACCAAATAGGGACAAAGGTATGTTAAATGTGAATTCACACAGCTGTTTATCAATTGCATCTAGCGTAAAAATCGGAAAAGATAATACATTCTTAATAAATGAATTAATGCAATTTATCAAACAAGCAAGCTTTGGAATCCAAAATATTTCCAATGTGAATCCTTGAAAACTGTTGAGAGCGAATTTATATCATATTTTGATTTTCTGACTTTATGCGTATTATGCAAAAAAGATTTTACTGAAATAAATCGGTTATAGAACTAATTAAATTAGTTTAAATAACTTCGTGCACAGGTGCTTAAATAGAACATAACAAGGGCTATCCCAACAAATATAAATTCAGAGAATTTATAATGTCTCCTCTGCTCTAGTTCTGGGAAGAAATCGCTGAAGATCACAACATCGATGTAAACGGAATCTTCGTTCCAGATGAAAACCCAGAAGACTCTCAGATGAGACAGGAACGACTCAATGTGTACTACAACGAGGCTCAGGGAGGAAAGTACGTGCCGAGAGCTCTTCTGGTGGATTTGGAACCCGGAACCATGGATGCCATCCGCGGAGGGAAACTCGCCAATCTTTTCAGGCCGGACAACTTGATCCATGCACAGAGTGGTGCAGGGAACAACTGGGCTAAGGGACACTACACAGAAGGGGCAGATCTGGTGGACCGTGTTGTGGACGTTCTGCGGAAGGAAGCTGAAGGCTGTGATTGCATGCAAGGATTCCAGCTGACACATTCGCTAGGTGGTGGAACTGGGTCAGGTTTCGGTACCCTCCTCATCTCCAAGATAAAGGAGGAATACCCTGATCGTATCATGATGTCATTCAGTGTCGTGCCTTCCCCCAAAGTGTCTGACACTGTGGTAGAACCGTACAATGCTGTGCTTTCCACCCATCAGCTGATCGATAACACTGACCAGACATTTTGTATTGATAACGAGGCTTTGCATGACATTTGTAAACGCGTTCTAAAGCTAGACAAGGCGAACTACACTGAACTGAACCATCTGATTTGTTGCGCCATGTCTGGGATCACATCTTGTCTCCGTTTTCCCGGACAGTTAAATGCTGATCTCCGTAAACTGGCAGTTAACATGGTACCATTCCCTCGTCTCCATTTCTTCATGCCGGGTTTTGCGCCGCTCGTTTCTTCTGATACTAAAAGTTATCAGATGGTGTCTGTGGCTGAACTTACACAACAAATGTTCGATTCGAAGCATTGCATGGCTGCATGCGACCCTCGAAATGGCAAATACCTCACAGTGTCGGCTATCTTCAGGGGCAAAGTGGCCATGAAAGAAGTAGATGACCAGATGGTGTCGATGCAGAACAAGAATAGCGCATATTTCGTAGAATGGATCCCTAGCAACGTGAAAACAGCTGTTTGTAATGTTCCCCCAAAGCACCTAAAAATGTCTAGCACTTTTATTGCTAATACAACAGCGATTAAAGCCCTGTTCGAACGAATGCTGGATCAGTTCGGTAAAATGTTTAAACGCAAGGCTTTCCTCCATTTCTACACCGGAGAAGGTATGGACGAGATGGAATTCACTGAGGCTCAGTCTAACGTTAACGACATGGTCAATGAATACCAGCAGTATGAAGAAGCCAAGATGGATGACGGAGAGGATGGAGGTGACTATGATGATACTGAGGCTTAGAAATAGGATTACTGAACTATAGGCTATGACTGCTTACTGAGTGATTTTGTACCTGTATATTATGTTGGATTATTTCTTTTGTATATATTTGATTAATTCATGGTTTGTTTTTCTAAGATTCATTAGTATATTGTAATGAAAAGGAGACGAATGGACCTTACAGTAATAAGGGTTTTCTAATGATTCAACTTTGTTTTTGACTTAATGCAACAACATTTTTAATCAAGGAAACTTCCCAAATCATTTGAATCTAAGTTATCCTTTGCATTACGTTTCTGATACGGACATATGTAGTTTGGGGTTTGGGATTTCAATATAATTGTCTCTTGTTGCAATCTCTCCTCATGCTTTGGTATTGAAATGTACCTTTCAAGATTGTGGAGAGGAGGAAGTATCTTCCAAAACTCAGATAGATAATCTGATGAATATGAAGAATGAAAATCAGTTTATGTGAGAACCAATCAATTATCAGCCTTTTATAATGCCATTCACACTATTATATTTCATTTAAATGATTGAATACTGCTATTTTGACTCTATAATTTGATTGTTAACAACAATTAAAGTGTGTTATATGCTACGATTAATCAATTCGATCATAAAATAACTTTTAACGACATGGACTGGAATAGATTATTTAAGTATAATAATCTTTAGCAATGTGAACTTTGTGTATTCAAATTGAGCTTACATTCAGGATTAGTTGACTTAATACGAAGTAAATTATATTTATCACGAAACAAAATTTCTGCTACAGTTCTGATTTCATTAATGTAACCGTAGACAAATGACAATCCAGCGTACTTAGTATAAAACAAGAAAGCGACGTATTGTTTCTCTAATATCCGCAAGCGCCCACTGGATAAATCTGCAGACACGCAGTGTCTACAAGCGCGCTTGTCGATTATTAAGTGGAAGTGGAAGAAATTCATTATTTAAAAGTCACCCATATACTTAAGGCAAAGTAAACTTTTTAAGTGATTAATCAATCCCCAATTAGACTAGGACAGCGATTTTCAACCTTTTTTGGCAAATCAATTTTCCTATATTATGTGGACCCCTTCCCATTAACCTAATACAACATTTCGAATCCTGTGGACCCCTTGATATCTTCTGTGGACCACTAAGGGGTCCATGGACCCCAGGTTGGGAACCACTGGACTAGGACATAGCCTACTCTAATAATGCCTCACAGTAAAACAACCAAGGATGCGGTAATAGCCGAATGGATTAATACACGATTAGCCTAAAATCGTTAACCATGTAGGATAAGCATTAAGAATGTATTATCAGCATATATAAACATGGCATCAAAGTACATATATCCGTTGTCAAAATTTCGATTAGTCATCATATCATTGCGCAACAGGTCATTTTAAGCACGATTTTGGCAATTTTCTAAGCTGTTTTAAGCCTATTTCTAAATGTTATTAAGGTATAATTTTTGTGTAGAACTAAGATTAGTACGAGTTGATTTGAAAAATTTAGCATTTTTTAATGGAATGTTGTTACATTCCTACGTTGCTATGGTGGAGTATTTTGATCAGTTTGAGCCATATCCTGCAAACTGTAAGAACTAGGTCTTCAAATTTGATCGTATTTGATAGCCAATTGGCTACTTCCTATTAGGTAATAATACAATTTAAACTTCTAAGTTCACAGACTATAGAGTTCTGCGACAATTTAGTGTTTTGGTCACATTCTTAAAATCAACCCATTACTCAAAACTCGTTGAATTTAGAAGTTGTATTATCACCTAAAAGGAAGTAGTCAATTACCTATCAAACACGATAATTTGAAGATCTAGTTACTACAGAGTTTGCACGAAATGGCCCAAACTGACCAAAATGCTTTACCATAGCAACGCAGGAATGTAACAACATTCCATTGAAAATCAACTCGTACTAATCTTGGTTCTACACAAAAATCACACCTTAATATAGTTTGAGAATCTTTGTCCTAATTGTTTCCAAATAGTATTATTAGAAAAACTCCCAAATGAACCCTCTAATTCGATATATCCAATGCCATTAACATTATTTAGAGCAAATACAATGGACTAATTCTAATCCATCATATATAATCTAAAGAATTCCAATTGACTGGATAGACTATGCATATACGCTCGTATTTCAATAAATTGTATGAATACATGCTATAATCTTCTTTATGAAAGTTTACGTTAAAACAGGCAATGCCCCCTCTGGCAAAGATTCTACATCCGACGGATCAGTTCACGGTATTTTCCATGCGCTTAATGTTGTAGGGAACATGAAGTGAATGTGATATATATATATCTAGCTATTTACTAATGACTGTAGGACGTGGTAAGGCCTCAACCGGTACCCGATGGCCGTTTCGGTATTTAGGAGCCGGGTACGGTTTGTAAGTTATAATTTGGCTTATTTTAAATAGTTTGCTTGTACATTCAAAACGTCTGGTTACGTTTTCTGATTATGGTCTCTAGGCTCGATCCTATTCCCTCGAATCTCTGAGTTTACTTTGATATGTAAAGTTATACATACAATGATTATGCCATATTGCATGTTAAACCGGATAATGGGTTTCCGTGTATTATGAGTAACGTGATGGTAGATATGCCTAATCCCAGTGTATTTATATATGTTCTATGTTTGAATCTAGATAGATGTTCAGCTTTTACTAATAAACATGGGTGAAATAATACACATTCAACTTGGTCAGTGCGGCAACCAAATAGGGACAAAGGTATGTTAGAATCAGGAGTATGAAATTTACCATATGAATTTATTACTTTCACTCTAGTTCTGGCAAGAGATCTCTGAAGATCAAAACATTGATGTAAATGGACTTCCAATCCCAGATGAAAATCCAGAAACCTCACAGATGAGACAGGAGCGAATCAATGTGTACTACAACGAGACTCAGGGAGGAAAGTACGTACCGAGAGCTCTCCTAGTGGATTCAGATTCTCGAACCATGGATTCCATCAGAACAGGGCCACTCGCAAATTTTTTTAATAAGGACAATTTAATCTTTGGGACAAGTTTCAGACCAGGGGGCAACTGGGCTGAAATATACATGGGAAGTGCCGAGCTGTTGGACAGTATTGTGGAAGTTCTGCGAAAAGAAACTGAAAGTTGTGATCGCATGCAGGGATTCCAGCTGGCATACTCATTAGGTGGCGGTTTTGGCTCCTCTCTAGGGTCTCTTCTTATCAACAAGATAATGGAGGAATATCCTGATCGTATTTTGATGCCATTCAGTGTCATCCCTTCTCCAAAGTTGTCTAACACTGTGGTAGAACCGTACAACACAATGCTTTCTACCAATCAGCTGAACCAATACTCCAATTTGACGTTTTGCATTGATAATGAGGGTTTATATGACATTTGTAAACGCGTCTTAAAGTTAGAAGAGCCTAACTATCCTGAGCTCAATCACTTGATTTGTTGTTCCATGTCTGGGATCACATCTTGTCTACGTTTCCCTGGCGAGCTAAACCTCTGTAAACTGGCAGTTAACATGATACCATTCCCTCATCTCCATTTCTTCATGCCGGGTTTTGCGCCGCTCGTTTCTTCCGATACTAAAAGTTATCAGTCGGTGTCTGTGGCCGAACTTACACAACAAATGTTCGATTCGAAGCATTGCATGGCTGCGTGCGACCCTCGAAATGGCAAATACCTCACAGTGTCGGCTATCTTCAGGGGAAAAGTAACCATGAAAGAAGTAGATGACCAGATGGTATCGATGCAGAACAAGAATAGTGCATATTTCGTAGAATGGCTCCCTAGCAACGTGAAAACAGCTGTTTGTAATGTTCCCCCAAAGCAGCTAAAAATGTCTAGCACATTAATTGCTAATACAACAGCGATAAAAGTCCTGTTCGAACGAATGCTAGAACAGTTCAATAAAATGTTTAAACGCAAGGCTTTCCTCCATTTCTACACCGGAGAAGGTATGGACGAGATGGAATTCACTGAGGCTCAGTATCACATTTATGACACGATCAATGAATACCAGCAGTATGAAGAAGCCATGCTGGATGACGGAGAAGATGGAAGTGACTATAATGATACTGATGCTTAGAAATAGGATTACTGAACTATAGGCTATGACTGCTTACTGAGTGATTTTGTACTTGTATATTATATTGGATTATTTCTTTTACATACTTGTAATTCTTGGTTTGTCTTTCTAAGATTCATCAATATATTGTGATGAAAAGGAGAGGAACGGACGGTATAATTATGAGGATTTTCTAATGATTCAACTTTGTTTTTGACTTAATGTAACAACCTTTTTAATCAAAGAAACTTCCCAAATCATTTGAATCTAAGTTCTCCTTCTCATTATATTTCTGATACGAATATATGTACAGTTTTGGATTTGGGAGTGCGATAAAATTGTCTATTGCAATCTCTCCTCATGCTTTGGTGTTGAAATGCACCTTTCAAGATTGTGGAGAGGAAGAACTATCTTAAAAAACTCGGATAGATAA
Organism: Aphrocallistes beatrix; assembly: GCA_963281255.1. Lineage (NCBI taxonomy): Eukaryota > Metazoa > Porifera > Hexactinellida > Sceptrulophora > Aphrocallistidae > Aphrocallistes > Aphrocallistes beatrix. The sequence continues at coordinate 4,627,313 of OY725494.1, forward strand.
TCTGATGAATATGAAGAGTGAAAATCAGCACTAAATAGTGGTATCGTAAGTTAAGAATGTAAAATACCCTACGACATGGTAGCGTACTTCTTATTAGCATCAAAAAGGTATGAAATGTCCTATTACGGTTATACAGATATTGGTGGATGGTTAGATGCTATAAAAGGGGTTTTCAACCTGGTATTTTGATTGAATTTGGTCGTACATCGATGCAATTTAGCAAAATGTATGAACGTAAGGCTTTCCTCTCTACCAACACAAGCAAAGGTATTGACGAGATGGAATTCATGGAGGCTCAAACTAACCTTACAGAATTGATTGCCGAATACTTACAAGGAGAGATAATGATTTATGACGAAGATGATGGAAGTGATCATGATGATGAAGATTAAATTATGATTAATAATTACTGATAATTTAATTAATGATCTCTCTAGCGTTACTTCACGCGAGAGAAATTATGGGTTCTGGACATGGGCAGTGCTAGGAGATCATTTTCTACAATTTGGGGAGACAAACACAACTTTGAGGCTTTGTGTTGAGCTGAGTCGAGCATCCAGGGTCTATAGCCAAGGGCGTAGGCAGGGGATCAGGGGGGGCAGCTCCCCTCTGACTGGATAAAGTGAATATTTATTTAGTAAATTATAAAGTAATTGATGAGAGGGGAGTGTTATCGAAGATAATTTGTATTTCTAGAACCTCAAAATTAGATGAATCTGTCCAAATTACCCCAATTACAGCGCTACAACGCCTCTAGACCCCCCAGCTTGTTGATATGCTCCCTACAAAATTCCTGGCTACGCCCATGTCTGTAGCGTTAATCCTCCATAATTTCATATCTGCCTATATGATATAATATCATGACGTAAGGTGATCAGATTGCACTTTATGCTCTAGAAAAGCCAGTTTTTTGGGGGGAATTTGGGAATTAAAACCTTCCTCTGTTTCAAATATATATGATTCAAATTTTGAATTTGGTCCAATATCTTCTTCAGGAACGAGCAAGGGATGTTACACACTTTCATGGCATAAGGCATCTCCTATGCAGTTAGAGCTTGTCGTAACAAGATATCTACAACATTTTATGAATAAAAGCAACGTGTAAAACTGCTCGTCAGCATTTCCCTACGAACAAATGTACTTTGTGGTAAGTTAGCCGTACTGGCATCACTTGTAGTATGCCGTCATAATACTTGGCATACCTTTGTCTGTAAGTCCACTCCTACTTCTTACCTCACGAAGCTAAAATGAAATTTTGTCATGGTTCTTATACGATATCTCTTCCTAACTGAGGACTAATTTCTGACAGTATGGCATATCTTGTAAATAATGCACCGCTCACTCTACTGCGCCAATCAGAAACACTTCTCGGATCAATCGTTTAATAAAAACATACAAGGATGTAGCCAAAGGTCAATGCCAGTTGGCAGACCCACTGAACTTCTGGTTGGCCCGCCAGGGCCTGAAGATTTGTCGTTTTAGGTTGCTGATGGCCAAGTCGGGGTGACTGCTGGCTACGCCCCAGGACTCGTGATGCACTCGTATAAACATCTCCGATTCTTCATGAGTTGATAATACATATATAGTATATTTGTTAAGTTAAAATGAAATTTTGTTATGGTTCTTATACGATATCTCCGTTGTGTAACGTGGTAGAATATATGCCTAGTGCCCAGTATATATAGGAATACTTTGTGTCTTGAGTATAGATAGAGAGTTCAACTTAGTCAACCACTTCAACAATCCTTCAAAAATGCGTGAAATTATCCATGTTCAAGTTGGCCAATGCGGCAACCAAATAGGGACAAAGGTATGTTAAATGTGAATTCACACAGCTGTTTATCAATTGCATCTAGCGTAGAAATCGAAAAATATCAAACAAGTAAGTATTGGAATCCAAAAAATTTCCAATGTGAATCCTTAAAAACCCTAGATAAACTGTTGAGAACGAATTTATAATACTACGTAGTACAATATTTTGATTTTCTGACTTTATGCGTATTATGCAAAAAAGGTTTTACTGAAATAAATCGGTTATAGAGCTTAATTAAATTAGTTTAAATAACTTCGTGCACAGGTGCTTAAATAGAACATAACAAGGGCTATCCCAACAAATATAAATTCAGAGAATTTATAATGTCTCCTCTGCTCTAGTTCTGGGAAGAAATCGCTGAAGATCACAACATCGATGCAAACGGAATCTTCGTTCCAGATGAAAATCCAGAAGACTCTCAGATGAGACAGGAACGACTCAATGTGTACTACAACGAGGCTCAGGGAGGAAAGTACGTGCCAAGAGCTCTTCTGGTGGATTTGGAACCCGGAACCATGGATACCATCCGCGGAGGGAAACTCGCCAATCTTTTCAGGCCGGACAACTTGATCCATGCACAGAGTGGTGCAGGGAACAACTGGGCTAAGGGACACTACACAGAAGGGGCAGATCTGGTGGACCGTGTTGTGGATGTTCTGCGAAAGGAAGCTGAAGGCTGTGATTGCATGCAAGGATTCCAGCTGACACACTCGCTAGGTGGTGGAACTGGGTCAGGTCTCGGTACCCTCCTCATCTCCAAAATAAAGGAGGAATACCCTGATCGTATCATGATGTCATTCAGTGTCGTGCCTTCCCCCAAAGTGTCTGACACTGTAGTAGAACCGTACAATGCTGTGCTTTCCACCAATCAGCTGATCGATAACACTGACGAGACATTTTGCATTGACAATGAGGCTTTGCATAACATTTGTAAACGCGTTCTAAAGCTAGGCAAGGCGAACTACACTGAACTGAACCATCTGATTTGTTGCGCCATGTCTGGGATCACATCTTGTCTCCGTTTTCCCGGACAGTTAAATGCTGATCTCCGTAAACTGGCAGTTAACATGGTACCATTCCCTCGTCTACATTTCTTCATGCCGGGTTTTGCGCCACTAGTAGCTTCTGATACTAAAAGTTATCAAGCGGTGACCGTTGCTGAACTTACACAACAAATGTTCGATTCGAAGCATTGCATGGCTGCATGCGACCCTCAAAATGGCAAATACCTCACAGTGTCGGCTATCTTCAGGGGAAAAGTGGCCATGAAAGAAGTAGATGACCAGATGGTGTCGATGCAGAACAAGAATAGCGCATATTTCGTAGAATGGATCCCTAGCAACGTGAAAACAGCTGTTTGTAATGTTCCCCCAAAGCACCTAAAGATGTCTAGCACTTTTATTGCTAATACAACAGCGATAAAAGCCCTGTTCGAACGAATGCTGGATCAGTTCGGTAAAATGTTTAAACGCAAGGCTTTCCTCCATTTCTACACCGGAGAAGGTATGGACGAGATGGAATTCACTGAGGCTCAGTCTAACGTTACCGACATGATCAATGAATATCAGCAGGATGAAGAATCCATGCTGGATGACTTAGAAGATGGAGACGACTATGATGATACTGAGGCTTAGAAATAGGATTACTGAACTATAGGCTATGAGTGCTTACTGAGTGATTTTGTACTTGTATATTATGTTGGATTCTTTCTTTTGTATATATTTGATGAATTCATGGTTTGATTTTCTAAGATTCGTCAATATATTGTGATGAAAAGGAGACGAACGGACGCTACAGTAATAAGGATTTTCTAATGATTCAACTTTGTTTTTGACTTAATGTAACAACATTTTTAATCATGGAAACCAAATCCTTTGAATCTAAGTCCTTTTCATTACATTACTGATACGGATATACGAGGGGTGATTGATAAGTCCGTGGCCTAAGGTAGAAGCACGAGCTTGTCAATCACCCCTCGTATGTAGTTATGGGTTTGGGGGCCACTTGTAGTGTGCTGTTATAATACTTGGCATACCTTTGTCTGTAAGTCCAGTCCTACTTCGTACTTCACGAAGCTGAAACGAAATTTTGTCATGGTTCTTATACGATATCTCTTCCTAACTGAGGACTAATTTCTGACAGTATGGCATATCTTGTAAATAATGCACCGCTCACTCTACTGCGCCAATCAGAAACACTTCTCGGATCAATCGTTTGATAAAAACTCATGCAAGGATGTAGCCAAAGGTCAATGTCAGTTGGCAGTCTAACTGAACTTCTGGTTGGCCCTCCAGGGCCTGAAGATTTGTCGTTTTAGGTTGCTGATGGCCAGGTCGGGTGAATGCTGGCTACGCCCCAGGACTTGTGATGCACTCGAATAAACATTTCCGATTCTACATGGGTTGATAATATAGTATATGTGTGTCAATATTAAAGTATTTATATCCTGAGGTTCGTCAGGGCATCATCATGTAAGGTATTGTATTTACCCCAAATTATTTCGTTCTAAATCTAAAGGATTTCTAATAGAAATTTCTAGGCTATAAATCCGTGGTGAGTTGGATTTTCTCGACAACCTGCTCAAGCTACTTATAAAATATTCCTGACAGACTAAACTTTCCATTTTAAATACAGAGCATTAATTATGGTCTTTACCCTAACGTCATTTGTCTTAGATAGAGAACATCAGTTAAAACTTGAAATCAAGATTATTTACAAACTCACAAATTCTCAATACTATGTGTATGCTAACCAAACTAATCAGTAATATACAAATTGGAGTCCTAAACATACAAAGTCACTCATAGCCTATAGTTCAGTAATCCTATTTCTAAGACTCAGTATCATCATAGTCACCTCCATCTTCTCCATCATCATCCATCTTGGCTTCTTCATACTGCTGGTATTCATTGATCATGTCGTTAACGTTAGCCTGAGCCTCAGTGAATTCCATCTCGTCCATACCTTCTCCGGTGTAGAAATGGAGGAAAGCCTTGCGTTTAAACATTTTACTGAACTGTTCCAGCATTCGCTCAAAGAGGGTTTTTATCGCTGTTGTATTAGCAATAAAAGTGCTAGACATTTTCATATGCTTTGGGGGAACATTACAAACAGCTGTTTTCACGTTGCTAGGGATCCATTCTACGAAGTATGCACTGTTTTTGCTTTGGATTGAAACCATCTGGTCATCTACTTCTTTCATGGCCACTTTGCCCCTGAAGATAGCTGACACTGTGAGGTATTTGCCATTTCGAGGGTCGCATGCAGCCATGCAATGCTTCGAATCGAACATTTGTTGTGTAAGTTCAGCAACGGTCACCGCTTGATAACTTTTAGTATCAGAAGCTACGAGTGGTGCAAAACCCGGCATGAAGAAATGTAGACGAGGGAATGGTACCATGTTAACTGCCAGTTTACGGAGATCAGCATTTAACTGTCCGGGAAAACGGAGACAAGATGTGATCCCAGACATGGCGCAACAAATCAGATGGTTCAGTTCAGTGTAGTTCGCCTTGCCTAGCTTTAGAACGCGTTTACAAATGTCATGCAAAGCCTCGTTATCAATGCAAAATGTCTGGTCAGTGTTGTCGATCAGCTGATGGGTGGAAAGCACAGCATTGTACGGTTCTACCACAGTGTCAGACACTTTGGGGGAAGGCACGACACTGAATGACATCATGATACGATCAGGGTATTCCTCCTTTATCTTGGAGATGAGGAGGGTACCGAAACCTGACCCAGTTCCACCACCTAGCGAGTGTGTCAGCTGGAATCCTTGCATGCAATCACAGCCTTCAGCTTCCTTTCGCAGAACGTCCATAACACGGTCCACCAGATCTGCCCCTTCTGTGTAGTGTCCCTTAGCCCAGTTGTTCCCTGCACCACTCTGTGCATGGATCAAGTTGTCCGGCCTGAAAAGATTGGCGAGTTTCCCTCCGCGGATGCTGTCCATGGTTCCGGGTTCCAAATCCACCAGAAGAGCTCTCGGCACGTACTTTCCTCCCTGAGCCTCGTTGTAGTACACATTGAGTCGTTCCTGTCTCATCTGAGAGTCTTCTGGATTTTCATCTGGAACGAAGATTCCGTTTGCATCGATGTTGTGATCTTCAGCGATTTCTTCCCAGAACTAAGGCAGATTTTTGAATTACTTTATACGCATACATTTGTAAACTTATCATTACTCTATGTTTTCTTACTTTGTTCCCAGAATTGATGGGGAATTTAATACTATTAAATTATTATAGTAGAAGCCGTGTATGGACAATTTATGTGAACAGATAATTGAAATGAAACGAACAATTTTGAAATCTAAAACTCCGATTCATTCTTTAGATCTTGAAAATATTCGTCTCAAAGATTTTTGGTACTCTTGGAAGTTATCTATAGTTTAATTATAGTAATAGTTTGTAATACAGGTATCCCTCGCCTTTCGCGGAGGTTGCGTTCCTGAGAATTGTCGCGAATGGCAAAATCGCGAACGGCAAGACGTTAGTTCAATGAGAATGGTGGGGTTACGTTCCTAGATTATAAAAACGACGCTAGATACAGTTTGCTAAATACGCTATTGATTCAATAGTTGATCTGTAATACTCATACAAACACTGGCACAAGTAAAATGTTAGTAATAAATGAAGTGATAAATGAAAAATATAGATCCTCTAGTAGCAAACCTAAGTACCATATCTAAATAGTAAAGTCTAACCTTTAGTACTAAACCTAAATTGTAGATACGTATAAGGTTATGGACTTATGCTAGCCCATAAACTACTGAAGAGAGTAACGAAAACCGCGAATAGTCGAGGGAACGAGTCGCGAATAGCAAAACAAGACTCAAAAAATTTTCCGCGAATAGTCGAAACCGCGATTGGCAAACCCGCGAACGGCGAGGGTTACCTGTATTATCATAGACATGATTACTTTTTAAATTGTTTTGCTATTTAGAATAATTTGACATACCTTTGTTCCTATTTGATTGCCACATTGACCAACTTGGATATGAATAATTTCACGCATCCTGAAAGATAATACAATGAATAGTTGATGTGAAGTGAACTTTCCTCTGCAGTCATGAATCTTCCTATAAATACTGAATACTGAGCATATCCAGTAACCGATACATACAGAACACTCCCTCATCTGGTTTCACGTAGACTGCTGCATGATGTGTCGTACCTTATTTAGTCTCAAGTTCATTTACTCCTACTCTACTCGAGTTTCTCCTTCCATAAGTTTTGATAGTGGTCGTCGGAGATAATTATGATAATAGAATGCTTTGATCATTCTTATGGAACCATACGTTTCACTTATGTAGCAACCCTAGTCGCCCACTGCACTATATTATCTGCCACATTACTCATCAGGGCAAATGTATATACGTATCAATGTATATAATCCGCCTCGTACAAGTATTCTTATCATTTCAAACTGAATTTCCCTCATTAAGCGAGTATTAATGGACTAAGGAGAGCTTTGAAACGTCATAGTTGAGGCTTATATAATACACGTATCAATACCGTATATCCTGCATATATTGGGAACTTTCATAATTATAATATGCTATCATCAGTGTTAATTTATCCTCATTACCAGTGGTCTTATATTGAAAGTTTTGTTGGAAAATGATATCCCTCGAGAACACAAGTTTTCTTTGATATTGCGTTACCAGGAATTATGCGTGGATAGATATCCCAGAATTGTGAAAGATGTATTGCTAATGTCCAGAAAATACTGTAAGCGATGATCACTGTTTGACCAAAATATTATTAAGTATTTAATGCTAATTTTAAGATAAACAACTTTCGTGTATTTAAAGAGAAAAACACGAATGAAACAAATGTTGTATCAAGCACTATTCTAATTAATATTTTGATAATATAACCAGGGATTAAATGGAGCACAGTTTGAAGAAAGTTGGGAAAGAACTATTTCGTATCTACATGCTCAGCAATATTCCTTTCACGATAATCTCAACGTTTATTCTGGGCTATTATATACTAAGATTGGTGGGTTTGTTCCGCGATAGAAAGGTTCTAGATCAGAGCTGGGAAGTAATCAAGGCGTATAAAATTAAAATATTGATTCATAAGTTCATCATAGCGATCTTATTAATAGAATTTTCTTCAAATATTTTCGGGGGACTTTCAGGTCTCGTATATGGGTTTGTTCCTATTTATGGACAGAAACCTGTCCCATTCACAAATTCCTGTCACATTAATATCCAAATAGACTTTCTGATGCAAAAATTTCCGAAAGGTTGGTTTGCATATTTTCCTGGTTTGTTGAACACCTCTATCATTCTAACCTTACAGCCAACCGTGTCTCTGCTCCTCAACGTACTCAGGAGAGCTTACTTGGACCGTCCTTACAGAACCATTATCAAGCGTTGGATGTGCATAATACTCTTAAGAGGCTGCATCCTAATTCTACTCTTCTGTTTCTACCAAACAATCTACATTGGAATCATCACGTTACCAATCTTCTACATAATTGATTTCACAGTTTACAATGTAAATTCACGCCACTTCTACTTCCTACTGAAGGGTAGGATGGAGTTTGCACGAGTACACTCTTCTCAAGTAGAGTATAAATCGGAATTGATGGTATTTCAACAGTATAAATTGACATCTGTGTACACGACTCTCACTTTTTTCACCTTAACCATGCTCTACACCATTTTTGGAATTGAATTTACAATTCACGGTTCAATAAGAACTTCTTGCTTCATGAATACCATCACTCTGGGGTATTTTCCTAAGATTTTTTACGATTCAGCTGCTTTAGATATTCTCAACATTATCATTTTTCATCTTTTCTTAATCGTCTTGAGTTTAGACTATCTCTATCAGTTTCTCATCTCTTTCGCTTATATATTAGTCTGCATTGCGATTGTAATCAAATTTTTCAGACAAATAAGAATGTACAAACAAATCAACAAATCCATCCAATCCCAACTAACTGAATACCACAATGATCTGCCTCAATATCAGACCAATGAATCTCCTTCCGTAGCTTAGCATTGAAATCCTTCATCATATAAAAGACCATGCAATTACAACTATTTCTTGATTTAACCTAAAGTGTAATGTCATAAATGTTTGAAAACGACTAAAATTATTTTATAATATAACACATATAAATGAATAGCTGCAAATGTTACAAATAACATGTGATTACAATGGCTCAAGGGACATACATGCCAACTTGAGCCATGATAAAAGCGGGACGCAGCGTTGAATTTCGCGGGACATAATGGAGAAATTTATGTAAAAACGGGACACTCGTGAAAATTAATTCGATAGAAGAGTGAAAAAAGCGGGACGGTTGGCATAATGAAGAGAAACATCATTGTTAGAAGAGGTTATTATATGATATTATGTCATATAGCCATGTAATAGCTGTCTATGATCAAATGAGTGAAGTAATCTCATATTGAATAATAGGACAAGTTAGTTCTATAAATAATAGATTACTCATGTACTAGTGCAGTTATAATCTTTTGTAATGCTAGAGATGAATCAAACAGACACTAGCCAACCATGGATAGCAACTTTGTTTTAAAACTAAATTTATATTATACATTTAATAATGACCCAATTTTAAATTAATAAACTTAAAAACCTTACATGAATGGAGTGCTTTGATACTTGTTAAATGTAGTCATACCTGACCTATCACAGTGTACTCCATCAATCAATTTCTCGAAAAGAATGCCGCTGATCTACAGTGCCATCGGATAATCCTCATCGCTTTATCTGCAAGACCGTTTAGTATGCCGCAATTTTAGTACACCAATCCATGTGTACTATATGACTACATACAGTAGATATTGGATATAGTGATAGTGTCTGGGACAGGGAATTTTGGGTCAAATTATCACTATATCCAATTAGTATGGAATGTCATCAACTGAGGCACCTCAAACCCCAAAGAATTATCACTAAATACAATATATCACTATATCCAATATCTACTGTATACGCGTATTGTAGTATTTTGGATAATCCACTAAATTGGGTAATCAGCCACAGGTATTTTGGCTAGATATAGTGTGTCTGCAATGCTTGCATGCTTGTTTCAAATTTAATTATATAGTATAAGTCACTATTGGGTTGCAACTATGTATTGCAAATTATGTATAAGAAGCATTTAGTACAGCATAATATGCTATGAGGGAAAAATATGATGAAAATGTTTTATAAGGATATTTTTATTAAACGTGTATGCATTAAGAAATATATAAATAGAATCTTTGAAGTAAATGCATAGAGTTAAAATAATTATTTCCACTTCAAAAAGAAATGTTACCAGAAAATTCGACAGATGACGGTAAAGCAGATATCATGAAGATCTCATATAAGATATTAATATTCAGCAATATCCCATTTATAATCATCTCAGTATTCATCATGATTTATTACGTTAATAAATGGAGATTGATGTTTAGAAAGCGAGTCATTGCCGTTTATAAAAACAAGCTTAAAAACGTGGATTCTGACCCCTCAATCTTGATGAAAGATAGGCAACTTAGGATTCTAGTTTTCAAGTTTATTTTTATAATTATTTTAATTGAGTTATCTTCGAACATTTTTGCCGCAAGTTCAGGCATTGTTTACGGATTTATTCCAATTTACGATCAGAGGCATATTCCCCAAATGAATTCCTGTCAAATCAACATAGAAATTGATTTTCAAATGCAATCATTTCCGAAAGGATTGCTCGCTTACTTTCCAACCATTTTAAATATCTCATTAACACAGTTCCTTCAGCCAACCGTGTCTCTGCTCCTCAACGTACTCAGGAGAGCTTACTTGGACTATCCTTACAGAACCATTATCAAGCGTTGGATGTACATAATACTCATAAGAGGCTGCATTCTGTTTCTACTCTTGTCTTACTATCAAACAGTTTATATTGGAATGTCCATATTGCCAATATTCTACATCGTCGATTTCATAAACTACATCAAGAATTCCCGTAACTTCTACTTATTACTCAAGGATCGAGCAGCAGTGGCCAGATTCCATTCATCTCGTAAAGAATATCGAAATAAAGCATTAGTCCTATATCAATATGGAAAAACAGCTTCTTACACAGCTCTCACATTTTTTGTGTTGACTTTACTATACAGCACTTTTGGGCTAAAATCTTCAATTCATGGAGCCACGAGGTCACTTTGCTTTTTCACATTTGGCTATTCTCCTCTGATTGTCTATACTTCCGCCGCCTTAGCCATACTTAACAATGTCATGAAGTATCTGTCAGTAATCGTACTGTGCTTAGATTACCTATACCAGATCCTGATATCATTTGCATATTGTTTGGTTTGCATTGCAATTGGATTGGGCGTGTATAGTGAAACGAAACAAATCAACAAAATAAATAATACAACTACTCTAATGGTGACTCGCTATCAAAAATTCCACTAACATGAGATTGATAATACCAATTTGTTTTGCTCTGATAATTTAATGTGTATATTTGCTTTGGATATTTTGTTGACATACATATTAAATATTATAAATAAAATATTTTATAATTTATTATTTTTACAAATAACTTAGATTGGTTGGTATTGGCCAATGTATTGATATGCTAAGTAAGAATATCCCTACTGGTCATGTGTTATGATGAAAGTATATAATGTGGTAGCTACATAACGATACTAGAAACACTCTGTACTTTAGTGTAACATGGAAGTAAGGTATTGTGCAAGGCCATATGATTCTAGAAATTGAACAAAGGGAAAAAAAAGCTGATCACAATCTTATAAAAGTTTCTGTAGATTTCTAAATTTAAATATTTTATGAATCACCTACTTAAATATGATTGAAGTTCTTACACGTGCAACTTTGTGTGGTAGAAATCTCAAGTAATCACACAGGTAATACTTAGAATTTACGTAAGTTCTTGTAGTATGCATGGTGACTGAGTATTGCAATACTGCTTGGATGACAATGAAATGGGTTGATGCATGATTTAAGTACTATTTTATGACAAGCATATGCTCTGTAATTTATCCGCCATGCTATCCAGTGCAATATTACACAATACCATATAGACCTATTCCAGGAAAATCTACGCAATACAAAAGTGTGTAAAATTATATATTAAGTGCTTTAGAGCCTAAAAAAAATAAATAATTTGTTCAAACTTAAGTCCATCAATCGACTCATCAAGCATAAAAAGAAATGAAGAACTATACGGACAAAATTTCAAATAGCATTTCGCTGCTAGACAAGATCTTCCTCTTCAGTAATATCCCTTTCACTATTATCACGGTATTCATCATCGCTTTTTATATTAAAAAATTGAACTCTGTGATTCGAGTTAGAAACATTCCAAACAATATGCAAAAGCATCAGAAAATAAGAATCTTAGTTCTTACGTTCGTTAACGTGATCCTTCAGATAGAACTCTTGTCAAACATTTCCGCGGCGTTATCTGGGTTAGTGTACGGCTTCCTTCCCATATACAACCAGAATGCAATATCTCACACGAATTCGTGCCAGGTTAATGTAGCAGTTGATTTTCAAATGCAGTTATTCCCGAAAGGATGGTTTGCCTATCTTCCAGCCATGCTCTCAATCTCACTAATACAGTTCCTTCAGCCAACCGTGTCTCTGCTCCTCAACGTACTCAGGAGAGCTTACTTGGACTATCCTTACAGAACCATTATCAAGCGTTGGATGTGCATAATACTCATAAGGGGCTGCATCCTATTTCTACTTTTGTCTTACTATCAAACAGTTTACATCGGAATTTCCATTTTGCCAATAATCTTCATAGTCGATTTCTCATTCTATATTAAACATTCCCGTGAATTCTATTCGTTACTACGGAGCAGGATGGAGGTAGCTAGAGTGCAATCATCTCGTAGAGAGTATCGAGACAAGTCAATTGTACTGTTCCAGTATAGAATTACGTCTTCATACACTATTCTCACGTTTTCAATCTTAACTCTGAAATACTGCACTTATGGAATACGATTCTTCATCCATGGTTCTATCAGGTTGCTCTGCCTTAACAACTTCGTAACATTTGGTTATTCGCCACTGATTTTCTTCAATTCAAACATCCTGGATATTCTAAACAATGTATATTTTTACCTCTTCGTCATCTTCCATTGTCTAGATTTCCTCTACCAGATCCTAGTATCATTTGCATATTGCATAGTATGCGTTGGCATTGCAATTAACTTCTATAGAAAAACAAAGAAATATAAACATATCAACAGATCCATTCAACCACTGATTTCATTTTATCATAAAAACCTTAATTAATATTTCAATTTTTGTGTAATTTTCATTTTCTTACTCAATGTTAAATTAAATTAAATTGACTATTGAAATGAGAATCGTGTATTTTGTAATCAACAAAAATCTACTTTTCAACGACATTTCTAATATACGTACAGTGTAGAACGTCAGTTATCCGAACATTATGGGACCAGAAATTTCCCGACAGGGAGGGGTTAAATTGGAGTGTTTTCTAAATTTCTTCCAATTCTTCCCCTGATAGATGATTAAATCTTCCCCGATAGGGGAGCTAGTGTTCCCCGACGGGTGGACTGCAGCCCCCTTGTTCCCCTGGCACCACTCCTGGATGGGACCAAAGGGGATATGGATAAGTGAAGTTCGAAAAAGATAAGTGACTTTCTACTGTCGTGAGCATCATTCATGTTGAACTGAGAATAATTTAATGTAGTTGAGTAACACAATTTTAAAAGCGTCGAAACGAACCAGGGATGTGATGTGCTACGTATTTCTATGGATTATTTAATTTATTTAGTTCGATTTACAGCAAAGTATGAATGTGTCTTATCGGGAGTGGTTAGAAATTTGGTTTTTAATGCTTTCAATTCTCTTATTCCAAGAACGATTATTTCCAAATTTTATATACATACTGGTTCGGATAACTGACTTTCCAATGTATTTTCGAAATAAGATATTCGGAATCTACGCCATGAAAACCCTATTAAACTGTTGAGACTTAATTTCTCCAAATATGCATTCACAATCTTCATTGCTTCACATATAAAATAAGCATGCATGAACATCATACTTCTATAGTAGCGAGTGTTGTACTGAATATAATGGACCAAGTGTCCTACAATGATTTGCACACAGTGAAAGTGAAGCCATATCTATTTTATAGAAAAATTGTAATTTTTGCCCAAATTCTCTTAAATATTCAAACTTGTTTATTGACTGAACATTTGACACATCTCTACGATTTACAGTTTCTCAATCAATTTGGTTAAATCTTTGCGTTTTAATATTTGAGACTTGTTTTGCATTTTAAAGTAGTCTTTTCTTATATGAAAAATTGATACTAAGCACAGTAGATTGGATATAGTAATAATTTGACGAAAAATTCCGACTATCCAATATCTACTGTAAATTTACTTGTAATTGGAAACCTATATATTTTTAGAATATAGGTCAAATGAAAGCATCTGGGTACACTTTTTTGCTTTTCTTCAAAATTTCCAAAAAAAACTTCTTCTCAAAGGAAGTTTAAACTATTATTATTGGTAGACATAATTAACAGCAATATCCCAGATTACACTGAACCGTTACGCAAGCACGAAAATAATAAAGAGTAGATTACCTTAGGTTCAGTTGAGTTCGAATATATGATATTAATACTATTAATATTAATAATGATAATACATTCATGTGGGGATTCCTTTGTCATAGAAAAGTAACTAATATATAAACTGAGAAATGATATTCTTATATTATTATTTGTTAATTTTTAAAGTCAGAGATGTCTCTAGAAAATCAGACGGAAAGGTTAGTAGAAGTTGTACTGACTTTGAATAAAGTATTTATGTTCAGTAACATTCCTTTCATAATACTGACAGGAATCATATTTGCATTCCAATTTCACTCATTGAAATCTCTGATTCGAAGCAGCGCCAACATTGACAATGAAAGTTTTGAGCATAAGAAAGCAAGAGGGATTAAAATTTTGGTCCTCAAGTTCATTAACGCAATCCTCTTCATTGAGTTGTTAAGGAATATTTCCGGATTGTTGACTGGCCTAATATATGGATACGATTCGTTCTATACCCAGATTGTTATAACACACATGAACTCTTGTGAGATAAACATAGAGATTGATTTTGAATTACAATTATTCCCAAAAGGCTGGATTATCCATCTGCCAGTAGTTTTTTACGCCACTATCAATCTGCTCTTACAGCCAATCGTGTCTCTGCTACTGGCCGTACTCAGGAGAGCATACTTAGACCGTCCTTACAGAACCATTATCAAGCGTTGGTCATGGATACTATCCATACGAACCTGCATTCTATTCGCACTCATGTCCTACTACAGAACAGTTTACATAATAACGTCCTTGGTACCGATATTCTACATCGTCGATTTCATCATATACATCAGGCAATCCAGTAAATTCCATGGGTTCCTGAAGAATAGGATGGAAGTAGCTCGTGTACAGTCAGATGATCGAAGAGAGTTTCGAGATAAATCAACTGTATTCTTACAATACAGGATAACCTCTTTCTGCACAACTCTCACATTTTCCATTCTGACTCTGGTATACATAGTTTATGGAATAAAGTCTCTCTACGGGTCTGTGAGAATCCTATGTTTTCTAAACTTCATTACATTTGGATATACACCTTTAATTTTCTTCAATAACTCATCAATCTTGATCCTTCTAAACAAGATAAGTTTGTATCTTTTCATCATATACCACGGTATGGACCTTTTCTACCAACTCCTCATTTCAATTGCATATCTTCTAGTTTGCATTGCGATTGGAATTCGCATTCGTAGAAGATTGAAAAATTTTAAACAAATAAATAGGATAA
Source organism: Aphrocallistes beatrix (assembly GCA_963281255.1). Classification (NCBI taxonomy): domain Eukaryota; kingdom Metazoa; phylum Porifera; class Hexactinellida; order Sceptrulophora; family Aphrocallistidae; genus Aphrocallistes; species Aphrocallistes beatrix. The sequence continues at coordinate 4,642,966 of OY725494.1, forward strand.
TCCATCAATTAGTGGGAAATTATCATAAAACTGTTAGATAAGCTATCAAATGTTTTGTCTGTGAACATTTGAATTTGTAATAAAAATATATTCATATTTATTGAATACATTATTAAAGTTTAAATATGCTCTGTTGCAACGGATTTTCGAACATCCATTCAGTAATATTAGATCATGCTTACTAGTGCTGGGATTTCTTTATTGGAAAAATAGCAAAGCTATACTTGATTAATAACATTATTAACTAAATCATTTTTCCTTATGAATGGTACATCAGCATCAATGATATTGTTGATGTGACATCAATGTTGCTATATTATGATAAAGTTCGCTGTAGTTCATTCAAAATCAAAATCGTGATCAATGATTCCTAAGAATTACTAAGTAATGACAATTCAAAGATTACTTTCATTTCAATAAATAAAGCATTTCACTGAAACTTCCGTAAGTGAAAATCTCCTATTCATAAATTGATGTTTTATTTATGAGCTAAGATATATCTTTAGATATATAAAGAGTCTACTTCAAGCGATTTAAGATTGGAAATAAATATATACTTAAAATGAGTCAGGATAACCTAACAATTTCAAATGGAATCGCTACACTCTACAAAATCATAGTGTTCAACAACATTCCATTTATATTCATCGCCGTTTTAATCTTAATGTATTACTTACATGCATTGCGAGTTAAGATTCGTCAGAGAAATATTCCAGATTATAATACTGGAAATGAGAAGGCCGGAAAAATTAACATCCTCGTTCACAAGTTCATCTTCGTAATGCTATTAATAGAACTCTCTACTAACACAACTGCTATAATTACAGGGATGATCTACGGATTTGATCCCCAGTATGATCAGAAGATTATTCCACCTCTAAACTCTTGTCGCACTAATCCAGAATTAGACTTTCAACTGAGAAATTACTCAAAAGGATGGTTCTCTTTTCCCCCAGCCATGGTGAATTTTTCTATAACACAGTTCCTTCAGCCAACCGTATCTCTGCTCCTCAACGTACTCAGGAGAGCTTACTTGGACTATCCTTACAGAACTATTATCAAGCGTTGGATGTACATAATACTCATAAGAGGCTGCATCCTATTTCTACTCTTGTCTTACTATCAAACAGTTTACATTGGAATGTCCATTCTACCAATATTCTACATCGTCGATTTCATAATCTACATCAAGAGTTCCCGTAGCTTCTATTCACTGCTGAAGAGTAGGATGGAAGTAGCGAGGTTGCATTCTTCTCGTAGAGAGTATAGAGATAAGTATCGTGTTCTACATCAGTACAGAGTTACATCTGCATATACCACTCTCACGTTCTTCATTCTAACTCTCAAAAATAGTTTATACGGGACTTTACTATTCATCAATGGTTCTATTAGGACATTTTGCCTTCTGAACTCCATTACATTAGGATACTCTCCACTGATTTTCTACAGTACAACTACTATCAAGGCTGTGTTCAAATTCAGTTTTTATTTCTTCGCCATATCTCGCTGTCTCGACTCTCTCTACCAAGCTCTCATTTCATTGGCTTATCTGCTAGTCTGCGTTGGGATCGGAATACGCGTTTATAGGAAAACAGAGAGATTCAATCAAATCAACAGATCTATTAATAGACTCGTTACTCGTTATCATAGGACTCTAGATTGATGTTATGCACCTTTATTTTTAGGAACATTTTGAATATATTTCTTGCATTTATTTATAGTTTTTCCTTAAATTATCAAATAAATAAATGGATTAGTATTTCCTTTCAAATAATTGTAGCAATAGACTATGATAAGATAGGATTCACGCGGTGACGTCATTTTATTCAGGAACATGCAATAAAAGTATTTAGTCAATACAGCCAGGGTCGCTTATTATGAACTAATCCTCTGATCCCAATTTCATTACTGACATAGGATTTGTATTGAATCAAGTTCACTAATATCTCTATTATGATTTATGAACACATTTTTTGGTGCCCTGGCAGTCACAATAAGCCACTCTGACAGTAGTAAGAACTTCTAATTACTGTCAGAGGATATGGCGAAATAACCCATTATGACGGACTTTATTTTGGTCTGGTTGGAACCTTATTCAGGCAAATCACTATATGGTTATAACATAACTCCGTTTATAACGCAAAACATCGATATCCGAGGGCATTTAACAGTTGTTGACTGAATTAATAAAACTATTTATTTAAATTTCGAATCAACACTAATTAAAATGTTATGCAAAAGATTCAAATCACAACAATGCTTGTATCAGTAGCTGGAAATAAGACCCATTATAACCGATGGCATGATAGCTTATTCAGTACTTTAACAGTGTAAATACACATACCATATACACAAGGACGTTTCTTAGCATACACATAGCAAAATAATAGTTACAACATTGTGTAATGTTCTTAATAGAGCTTTGATATATTTTGGCAGGAGAGAAAGGACAGAAACAGATGTATTATGAGTAGAACATTAGAAAGTCTGAATTAGGCAAGTATAAAAATATTTACAAATATTTAAAATAGATTTCTTCAGTACAGCTCTCTTCTAAAATGTTTCCGTAAGGACATATAAGTGTTTTAATCAACAGTTCTGTGATAACCGTTTAAGAGCGGACGAATTGAGGTGTTGATGTACTTGAATTTATTTTGCTGTTTGTAGAAACGTATTCCGATTGCAAATAAAACTAAGAAGTAAGCAAACGAGATGAGAATCTGGTATAGTAAGTCTAGAAAATGGAAAGCTATAAAAAGATAAAGAGACAGTGCGTTTAGAGCACTCAACGCGTTTGAACTGAAGACAATAACAGGGAAAAATCCGAATGTGATCAAGTTGACAAGGCAAAGCATTCTTGTTAACCCATGGATAGAGTTTTTCAAACCATAAAGGCAATATTTCAGAGTTAGAATGAAGAATGTGAGAGTGGTATACGCAGAAGTAACTCTATACTGATACAGAACACGATACTTATCTCTATACTCTCTACGAGATGATAGCACTCTAGCTACCTCCATCCTACTCCGTAGTAACGAATGGCATTCACGGGAATGCTTAATATAGAATGAGAAATCGACTATGAAGATTATTGGCGAGATGGAAATTCCAATGTAAACTGTTTGATAGTAAGACAAGAGTAGAAATAGGATGCAGCCTCTTATGAGTATTATGCACATCCAACGCTTGATAATGGTTCTGTAAGGATAGTCCAAGTATGCTCTCCTGAGTACGTTGAGGAGCAGAGACACGGTTGGTAATAAGAGTTGTATAATAGAGATATCTAGCAGGTCTGGGAGAAATGCAAACCAACTTATCGGAAATAGTTCCATCTGGAAGTCCACATCTATGTTAACCTGACAGGAATTCGTGGGAGTAATACTCCTCTGTTCATACCTGGGAATAAATCCATACACCAAGCCACCGAAACCACCACAGACGTTTGTAGATAATTCAATCAGAAGTATCAGGATAATAAACTTGAGAACCAAGATTCGAATTCTCCTATCTTTCCTACTCTCGGGACTGATATCTTGGATATTCCTAGAACCGAGACTCGTCCGTAGTTTATTCAAGTAGAAAGCTATGATGAATATTGTGATGAATGTGAACGGGATATTACTAAACATTAAGATCTTAAATGAAACTATGGGAATGAGTGCATAGGCACTATCTGTACTATTCTCTGGACTCATCTTTTGTAAATTGACTGGATTTAGGAAAGTAATGTCTATTAAATACTTGTACTACTGATACAGTGTGCTTATGTAATCTCTTGATTAGGGGCTATCTATCTTAGTGCTGTTACGTGGCTTTATTTAACAAATAAATTGCCAAATCAATATATGTATTATGTGAACACACAATATTACAGAAACTCAACTCATGTAATTGAAAAATGAGAATTCGGGGATTAATTTTAGTTCACGACCTTGCTGAAGAAGCATATTATTACTTACACAGTAACTCTTAAATACAAATTATCACTTAAGTTATTGAAACTTTTTCATAATGTTAGCATGTTATTTTTCATAATGTTAGCATGTTATGCAAACAGCTCTAAACTTATTTCTGTATAAATACCTCAATTAGTATCAGGGATGACTTTAGAAATATCGAGAGAGTAGGGACAGTCATTGATAAGGATAATATGATCTTCAAACTCTATTTCCTCATGCTCATTGTGAGAAATTCGCCAGATGTTTGAGACAATGAAATGTTGTGACAGCGAAAGGATCATCCACCTGATAGTAGATTCTAATACAAATCCATCGCAGTTTTGACGATACTCTGTTTCTGAAATAGAAGCACTTCACTATAATTATCCTGAATTGACCATAGAGATGTTATGGATACCTTGCAACATCACCATTCCACAGAAGTTGATGTGTAAGTGGTTAGTTGGTGTTTTAGCGGACATTTGTACTTAAGTCCGCAAAACTATTCCAGAAAAAATCACATGTGGATCAAATTCTTCGCACTTATAATTGATTCGCAAAAACACTACACTACACACGTATCTACACATCAACATTAATTCTACAATGTAGCCTATGTAACCTATGTAAGGTACATATGCTCGGATAAAATGAGTTTAGAAATACATTATAATACAAGAAGTTATGTAGGGACATCCTAACTCAGTTATTTATCACTATTTGAATACAATAAAATGAGATGTCCCGATTATTTTGAGGTTAAAGTTGCTTGGAACTTTGGAAGCAAAATAATCTCCTTTTATCACCGTATTCAAGCTACTCATCCTATTATATGTAAGACCACGAGTTCTGTCAACATTCAAAAACTGTTGGATCTAGCTAAATGAGAAAATATGAGTGATAAGATTCATTATTCTCAATTTAAATTTCTCACATGTTTTTAGATTCTCTAAAATGTAATGTAACATGTGTATCGTATGGATTTCCCTAGTTTAAGTGGCGTATTATATTTCTCCCACAAGAACCTGGTTCGACTAATCTGACTATTCTGAACGCAATGTTTCCCACAAATCATGTTATTCATCTCGCTTCCAAACAACGCACTTTAGCGATATAAACAGACTAAAAATACAATTCTAACGCACCTTTTAATAATCCTGAAAGGAACATTGGGCTGGATTGACCAATTTGGGATTATTTTTAGTAACAGGGAAGGCATAGTCACTCCGAATGTACAGGTCTTGGTACAAAGTCAGAATCCCACTGTTAGCTTCCTTTAATCGGATGCCCCGTTCTTCGATCTAATAGAATCGCAATACTGTACATGCTTATTCATCTTGTCTCAAAAACAACAAATAATATAAATAACAACAACTCAATCTTAGTAATAAACAGTACTGCGGTATTGAATGATCAGTGGGCGAATGATGGTATTGATGTGTTTGTAGTTCTTCATCTGTATGTAGAGTCGTATTCCTATTCCAATGCACACTAGGACGTAGGCCAACGATATCAAGAGCTGTAGAACTATCTCTAAAAGATGCAGCGCAAAGAAAAAGTATAGCTCGATTCTATTTAAAACTTGACGGGTAACCAAATTGTAGAAAATCAAAGGAGAGTAGCCTAATGTGATTGAATGGAAAGTGCAGAGTATTCTTATTGAACCATGGATAATGTATCTTATCCCAGCAATGCTATATTTCAATGTTAGAATAGAGAATATGAGTGTTGTGTAGGAAGATGTTACTCTATGTTGTAAGAAAACCATGGATTTGTCTCGATACTCCTCACGACAGGAATGCAACCTTGCTATCTCCATCCTACTCTTCAGCAGGGAATAGAACCTACGAGAGTGTGTGAGGTACACTTTGAAGTCTATGATATAGAATAGCGGTAGCATCAGAAAACTGATGTATATGGTTTGATAGAATATCTGTAGTGTTATGAAGATGCAGCTTCTTAAGAGTATTATGCACATCCAACGCTTGATAATGGCTCTGTAAGGACGGTCCAAGTAAGCTCTCCTGAGTACGTTGAGGAGCAGAGACACGGTTGGCTGAAGGAACTGGACTATGGATATGTGCAGCATGGTTGGGAGATAAGCAAACCATCCTCTCGGGAATAACTGCATGATAAAGTCCACTTCTTCATTGGTCCGACAGTTATTCAGAGGAGAAATGTCGTTCTTGTCGAAAATAGGGACAAACCCATACACTATCCCTGACAACATTCCACATAAGTTGGAAGAAAACTCGATTAAAAGGATTATAATGATAAACTTTAGAACGAGGATTTTGATTCTCTTATCTTTCTTCCTTTCGAAACCATCTTCAGGGTTGGAATGCTGACTCAACATCCACAGTCTTCGAATAAAGAAGATCGAGATGAACACGATGATGACCGTGAATGGAGCATCTATGAGCAGATCTGATATATACAGGAATTGAATAAGGACCGAATGTCCTTCAGTGTTATTTCTCGAATTCATCTGAGTGCGTCTAAAATTAAATAAATCAGTTGAGTTGAAGTTTAATTTATATTTTTCAAATGGGAGACTTTTTATATTACTTAAGATAGTACTAGATTGTTATTCATCTTAAGTAATATCCTATTTCAGACATATTGCGTAGCAACAGGATAACCTGATAAGCCACAAACAAATGAACGGTAATATTAAGCAAAATATCCCCCCTAAATATTTCTAAATGATCATACATCATTAAAACATGAATGATCCAAATCTTGTGTGTGTGTCTCTCATATTTTGCAAGAATTTTACAGATTCAATTATCTGAATATATCTTTGGAATGCATCCATTTACCTTACAAATCAGTTCTAATCCAAATCACTTAATTCAGGCATACTTCCTATGAGTAATACGAAATCATTACTTTACTTCAGGTGCAGTGACTGAGCTAATAATGATAACATAAGTAGGGAAATATGTCCACAGATTGCCCTATGGTTCAGTGCATTTGTATTACTGTAACTTAATCGGACGGAATATTTGCATACATTGTGTAATGCATTGCATATAACTTGTAATGAATTCCACTTACAATGTACATGTGCATATAAATAATTAGTGTTCAACAGGTCTACTCTAAAATTTGCAAAATGAACTCTGGGAATCAAACTGTGAAAAATTCGTGCTTCATAGAATTCATAAACCAGACTGCTTTATACTTCAACAGTCCATTCACAGTCATTACACTATTAATCACTCTCTACTTCATTAACAGACTGAGAGTTTCATATAGAAAGTTAAACTGTGCTGAAGATGGTTTCGAAAGGAAGAAAGATAAGAGAATCAAAATCCTCGTTCTAAAGTTTATCATTATAATCCTTTTAATCGAGTTTTCTTCCAACTTATGTGGAATGTTGTCAGGGATAGTGTATGGGTTTGTCCCTATTTTCGACAAGAACGACATTTCTCCTCTGAATAACTGTCGGACCAATGAAGAAGTGGACTTTATCATGCAGTTATTCCCGAGAGGATGGTTTGCTTATCTCCCAACCATGCTGCACATATCCATAGTCCAGTTCCTTCAGCCAACCGTGTCTCTGCTCCTCAACGTACTCAGGAGAGCTTACTTGGACCGTCCTTACAGAGCCATTATCAAGCGTTGGATGTGCATAATACTCTTAAGAAGCTGCATCTTCATAACACTACAGATATTCTATCAAACCATATACATCAGTTTTCTGATGCTACCGCTATTCTATATCATAGACTTCAAAGTGTACCTCACACACTCTCGTAGGTTCTATTTCCTGCTGAAGAGTAGGATGGAAATAGCAAGGTTGCATTCCTGTCGTGAGGAGTATCGAGACAAATCCATGGTTTTCTTACAACATAGAGTAACATCTTCCTACACAACACTCGTATTCTCTATTCTAACATTCAAATTCGTCATTTCTGGGATAAGATTTGCCATCCATGGTTCCACAAGAATAAATTGCACTATTTCCTTCCTCACACTAGGATACCTCCCTCCCATTACCTACAGCTCAGTCATCCGTCATGTTCTAAACAAAACCGTGTACTACCTTTTCATAGGAATACATTGTCTTGATTTACTCTACCAGATTCTGATCTCATTCGCCTACATCTTGGTGTGTATCGGGATTGTGAAATGTTTTTTTCAACGCAGAAAGAGATTCAAGCAAGTCAATAGAGAAATTGGTCCGCTGATAACTGAGTACAGAAGATCTTTCAGTTAACAAGACTGCTGTGTATGCTAGTATGGCTTTAATGTCTCTATTTTCGATCGTTTTTCATTAAAAACTATCATTGATTCTCCAAACTTGTTAATTGATTAAACTCAATATTTAACATTGGAACTGAAATAATTGTTATAATTTACAATCAAATCGGGTTTGGTTATGAAATGCAATAATATTTGAGATTTTACACTGCGATGCTGCAGGGTATGCTATCCATGGTTCCACAAGGATACTTTGTATTAAACTCTCCTTTCTCGTTGCATTCATTAGGCATGCTTGCAACTAGGAAATGTAAAATCATTGTTTTAAGCTAAAAGATGAAATGGCAAGGATAATATTTTAAAATCCATGGTTTTGGGATCTTGCAGATTATGTCTAACTTCCATCACTGTCATAAGATTAAAGCTCAGCTTCTAATCTCGGCGACACCGTATAAGTTTCAGTTAAAATTAGTTAAATTAGCAGAACTACAAATCATTACTTAAGATTAGCATATCTCCTCTGTAATCTTAACATTTATTGTACCAATAGGATATACGTAACAATTGGGTGCATATATACAGTATATAATATAGAATACAGTTGTAGGCTCATTAAAGAAATGATTGACTTTATATGTTAAATGGACGTCGAAATACTCAATAAAGAATTGGATGAAGCGCAGCACCATCCAGCAGTTGAAGACTTGATAAACGCGTTTAAGACTCTTATAGACAAGAGAATCGAGATTATCGAGAAACTTAGAGAGTTGAGGAAAGAGGTAGAAACGAATGAAATGAAAAAAGGTTTGGGGGGATTAATAGGATTTGTTGGTGCGGCAGCAATAGGTGTTCCGGAGAGTATAGCATATTCAGCTGTGAAAGCTGGGAGTAAAGCGTATTCGTATTGGGCAGGGGACCCAGCGGACAAAATATTGATGATTGTGAGAGAAGATAAAGAAAAGATGGACACGTGTCTACACATTTTGAACAGGTTCAGAAAATACACAGAAGAGTTGACACAGAACTACGGATTCGATAAGAAAGTAGCAGCTTCGCTTCTCTGCCAATCCTTGTTTCGCTCGGAACTTCCAGTTTCCACCGAAGGAAATCTTAAAATTGCGGGAAAATATTTCACCGATCTACTAGAAACCACTCGGAAGTGTCGGACTACCCTCAGGACATGTGAGGAGTTGTCTAGGGCAGGAGGAAAGGAATATGGGTATGGATTGTGTCGTGATATGCCATACATGGCAGCTGGTAATCTATTAATAAAGGGCGTGGTGCTGATAACAGAAGCTTGGTATGTGAATCACAAAGTCGACAACATTAATAGGATTATTGAAATTCTGCAAAAATCGATCTCACAAATCTCCAAGTTCCTCCTAAAACTCTCCCAAACAATCCGAAAACCTCCTCACTCTCCATCTAACATGTTTGTGTATGGAATTGCTTGTCTGTTGATTAGTTTAATTTGTTTATATTTACTTAAATATAGCAAGTGATGGGATTTAATGATATGTTGTGTGATATTAATAATAAAAAGAAAAGATAACCTCATATACAAATTTGAGAAAATTCAAATTAAACTTGTGTTTTATTTTAAGTGAAAACAGTCAAGTTTTCCATTTCCAGAGTTGACCGATTGTCCCAGTGAGGTTGCCTAATATCCCGGATTGTCCTTTTGGATCTCCCGCGTGTTTAGCTGGTAGATCAGAATGTTTTGATTTAGAATGCGTGAAGTCTTTTGTTGCATTAGTAGAATTATCTAAAGAGAATCACAATTGAATACAGACTGATTTGGAATAATTTAGTTTCATAATATAGTAGTGCTTTTAGTGGGAACCTCTACTTCAAAGTAGTCGATTGAAACCTATGTACACTGCCTAAACAAAAGTATTCGTACACCCCATAATTCCCCATACAAATAGTTATAATACTGATTTATTTAGCGAGTCAAGGTATTTAATTGGTAAGAGATAGGCTTAATTTAACTTCAAATTCGAATTCTCCATATTCGAATTACTCACTTTTTAATCTTTCAACTTATACTCCCACACTCTCACAAGGTTAAAATTTTTCAGACTGCGCCACCTCATACCACCAATGCCACCATATACAATGGTGATCACTCGCGACATGTGGCATAGGAAAGCAAATGCTGAAAATACTAATCTTGAAGAAGAGTAACTAAGTTAAAAACTTATAAAGTGGGTAATTTGAATGTGGAGAATTCGAATTTGAAGTCAAATTAAGTGTATCTCTTACCAATTAAATACATTGACTCGCTAAATAAATCAGTATTATAACTATTTGTATGGGGAATTATGGGGTGTACGAATACTTTTGTTCAGGCAGTGTATTCTGTTCAGATTGTATATTATGAAAATAAGAACTGATCATTGGCATAGGTACCGAACGGGGGGAGTTCGATCCCCTCTGGATTCGAACATGGACGTGATACTAAATTTAGAAGCGAGTCTCCTATAAGTCCCATCAATTGACCAATGATTTCCAAAGTTGATTATAGGTTTGGTTGGATTATATAATAGAGACATTTGGGCTTTTAAATCTACAACAATCAAGTGCTGCAGAACAGCTGTAACACAGTCAGACCAAGCCCTGGCCTGATAATACAGGTGACTCCGCTTAAGGGAACCATTCCGTTCCTGGAGACTTGTCCCGATTAAGCGGAGTTGAATATATTTCATCTACATAGTCCACAATACAGATACTCTAGTACTAGTTCGTACGGTTATCCATGGTGCAACCAATACTTAGCTTTAACTGACCACTGAATATTGCTGACATATCTTCCAGAGATCCTCCAAATTTGCTCTGCAATGATTTCCGCTTAATCCCTTGTTTGGCTGAGTATCCTTCGTTTTTGGAGGTCGCCAGCTCTCTCCATTTCTCCAAATGGACCGATCCGTCCACGGTTTTCAAGAGCTTAACATTCCCTCGGCTCGAGAGAAGGTTTTTAGTCCCATACACTTTCCGAGTTGGTTCTGGTGTAAGGGAACCATGGATTATTTTGGCGATGGGTTCGGGAATGTGTTTAGTTTTCGGTTTGCATTGATCTTCTTCTGTGGTTTCGGTGTCGCTAAGATCCAAGAAATGAACCGATTTGGATTTGGGCAGAGGCGCTCTTCGACTTCGAAACTAAAATAGTTCATAATAATAATTCTGTTTTATAGGGATAGATCCGTAGTTAAAAATAATTTTTAAAAAAGGAATTTGAGAAATAAAATCCTTGAGCAATTAAATCTGATTAGTGTTTCCTCTAAATAGAAGTTTTGTCTCATTATCAGTAGCAACATTGAGTTGTAAACCATTGGGAATGAATGTTATTAAATATGTCCCATACATGCAAATACTGAAACTAGCCTAGATTATCCGGACTGTACATCAAAGGCAAATGTTCTAATTCAGTTATAACAGAGATTTCCATGCATTTATATTACATTGAACGTCAGCCGTAACTTAAACTGTTCGGGCAATCGCGAGTTGAGACATATTATACAAGTTGTAGCTTAAAATAGACTGAGAGAATCCAAGGGATTTCTGAATGCGAATATGATCCATAGACTCTTTACTAGATCGATTGAGGACCGTCAATCGTTTTTTCCAACCTTCGCAATCCTTCTTCATAAAAAAATTCGATCATTTTTCCGAATATTTTTTAAGAAATCTTTTTCCTCCCATCATTGTTTACTTACTTTTAAAACACTAAATTGCTGTCACTAACAACTTAGGACATGGGTTATGCATTTATTAAATATAACAAAACGTAGTATAAATAAAAAGTTATTGAGATCTGGATTCCGATCGACTAATACTCTACAATTCGGCCTGACCCCTTCAGAACACCTCTCAACACCTCTCAATACCTCAAAACTGTACTCTCTACTTCGCATAATTTGAAACAGCTAGCTAGCTAATACGTAGTAGGAAAGAATGTAACCGTAGAATGCCCACTGGGGACACAGTGTATCGCGGATGTCTCCCAGCCATTTTCTATGCAACTGAAGTCATATAGATTCTGGGCATTCTACAGTTAATTAAGGATTGCATTACTCTACAGATAGTCAGGTTCCACCAATTCAATACAGACTGAGTAACGCCTCATGAAACTGTGAATAATAAGGATTGAATATCAAAAGATTAAATTACTCTCAAGATTTATTCGGAGATATCTCACTGGGAAATTATCTAAATTGAAACAGGTGTTTAATTAATCGTATGTAGACAATAATTATTTCAACTAAATAATTAGGTTAATAAGATATTTTCTAGGAATAATGTTCGCTTTATTTATTTATGCTTAACTAAGCAAATGCAAACATGTATTAAATCATACACAAACAATTCATGGAATATTTATTGAACAATTAAAATGAAAGATATCCAGGTGGGATTTGAAAATGAAAGCAAAAAAAGAATTTCTTAAAATACCGCAATAAATATCTACTAATATTAAGTAGTCTTGATCTAAATTTAGATCAGGCAAAGATATCAAATTATATATTGAAACTGCATCAGGTCAGGTAATGGGAAATTTAATTCTTCTTAAATGTCTATATATACTCTGGGGGCAGAGTAACCTATAAGGAATTCATTCTGGGAATAAGCAAAGTTCAATTTAAAATCGGATCACTTCCAAAGATTGAAATGTTTCCATACATTATTAACTCGATACTTAAGCCTTTTAATATATAAGATATGGAAATAAGGTTGGATCTACGAGTTAGGGAGGGGACTGAAAATATCTTTGTAGATAATATCTCTTTCAACTCTTAACCTGTAAAAACTGTGACTACTTCGTAACGTTATTAGCTGTGGATAGTTCAAATGTTTGGACTTTGCAAAATCAAAGTGGGAATTTAAACCAAGGTTCACTTGAACCGTAAGCAGTCCTAGGGGGGAAGGAAGTAGAAAAGTTTAATGTTCCAGACGAAATCTCCAAACGAACGTTACACGCATCCACAATATCTCTGAAAGGTACAACCTGCTGCAGTATACACCATAATGCATTCATATGTTCTATTATATTGAAAGTGTGTTATATTCCAAAGGTTAGTCTACAAACTGTGCACTAATCAGTGCTTACAGATCTGTTCAATTAGCTTTCCAAGGAAATACTAATGAACAACAAGTAAGGCTGTAAGGAATGTAACCTTTTTTCCACAAATTGAACAGGCATGTGTGTTCAATCATCTATTTTCTAAATATTTTAATTCAGGCAGCATATAGTGCTATCAAATCTAATCTATAATGGATACGCAATGTCTATGAACTTTTAAAGCTAACGATTCGACCTTTACAATTCTGTGACAAATTAATTCCTTCCATATTTCACGGATAAATTATAGGCTTAATATTCCTGTCAATTTTATTGATGCATTGATGATATAATATAATATTTAACCGATTTAATTACAACATAACATTCTCTCCGACACAACATGCCACGATAGAAGCATGGTCAAGTTTGCCAGTGGCTGTGCTCATCATTTTGTACAGTTCAGGGTCTCTCTCTCTGATATCGTGCTTTGAAGTGAAATTCTTTTTCTGAGCCGACTCATGAAAACCTCTCTTTTCCTGTGTCGCAGACAAAACGTAGTTGATCATGGACACACATAACTCCTGAGCTGTCGAAACGATTCCTTCCTGTTTCGCAAAATATTCCTTCACAACCTCAGACATTTTTTGGCGACTTTTCTCCTCACGAGTAGGGGACTTTGTATTCTTCAAAAAGAGCGTTTTTATTAATTTCCCGTACGTCGGTTTGTCTTCCATGTTCAACGGCTCTGCTTTGGAGTTGAATTCAACGTCAAAGTTATCCGTGACACCATCGGACACAAGGAAGACGATGTCATCAGGCTGGACCTTGGAGTAGCTGAGGACTAGGTTTTCCAACTCAGGGTCGATGCCAACCTGTGGCCCGAGACAACCGCCACAATCCACTACCCCCATTCTCTCCGAGCGTACCTGGAGGGAGCGAATCGTCTTGGTATTCGGGTCGTAAACGAATGAAGACGAATCTCCAACACTCAGACTAATGGCAGCCCATTCACACTTCTTACTTTCGGTTCTGATTGGGCAGACGACTGTGATGACGAGTGTGGTAAGCGTTGCCTCTTTCTCTATGATGAGATTCTGAGCTTCGAACATTGCGTCTAGGAGGATTCTGCAAACTTTGTGGGTGGTCTTCATGTCGTAGAGTCGCTGGTCGAGGTGGTCAAGGGCGGCCCGAACTGCGCATCGAGCGGCCAAACGCGGCTTTTCCCCCCAGCCGCATCCGTCAGCGAGCGCCATGAACGAACAATTTTTCCGCCGGACTATTCCGAAGACATCAGCAACAGGATCACCCATAGTCTTACCGCGTGTCAGATCTTCCTCATAGAGCGACACTGCCACTCCGTATGCATTCTGGTTCCATCTCTGCCCCCAGTGGATGCCACTATGCTCGGTTGGCGCCTTGCTCTTCTTCACTTTGTCCTCCTCCCACGTGATCCCAGCCTCAGGGCCAGTGTATGCGGATATTATAGTTGAGTCGAGGGAGTGGATTTCCTTATGCGGAATAGGAGCGATGGAAGATGCGTCGATTTTGTGCGATTTCGGGAAGTCGATGAACTCTGGCATTATTTGAATGAGGTTGGAAGATTTGAAAATGTTCGGGTTTGATTTCGGTGAGTCGCGTCTCTCCATTTTAATTAATGAATTTAAAGTTAGTTGAATTTGTATGCGAGTTTGTGTAGAAAGTTATTTCAATGAATCAGTCTGTTCACTCACGTTTATATAGTAGAGCTACTAGCCTAGAACGGCAACAGAGTCTAGGTTTACATGTGAGCACGTTGTGTATTGAACTTACAAATCATACTGTTTAATATAATAAGTTGGTATATCTTATAACTTTATGGGAATATTAAGTTTAAGCTGAGAAACTTTCACTAGGGTATTTTTAGATACAATACCATTTATTTGCAAAAAGTACGAGGATAAAAATAGTTTTTTCAATATATATTGTGTATTCTACACATTTGAGCAGTTATAGTGAAGAATTATTGAATGAAACTTCTTGTTATGCGAGATAAAGCATGTTACTTACGTAATTTCAGAGATGATCAAACTAGAGGATTTAGCTGTACCACAATATTATAATTGATGCTTAGCATTACATTCATAAATTATCTGTAAAATCGGTAGTCAAGGAAATCATAAGAAAGAAGTTTTTAATAATACAACAAATGTATGTATGTTCAGTCTTCAGAATTATTCTTATGAAGAACTCGAATTGTTAGCTAAGCGCTATAATGAATTTGAATGTACGTATATTTATATACTATTAAAAAATTTGTTTTGTTTGTTTGTTTGTTTGTTTGTTTGTTTGTTTGTTTGTTTGTATTAATTAGAAAGACCATACGTCTTAGAAAACTAAAAAATTGAATACAGAGTTAATTTATACGCCGACACGGTCAACTGTTTTTGAATGAATTTTAAACTGAACTGGAATTACAGTATTTATTAAAATATTATCGAATTTGTCAATTATTTTTCCGAATAAAGCAAACCAATAATAATTAACTGACTGGATCGGCTAATCTATTGGCTGAATCTGTAATTCCAGAATATTGGGAATATTGACATACTTGTAAAGAAGAAACTGAAATGATTGGATATTGATAGTAAAAGTCATACCACTCAAATGTTGAAAGATGAATTCGCTAAACTGATCCTTTCAGTTCAATAATTACGAACCTATTTCATAACACATGGTGCATTCTCACTCCAGTTAGAGTAAGAGTTACGCCAAAGTTTAATTAATGCGTTAAAGTACACTGTATTATCAAGTTAAATATATGTTGATTAGATAATGAAATTAGCAGTTGAAGAGCATTAATCATGTTTACTTACCTGTATGAGACATTGAAAGAATTAAATTGATGTAATTAATATTGAAGATTTTCATAAACCGACAATTATCATTTAAGCAGATTGTACAAATTCCAAACTTTGCATTTCTGGATAAAAATGCTATGGAAAATTAGCGTAGACAATTTCAGAATATATTTCAGAGAGCAATGAAGCAAATAATCAGAAATTCTCCATCATGTGTAATGTTAGAGGGAGCATTATACAAATTGAACTTAAAGTTACATTACATATCAGTAGGTAACTGTACCAGGGTAAATCTCTGGGTTTTATAGTAAAAAATACCAATAAGAACCGATATATTACTGGCACAATTGTGCAATTAATATTATTTGTTAATTAGTTGAATCTTTTCGGAACAACTTAGGGAGATATAGACTGATGTAGATAATAATTAGATTTGATTAGAACAGATTTTATTTGTTAACCCTACTTGGACTTGGGGTCAAAGGTATAAATAGAAAATTCCCACTTTCATTTTCACTTTCAGTTCACTTTCAATTAACTTTCACTTTCACTTCAACATTCCAAGTCCAATTAGGGTTAAATAAATATTCTTGCAATGGTAAAATTTCACAAAAACGCTAACGGAGAATTTAGATTGTTTGCTTCGAAATCACGAAAGATTGCTGGGCCATTAATACATGCAGAATATTCATAAATAATACTGACTGTCATTTCTAAAAAGAGATATTTCATTTTGAAAAATTGAACAATCTTAATAAAGATAAATATAGAAGTGTCAGCTTAATTTTGAAACCACAAGCTGACCACTTCATCTTACAGAGTATTCTAGACCACATAAGATTATGGACTTTCTCTCCATTCTTATTAGTCTTCTTAAAATTAGATTTATAAAAAAACGGTCGAAAATCGTCTACTTTTATTTTTAGATAAATAATGTTGAAACTCTTTTTAGAACTTAGAACTGCATTTACGTAAAGTAAATGAGATTACACCATTTGTGCACTACAGCATTCCAGAAACACAAGAGGTCGTCATGATGTAAGCTGAGTTGAGAACTTTACGACGTGAGAATAGTTACTACGAGGTCAAATACCAGACTAGTAGTCACAAACGTGGACAAATAATGGCTCAAATACGTTAAACCAAATATGGCCGAACAGAGAAGGAAAGGATTAAATGAAGTAAGAATAAAAACAACTTAAAAGCAAACTCTCAGATAAGTTCACTTCAAAACAGATTCGAGACATCAGTGGAAAAGCTGACATCACTGGGTTAAGGTGGAAAATTAAAAAAAATTTAACCCTGACTCTAATAAATGATGCCATCAGTAAAAGGAATCCGTTTATGAAACTCAAAGATGGACACAAGGATTTTTTTACTCACTTCCGGGGTCAAGTCAACTGAGGGCGGGAAAGCCATAAATGTGTCGTCTTTTCTATAAATAGAATGAACCACAAGTCAAATTATTACCAATAATTATCAAATAACCCAGTTCAATGGCAATACAGACACCTCACTTTCAGGATTAGGTTTGCAGTTATAATTCAGACAATAATTTCCTGTTTTTGATTTATCTTCAAACGTATTTTCGAGATTAGCAAAAAAATTAAAAGGGAAAAATTGTAGGAGGAGCAAAAAAGTAACCTTTTTTTCTGTGAATTATCAATGCATGATGCTGTGTTACAAATTAATTGATATAATCTTCAGTTCAGGAAATGATTTGCATACTACTACCATTTGCAAAAAGTAGAAAGTAGGCAATCCATTCGAAGAAATGGATGTTGGCACAATGCAGTGGAAATCATTAGTAATTTTGTTTGACCATATTTGTATGTTGGGTGCAATCATAGTATTAAGCAATGGAGCAACACAGTCAAATGCCATGAGTCAATGTAATATTCTTAAGTATTACAATGCAAATTTTATGCTGAATGTTGATTAGAGATATTGGAAATAAAAAAGAGAAGTGAAAGAGTTGTATGTTATGCAATAAAGTTATTTACACATAAAAAGGAATAAACAAGTTATTGAGGGTAGGAGATATATTATCGTGGATGGAAGCATATTGATATCCCATAACTAGAATAAATCTACAACATATTTCAGAAATTTATCAAATTCCATAATATAAGGTCAGATATTTCATAGTAGAATATTAGTAGTGAATTTTGAGATTTTATACAGGGTGTAAAAAGTGTTGTCACCTTTGAACACAAGCTCTAATTAATTGTTGAACAAAAATTTGATAATGGGAAAGGAAAAGTGTCGTTCGCAAATGTTGTGATGTCACAAAATATAGTAATGCGTTATAACTACCGACAGGCTAAGAGTTTTGTATTTGATTACTATTGGTTCGATATCAATCAAGCATAATGATGAATTATCTAGGGCAGTGGTTCCCAACGGGGGCTCTACCGCCCCCCAGGGGGCGTTTATTTGCCTCAAGGGAGCGCTGTGGAGGAGGGAGCGGTAAATGAAAATGTATTGTAACACATGTAAACATTGTGAAATCACACCAATGTCAAGGACCACATGTTCCAACTAACATTACTACAAGTACTTAGGATCTTAGTATACATATGATAATCAGTAATTAAAACTGGCTTAATAAATAATGAAGTAGGGGGGCCTTATGAAAGTTGCAAGCACCTTAGGGGGCGTTACAAAGGGAAATGTTGGGAAACACTGATCTAGGGTGACAACAATTTTGTTACACCCTGTATAGTATTACGTATCATTGAGTGCTCATGTCTCAATGTTAATGAATCCTACCAGTATGAGCACTAACATCTCAGTTGTTCGTAATGAAATCAGAGATTTATAAACAACATAAGACCTATGTTTTAGCTCGCGGGGAATCGATATCGATCTTGTGACGTGCACCTACTGTAATGCCTGATGGACAGAACAGAGAATAAACTGAGTGGAATACTATGCTATATTATGTTGTGTATTGTACAAACTCAACGGTTTAGATATCAATGTTGACTGACCTTACTCAATCACGCTAGTCGGACACATGGTATTTGATATTAATTAAAGGTTCATCTATAATGACCTGAAAACATCTATCTGAACTTGATTTCATGCTTTCAGAGTTATTATCATGAAAAGTTTCACAGTCAATGCATTAGATAATGGATTTCTGAACTTCCGGAGATAAACATTATAATTCTCACCTTGATTAAATCATGCTAAGGTTCAAGTTCTTATTTTTTGTTGATACTAAATATATCCGCAATTGAACTTAACTCAAACGGAAGAATTAAAAGAAATTCTAAGGAATAAAATACATTAACTTTCTAAAGGTAGATTTAAATTGTAAACTAAAATTAGTCTTTTTGCTCTAATCTAATGTCAAACGATGATCTGGTAAATTTACATGAAGTTAGCATCAAACCATTTCACTATTGCGACACAGTAAAAAAATTAAAGTAATCAAATTGGTAATATCTATTGCTACGTAAAATTACGTTAAAATTCAAAATGTATTGGTGATGATAGCTAATACTAATTAGTAATCGTTATTAATGGTGGAAATTGAGATAACAGATGCAGACTACATCAGTGAAGAGGTCATCAGTGATGATAATGAATAACTCGTAGGAGTATGCAACGAAGATGTTAGAATTTTATCATGTAATCTGAGCTGTAATATTTAATTATAACTTGAAGAGATTCAGAGAATTTGATGACAGAATCATAGGTTGGAGTTCGGGCACTTATTATCAATCAGGGGCTGGGTGTAAGTTTGAGAGTTATGTACTTAGCAGTGGTATTACAGCTGTGTATAAGTTCTACTCAGTTCCATCGCAAGTGAAGACTCAACTAATATAAATACAGGACTCAAATGACAGTCAAGAGAAACATGTCAAAACAGACCATCGCAACCATCCGATAGCAAGAATATTTGTCGAGTTCAGTGGTTCCCAACCTGGGCTCTATGGACCCCTTGGTGATATCAGGGGGTCCACAGGATTCAAAATTTTGTGTTACGGTTAATATGAAGGGGTCCACAGAATATAGGAAAATTTTTATAGGGGGTCCACAGCCTCAAAAAGTTGAAAACCGCTGGTCTAGTTATTCAGGTTTCGCTATGTATAGTTAACCCACTTTGATAAGATATTATTCTAATATTCTAATAATACTCAATTTATCAGTAAAAAAGTCTTTAATTCTCTTTCATCAAAACCCTACCAAGAATGGAATATCTGCATTGCTCAAGTAACACAGCGTGAGAGTCTAACTGCACATTATACATTGCTTAATTAATGAAATGAGATCCACTTTCAGTGTAATATTAAGTCATAAAATAGATTAAAATGGAGAAATATTATTTTCAATACCAAGTAAGGATTCCAATTCCATTAATTTGATTGGACTAAAAATGGCGCTAAGAACTTCTATTTATAGAATGAGTTTGTGAGATTAAAGCTAATTTGAGGTTAATTAAAACCTCAAATTACTTATTTTATCAAAATCATAGTACTCTATAACTGATTATCTCCAGTAATGTCCATAATGATAACGTAGTACGTATCCTACCGAGAATGCGAGAGCATAATACCATATAAGGAATGTTATCACACTATACAGTTATACGCGTGAGCTGTTAGAGCGTGGTGGAAGTAACAGAAATAACCGAGAAGACTGAGAATAATGAACTAAACAGATGCAAGTGTAGAGTAGTGATTGATAATGCTAGGATGCAGCAACGTACTCAGTTATGGAGTTCCTATCAGATGCTATCCAGAATTGAAGATAGGCCACTGGATAAACAAATAAGGAGAGCTGAACTATAATTGTACACAATATTAGCAGCTTAAGATTCTAGTGAATTCCTGCTGTAACAAGGAATGGCAGAAAATTCGTCGATAACGTATCTAATGCATAAATAAGAATATAACCGGGATCAACTGTATTTCCATTTTCGGATGAGTCATATGGGCTAAAATCAAGACATCTACAGGCAGTACAAGCTTGTCATAATTGAATACCGTATTTCCCTGAATAAGCGCCGGGGCTCGAAAAACCGTCGGACGCCGGGACATTTTAGTTCTCTGAACATCATATCAAACTAGCATTCTCAGTAGTGGCATAGATACTGTGCTTTTTGAAACATTACATTATCCTTTTTTAATAGAACTAACATTCTCAGTTGTGGCAAAAATAAAAGTGCCAGTCAATGTAGTAAACAAAAAAAAGAGCGCCGGGTCAAAATAGCGAATGAAAAAAATAAGCGTCGGTTTGAATAAGCGCTGGGTCTAAAGGGTGCACGAAATAAATAAGCGCCCGGGCGCTTATTCGAAGCAATACGGTATGTGGAATTGTACGTACTACTAATCTGGAAATAAACAATGGACAATTAACGAAAAAAAAAAATACTTCATTACAAACTATGCTAAATTATTGAGACTGTGTCTGCATATTTTGATCAGAAATTTGGAATTTGTATTAATTAGTATTGAAATTCCACAATTCTGATCAAAATATACATACAGTCTCTTTATTATTTAGTCTAAAGTTCTGGTTCATTGGAATTTACAATGAACAATGTCGTATCACGGTTCTGGCTGGCAATACTACGTATCATGGGATTATCTAGGAGCGCGAGACGCTTCTTTAGGCGTATGATTTTAAGCCTCAAAGTGTTTAGGAGCGTGAAAATCCAGAATAATACCCAATTTACCCTAATTTATTATGCAAATTATAGATTTAGGCGTATGAAAATTTAGGGATTTTAGATTAGGAGCGTATCTCTGGAGGGCTGTATAATACCCTGCTACGTATATGATTGCTACTCACCCTCTCAGTGTACACAGGTGTCTTCTTGGGATCGTTGATGCAGATGAAACTATCTGAGTCACTGCTCTCCTTACTCCAAGAGGAATTCTTAATCACATATTCGTTGCTAGGATTTCTAACTGCAACTGATTCCGCTATAGGCTCAGTCTCGAGCTCTGGACTGGTGAAGGGAGTGGAGTGGAGCGCTGAGTACAGTTCTGTGGATAATGGAATGACCGGACAGCTCAGGATGTCTGTCTTTGATTTCAAATCGTCTAGCTAAGAGAAATATAAATAAAATAAACCACAGCATTCTATACACTAAGGAAGTGGTTCCCAACCTGGGGTCCATGGACCCCTTAGTGGTCCACAGAAGATATCAAGGGTCCACAGGATTCTTAAATTTTGTATTACGGTAAATAGGAGGGGGTCCACAGAATGTAGGGAAATTTTTATAGGGGTCCACAGCCCAAAAAGGTTGAAAACCGCTGCACTAAGGCAATGGTACACTCTATCATTTTTGGACCATGGATGGAAGGTATAGTTTGAGGATTTCTTGACATAGAAATGGATTACCAGCATATTGCGCAACAAGTCATTTTTAAACAAATGACCGTTATATAAATAATGTGGTATGCTATGATGATATATATTGATAGATGTTAGATATGTAGTGTGAATGAAACAATTTGGAAAGGGAAAGACATTGGCAAATGTTCCATGACATATGCACTCAATAACTCCAGCAAATCTTATTTCGTCCAGCGATAAGTATTAGAATTTACGCCTAAAACATCTCTGATTATTCTCATAGGCTTAGACTATGCATTTAATACTACGGTGAAACCCTGCATCGAAGTGCGGGTGTATATAATCTGTAGATATAGTGGGATATATGGAATTAGTACCATATGGATAATCGTATAATGACATTACTGAAACAATGAAAGAAGAAATAAGATACATTCCAAACCTGTGAGCGCGTATCTCCAATCATGGTTCTGTATTCCTCGTTAGCAGACTCCAGCTGTGAGACGTGTCTCGCTACTCTGGACTGAGATTCGTGGGAGGAGCGTAGCTGCTGTTTCAGCTGACTGTTCTCGTGCCACAAGCTCTGCTGGTGCTCCTTCATCTCCTCCACAGCGACAGACAACTCCTGGACTCGATCTTCTACAGTCGTAGAGATGCTTAGGGGCGAGTGGAATGTGAATATATTACGAGTAGTACCAGTTATTCACCATTTATCGTAGAAATTGAGATTAGTTAAAAATAGAACCCATATTGATTATAAAGACAGTGGAATTTGCTTATTAGCAACTTGGGTTTTGCTCACAAAATGGTTGTTAAAAGGGAACAAAAATTTTTAAAAATCTACGCTTGGGACTTGAAAATTGGTTATTAATAGAGCAAATTCCACTGTAGTTACGTACAACAATCAACAAAGTATTATAGGAGTTTCCCTATTGAATGAGTAAACAGCACACAAATGATTACAGTAAACTACCCATAAATCACTTCATTTTACATACAAATATGGTTTCAGACATTTCCTCGAGAACGTAACATGAATGTTGCAACTCTGCTCGGTTATTTATTGGTTGATAAGTGCACAGGAAATTTTGTATTAATGATTATTTTAGTAATTATAAATATGTATCATTCATTACTCAGTATTACTCAGTCAGTTTAGTTTGATCCAACATATCCTTACTTATAATATGTAATGTTTATTGCAAATTAAGTGAAGCCTATCCAAGACACAAATATATATATATAGATAAAATATCAAAATGTATAGAATAAAAATGTTTTCCTTTTTAAAAAGTAGGATAAGTAGAAAATTTGGAAAGAAAAGTTGCGATCTTCAAGAGAGAAATGTGATTTTCGCAGAAAAGAAAGGCTATTATTGTAATTTAGAATCTTCTCTTCTGAAAAATGAGAACACTACTACTTGTAGAGCTGTGAAAATACACTCTTGTGCCTTCAATCTAAACAAACAACTTGTAGTAGTCAACAAATTCAGTCGTGAAAACAATTGCTGTTTCCACATATTCACACTAGAAGGATACCATGTCACATCTTTCGAGAAAAGTCCGTACAAAGTCCCTCTCACCAAAATGACCGCCTTGGCATTCACAGACAATTCAATAACTGGAATCAGGAGGAGTACAAGAGGATTGAGCTATTCCGACAATGGTGTAGTAAGATCTAAATTGTATACAGAGATTAGAGGGAAGTTTGTTGATACAGATAGTGAGGGGCACATATATACAGATACGTATAATCATGAAATTATTGTTTACTCTCCTAACTTTGAAATAGTCAACATCTTCCGCGGTTATAAACAAAGATATGGATCTGTTGGAGGAATTCGGATTCAAAAAGATTTGATGATTGTTTTGTCAAATGAAAATTCCATCCATCTTTTCAATTTAAAAACAGGCGATGAAATACATTCAGGAAATACACAACTCAACACAAAGAATCTCACTACAAACACTTGCATGGATAAATTCAATAATATCATCATTTGCATTTCAAATGGTAACAGAGTTACTTTGAATTATTACCGTCATGGATTCGGGAACAAGGACATTGCATGTGAAACTCCATTCAAAAGTTTACTGTCCAGGAACTTGTGCGTTCAAGCAATTGCAATCACAGATAACTACCAACTAATGCTAATTTCCAATATGTCTACACATAACATATAATCTTATAATGATAATGGTCAACTTATTTAATATTGTGTATTAGGATATCTGCTCATTAAGTTTAATGTAAGAGGATGCTATTGAGGAATGATGAGTTAATTATAGTAATGGATCACGTGTTAGTAGTAATGTTTTAACGTTAATCAGCAACTCACACAAAATGGTAATGTTTGTAGGTAGATTCTCGACAATTATGCAACAGTTGAAACAGAGTTTAATGCTTACTTTCGAAGAAGTAACAATCTTCATAATTAACCTTGGAACAATGGAGCAATTTCCTAATTATGTTCAAATTAAATTACGTTATTTGAGGTTGTAGTCAAAAGTTTTGACTCGATTTTTAGTAGCCTTTGTAGAGAAGTATTCACAAGAAACTGCAAGTCTTTCCTCTACAATTGATGCGTATGTAACGTATGCACTCAGACAAGTAATTTAGTCATTATTTTATGGTTATAACTAAGGGGGAATCTTTGAGATTTAGTATAAGTGCCTACTCATAGGCGTAACTAATTGGATTTTTTCACGGTCAGTTGGGGTGCTGAGATTTGTGAACATATATCAAACTAATGTAGCATGCGGTATGGTGGAAATAGTTCGCAAAAAAACGGAAATAGTTCGACTTTCCAAAAAAGGAAATAGTTCGCAAAAAAAAAACACCACTAATCCTAATGATAAAAAGTCGAACTATTTCCTAAATCCGCAATTCGAACTATTTCCTTTTTCGAAAAGTCGAACCATTTCCACATTACCGTGGCATGCCACCCCTGGAGTTACGCCTATGTGCCTACTCTTAATGGCGTTGCATCTTGGAGGTGCCTGTAAACATACAATCAACTCCGCTTATTAATCAGGACAAGTCTCCAGGAACGGAATGGTTTCCGCACTTAAAAGCTAATACTAAATTTCATCGGTTAATTGGGAACTCTGCTTAACCGGACAAAATATCCGAGAACAAAGTGTCCCGATTAAGCGGAGTCACCTGTTTATTAAATATAGAGATTAATTATTGTCCTGTCGCTACATAAATATTCCCCTCAGGAAGGGGAGAGCGAAAGAAATTAATAATATAAATATTTCATGAGATATTAACATTAGTCTCCAATATAAATACAATATACAGTGGAAGCCGCTTAATCGGGAGACGGATAATCGGGAAATCCGCTTAATCGGGACAAGTTGAAAGGGAACGGATTTTTTACATTATAAATTGATCGGTTAATCGGGACAACAAATCGGTTAACCCTCGGTTGGCTAGGAATGTTGAAAGTGAAAATGAAAGTACATTGAAAGTGAACATGAAAGTGGGGTTTTCTCTATTTATACTTTTGAGACGTAGCCAGGCGAGGGT
Organism: Aphrocallistes beatrix; assembly: GCA_963281255.1. Lineage (NCBI taxonomy): Eukaryota > Metazoa > Porifera > Hexactinellida > Sceptrulophora > Aphrocallistidae > Aphrocallistes > Aphrocallistes beatrix. Next base: position 4,668,858 of record OY725494.1, read on the forward strand.
TAATCGGGACAATAATTCCCGTTTAAGCGAAGAAAAACTTTATTTTCCTCCGCTTAATCGGGAATTATTGTCCCGATTAAGCAAAGAAAAACTTTCTTCTCCTCCGCTTAATCGGGAATTATTGTCATGTCATGTTAGAAATTCAAAGAGAAAATTAGGAAAGAAATATTCGCTCTTGAAAAGAAAATGCAAAAATTCTGAGCGAGCGGGTGCAAAATTACATATGCGAAATTTCTCACGAATGGTCAATCGAAACTATGTACATTATGTATATCTTGAAAACCATAACTCAGAATTAAATAATTAACATTCACAGCTGTTTTGAAAACACTTGATTAATTGGATAAGAGCTAGGACTTCAATCAAACATACATATGTCACACCCTTACGCGAATTTATCATCTAAAAAGAAAATCTTGAAAGATAGATAAACGTAGAGTATTGTATTACATACAGGATCCCATATCGAATTTGAAAATCAGAATATTAGCTAACTTTTAAAATAACAAGGTCCTTTCAGAAGGAGTCCCACATTATTTATTTATTTTTTATTATCATAAAGAATTATTTTATTTATTTATAAATTAAATTTCAGGGTTGATAAAAATCGGATTTTTTTTATTTAAATCAGATTTTTTTTAAAAAATTGCTTTTTGTAATCCATTTCACATTCTGTTATTATTTTGCTAATAAATCCACAATATTGAGATTCAGATAGTTTAATACTATATTATCCATTTAATTTTGCTTGAATTCATGTTATGATTAATTGCAATAGAAAAATGTAGAAGAGAAATTTAGTACGCAGTTTTATATAGATAGATTGAGCATTCTGTAGATAAAAACAATCTTAGCCACCTTATCGATTCCAAGTCTATTCTTTATGCTGGAATGTATATAGCCAAATGTTGAAAACATGTTGAATGTTGAAAACCGCTCAACTCTTGGCCATGCTGAATAATCTAATTTTTGATAGTAAGAAAGCCATTGATGAACATTGTTCACAATAATATGTGTGATCATTATAATTCGAATAGAGTCGAGTCTCGTTAATAAGAACCAGGGAATCTTCAAAACTTGTACATATTATCCGGAATTCGTATTACCTGAAGTTAATTGCGTGCATTTGTACAGGGAATCAAACCTTGTTCGTCTTAGCGAGAGGCTACATTACTTTATCAATTGATTTAAATCATTTAAATCAAACAACCCTGCCCACATATTGATCAAAAACTTTCTAGAAGATGTAGTCTTTCCTTATACTTGTAATTATAAACAAACAAACATGAATGGAGATTTAGAATAGAAAAGATAAATATCAAGAATAGCAAAAAGTACCCAAATATGGGCAAATTATGATCCAAACTATGTCTGAAATAATTTTGTTTAATTTTTCTAAAGTAAACTGACTCTCTATTTTCTCAATTCTCTCTTCGAGGTTTAAGAGTTTATCATCCATTCCCTGGAATTTATTTTCAATCTTCTTTTCAAGGTTCAATAGTATTTCATCCATACTGTTGAATTTATTCTCAATCTTCTTTTCAAGATTCAATAGTATTTCATCCATACTGTTGAATTTATTCTCAATCTTCTTTTCAAGATTCAATAGTATTTCATCCATACTGTTGAATTTATTCTCATTCTTTTCAAGGTTCAATTGTACATTGTCCATTCCCTGTAATTTATTCTCAAAATTATTCTTGAAAACGGTCAATTCATTTTCAAATTCTCTCTTCAACATCTCGATTTTGTTGTCATTTTGTGTTTGATAATGAACAAACACTGAAATTGCCAGCACAATAACTGATAACAGAATCCATACACTACTTAATCCAGTATTTTTCTTCACACTTCTCTGTTCATTGTTCCCAATCAATTTCTTCAGCAACAGCTGTTGGTGGAGAATTTGAAACTCTTTCAGATGTTTATCTATTTCTCTCCTCTTTAGTCGGTTTACCGCACACCCTATTACCTTATAAGGACATTCCACACCGCCATTAGGACACACACGTCCTACATGCATATCCATCTCTTCTCTTATGACATCTTGACCACACCCAGCTACACACTTGATTGGTCGCTTCTTACAGGTGTTGAGATGCTCCATTTGTACTCTCCACTTCACTCCATCGTTACAGTATTGGCATATAGTTATTCTCTCTGGACATTCGTTATTTTGATGATCTAACACGAATTCTCTTTCCATTACTAATGCACACTTGAGAGAACATTCCAATAACAATTTCTCACACTTTTTCATATGTTCAGTTACATCGCCGAGTTTTCCTGCCCAATCACATCCCTTTCCTGATAAGGGACATCTGCATTTCTGTTGTGAGACCATTTGCTGTACATTCTCTATGGTTGGGCCTATCGGATTGTTGGTACAGTAGCGACAAACCATAGCTCGAGCAGTTTTGCAATAAATTCCTTCCCTGATTATACCCTTACACTCAGGACATACCAGGATAAGTTCAAATTCTTTTGACACCTCTTTCAGCAGTTCTTGCTTGTATCCCCTGGAAACCCCACCCTTTTCTATATATAGTAACGCTGGAATGGAATGTGGAGCTAACTTTTCAGTCATTATTCTGCCAATGATAAAGCAAGTGAGGACACCATAGTAGTTGTACACGGTATATGGTGACTATGAACTCGTGCTCTATGGGTACTTAATATCCGCATCAATTTCAATACACCGTATATACTACAAGATAGCCTTGATGGTTAAATCTTGAATGATAAAATAATGAATAATCTTTTGAGATTCTTTGCTCTCGTAGGAGTTATATGGTAGAACAAATACCTTCACTAATCCTTTATTCTAGAATCTCAAATGTCCCCTACTTTGATATTAATTAATACAGGTGACTCTGCTTAATCGGGTCACTTTGGTCCCGGATATTTTGTCCCGATTAAGCGGAGTTCCCAATTAACCAATGAAATTTAGTATTAACTTCTATGTACGGAACCATTCCGTTCCTGGAGACTTATCCCGATTTAGTGGAGTTGACTGTATTTTACGATAGAAATTATATTTGAACGGTGCTACGAAGTATTTCATTACTCCCAGGTAGACTTCTAAGTTTAAACATAGATAGATCCAATATGAATATTTCTCAATGTTATAGTACAGTGGTGTTAGAGCTGTGGCAGCTATGGACGACACATTTTTCTGTCTAGTATTGTTTAGTATGGGTGGAATGGTCGTACTATTTTGTAATTAAAACACAAAAGTATGGTTAAATAACACTCTGTGCCCTCATATTTAAACTTCCGTACAAAAATTGTATCCAACAATAGGTGAGCTAATACAGTAGAACTCGGCTAGTACGTACTCATTTCTCAAACCAAAATTCCATTTAATGTATATCTAGATTCCTATGTAATATCAACTCGGTTAGTACGTATATACGGATAGTACGTACTTTTTTCCGCTTCCCGGAAGGGTACGTCTTATCTGAGTTATACTAATGCTGAGCAAACCTACTAAATTACCTAAACTATCTTACACACTGGTCACACAATGTTACACATACAATTAGTCAGTAACTACATTCCTGTACAAGATGATTTGTATTGGCAGTCTGATCCATAAAAACTAAATTTCTTTGGAATTTTCAAGACTTGTTGATTTTCTTACGAGTGCGAAAGAAAGAGCTAAAAACACTCCCACATGTTTCACACATTCTTTCAAATTCAGTTTCCATCTTCTTTGTAAGATCAAATATTTTTTCATCCATAAGGTTAGGCAACTTAAACAAGTAATCTTCAATTCTCTCTTTGAGGTTTAAGAGTGCATCATCTTTACTCTGGCCTTCAATTTCAATTTTATCATTGAGGTTCTTCAGTAGCCTGTCTATGCCCTGTAATTTGTTCTCAATATCATGTTTAAAACTCGTCAGTTCGTCTTTCAAAATTTTGTTGTCATTTTGTGTTTGATAATGAACAAACACTGAAATTCCCAACACAGCCACTGATAATACCACAAATAGAGCTGATAGAATCCACACCCTTTCCAATTCATACTTCTTCTTCACACTTCTTCTCTGCTCATTGCTCCCAATCATTTTCTTCAGCAACAGCTGCTGGTGGAGAATTTGACACTCTTTCAGATGTTCATCTATTTCTCTCTTCGCTATCAGGCCTATATCACACCCTATTACCTTATATGGACATTCTACATCTATCAACGACCTTGGACACACATTCATATGCTCAGTTACATCTTCGAGACTTCCTGTCCAATCGCATCCCTCTTCTGATAAGGGACATCTGCATTTCTGTGTAATGGAACGTGGAACTGACTTCCTAGCCATTTCGATCTAAGATTTGAAGTAAGTAGTATAGTTTGATCATGGAATAATACTTATAGAACTGTAGTCCTGTGTGAATACATTCGAGTATCAGTTACATAGCATGATGTAAAGTAACATAGCTATGTAATACGTATTGTATTATATTAAACTATGTGTAGAAGGATGTTTTGATGGTCTAGCACGAATTCTCTTTGCATTACTAATGAACACTCGAGAGAACATTCCAATAACAATTTCTCACACACGTTCATATGTTGTTACATCGCCGAGTGTTCCTGCCCAATCACATCCCTTTCCTGATAAGGGACATCTGCATTTCTGTTGTGAGACCATCTGCTGTACATTCTCTATGGTTGGGCCTATCGGATTGTTGGTACAGTAGCGACAAACCATAGCTCGAGCAGTTTTGCAATAAATTCCTTCCCTGATTATACCTTTACACTCAGGACATACCAGGATAAGTTCAAATTCTTTTGACACCTCTTTCAGCAGTTCTTGCTTGTATCCCCTGTAGACCCCGCCCTTTTCTATATATAGTAACGCTGGAATGGAATGTGGAACTTTCTAGCCATTATTCTGCCAATGTGATAAAGCGAGTGAGTGACACCATAGTAGTTGTACATGGTATATGGTGACTATGAACCATAGGTTAGTCTAGGATTTTCTAGTCCAGCACTTTTTTTCGAATGTGACAAAAGTTATATGGCACCCAAACAGGGGTTTATCTTGAAATTCTAGGGGAGGTGGCAACCCAGCACCAAAATCAAATCACACTGCGAGCAGGGGAGCCGAACTTTTCGAAATCTATGAGTAATTTAGTTCTAGGGGGGCTCAGCCCTAGAATTTGTATTGTGTCTATGGGCCATCTTCGAAACCAGGGGAGGCTCGAGCCCCCTCGGGTTTGGCGCCTATGACTGCAAAACACCTTGGCTCCTCGGACGATACCAGGCTGGCACCTAGATAAACCCCTGCTATGAACTCGTGATCTATCCTTACTATCAAAACTCGATTAATGTGTATATATGTGTGTGTATATATATATATATATACAGTCTGTCTCAGAAAAATCTGGAATTACTTAACTAGGCGTAATTAATAAAGTTTTGAAGATACAATTTCAAACGAAACCTATAATTCAAATAAAACTATTTAACTTTAATATTTTATTTTATAACCAGTCTACCACTGCCTACTTTCCTTTCGCAAGATAAAATTTTCTTCAAACGTGACAAAATCTCATAAATAGTCGATAAGGATACGCCCACAATACGTGAAATTTCTTTAGCTGAATGCTTTTTACCATCTAAACGTATCATGACGTGTTTACGCAACTCAATTTTTGACATCTCGATTGAAATAAACTAGTCAGTAAGCAGAAAAATATAGATTATTGAATATGTTCAATAGATAGGAGCAAAAATAATTTATGATGACGTAATCGCAATTAAAGAGCAAATATTTTGGGAAAAAAAATTTCAAAATGTTGGCTAAAATGATGCTTAGAATGAAGACTACTCTTTACACGCATATTCGAAGAGAGAATTAACCTATATCACTATCTTTGATAAAAGGAATATTATGGCTGTATATAAACCGAAATTCCAGATTTTTCTGAGACAGACTGTATATATCCATATTAAAACTCGATTAATATTTATATACAGTCAACTCCCGTTATATCGAACACGGATATATCGAAATACCCGCTTATATCGAAGTTAATTAACAACCCCAAAGCAATCTCATTCAATCTAATTTATATGAATTCGCTTATATCGAAATTCCGCTTATATCGAAAGAAGGAACTTTCCCCAGTGATAATATACAGTTTTAATCCGGTTATATCGTCGAACACATAAATTTAATAGAATCTGTATACTAACATATCTCACATATGATGCAACTATCATCAAAAAATGATTACTCATCACTTTGTTATGATGTCATTATTACGCATCAAAATTTTAAAAATTGACAATTTTGGTGATTTTTCGTGCGATATCGATCATAACAGTAGGACAGACATATTTAGAGATGCTATCTCCCTTATAATTTACCAATGTGATCCCAGCTGCGCAGCGTAAGCAGGCGAAGCGCGCTTGTGGGTATTTAATATCCGTATCAATTTCAAAATATTACTACAAGATAGTCTTGATGGTTAAATCTTGAATGATAAATTAATGAATAATCTTTTGGGATACTTTGCTCTCGTAGGAGTTATACGGTAGAACAAATACTTTCACTAATCCTTTATTCTAGAATCTCAAATGTCCCCTATTTTGATATTACTTAATACAGGTGACTCCGCTTAATCGGGACACTTTGGTCCCGGATATTTTGTCCCGATTAAGCGGAGTTCCCAATTAACCGATGAAATTTAGTATTAACTTCTATGTAGGGAACCATTCCGTTCCTGGAGACTTGTCCCGATTAAGCGGAGTTGACTGTATTTTACGATAGAAATTATATTTGAACGGTACTACGAAATATTTCATTACTCCCAGGTAGACTTCTAATTTTAAACTTAGATAAGTCTAATATTAATATTTCTCAACGTTATAGTACAGTGGTGTTAGAGCTGTGGCAGCTATGGACGACACACTTTTTCTGTTCAGTATGTTTAGTATGGGTGGGATGGCCGTACTATTTTTAGTAATTAATATTAACACTAAAGTATGGTTAAATGACACTCCGTTCCCTCATATTTCAACTTCCGTAAAAAGTATCTAACAATTGGCTAGCCAATAACATGCATTAATGCTGACAAACCTAATACTAAACTATCTAATACATTAAACACACAATGTCACACATACAATTAGTAGTCGGCAGTCTGAGCCATATAAACTAAATACTTAAATTTCAAAACATTCCGATTAAATGCTTAGTAGTGCTGCCAAAAACATAGCCAAGTATGTCCATTATAACGCCTTGGAAAGATCTGGATTCAGTTTTTTCATACATTCTTTCAAATGCACTTCGCATCTTATTTTCAAGAGCAGATATTTTTTCATTGAAAAGGGTACGCAAATCAAACACATTCTTTTCAATTTTCCCTTCCAGTTTTAAGAGTGCATTGTCTTTACTCTGGGATTCAATCTCAATTTTATTTTTGAGGTCTTTCAGCAGAATGTCTTTCTTCTGGAATTCAATTTCAATCTTATTTTTGAGGTCTTTCAGTAGATTGTCTTTATTTTGGGATTCAATTTCAATTTTATTTTTGAGGTTCTTCAGTGTATTTTCCATTCCCTGCAATTTTTTCTCAATATTATTTTTAAAACTCTTCAGTTCGCCTTTCAAAATCCCGATTTTGTCGTCATTTTGTGTTTGATACTGAACAAACACTCCCAACACAATCACTGATAATACCACAATCACTGATAATAGAATCCACACACTTTCTAATCCACACATCTTCACACTTCTTCTCTGTCCATTGCTCCCAATCATTTTCTTCAGCAACAGCTGCTGATGGAGAATTTGACACTCTTTCAGATGTCTATCTAACTCTCCTCTCATTAGCCGGTTTTGCTTACATCCTATTACCTTATATGGACATTCTACATCTCCCGACGATCTTTCACATACACTCATATGCTCAGTTACATCTTCGAGACTTCCTGTCCAATTACATCCCTCTTCTGATAAGGGACATCTGCAATTCTGTGGATTTAACTTCCTAGCCATTTCGATCTAAGATTTGAAGTAAGTAGTATAGTTTGATCATGGAGTATACTTATAGAAATGTAAGTCCTGTGTGAATACATTCGAGTATCAGTTACATAGCATGATGTAAATAACATAGCTATGTAATACGTATTATATTATATCAAACTATGTGTAGAAGGACGAGTTGATTGTTGTAGTATAGCAGAACTATAAATACTTTTACCTTCAATGATGATTCTGCTATCCAAACGGATTCTATCCTATTCTCCTATTTGAAAATCTCATTCATTCTCAACTATGACAGTTAAAGGCAAAGTAGCAGTTATTAGCTAGTCGGGAATTGATAGTTTAATTAAATTTCTGTGGGAGATAATTCTGTTTTACTGGTAGAACAAGCGCGCTTCGCTTGCTTGCGCTGCGCAGCTGGCGACACAAAGTGTTCGCAGAGGCGTTCTTTGAGCGCCTAGGCTCACATTGAATAATTACTTAGGGCATTCAAAAAGTTCTCATCCCATATTTGTCCATTGTATTCCTTAGGGGATCAACTTCCAATTTCTACATTGGTTTATTTTAAGAGGATAATTATTGTGGTTCCTATTTTAGATTTTTGGCATCAGTTTAGGGTAGCGTCGAAAAGTTGGAATCTTCCCATTGAAAATGGCTAAAAACTAAATTTGGAAGAATAAAAGTTGTGAAAATCCGAGTTCTACTGTATTTATTTCAGTATTACGTACATATCACTCGACTCTTTCCAGTTTTGATAATTTGGCCTTATTCCAGTCTTGAATTCGGTTTTATTCAGTCAACACATCTAGATTAGTATGTAGAACTCCATTTTAGACTCATTATTATTTTCCTGTGTGCCAAATTTCACATTCCTAGCACCTCCCAGCTCTTCAATCAACTTGCACAAACAAACAAACAAAAAACATTGTTTTAATATATAAAACTGTTGGCCGTACTATTCTTGGTAATTAAGAATAACACTAAAGTATGGGGAAAGGCCGACTGGACATTAAATGTCACTCTGCGCCCTCATGTTTCTACTTTCGTATGAAAATTGTATTCAGCAATTAGTTAGCTAATATTATGCATCAATGCTGACAAACCTACTAAACTATCTAATACACTGAACACACAATTAGTTCACAACTGTACTCCTGTACAATAGGATTAGTAGTCGGCATTCTGATCCATATGAACTAAATTTCACATGTCGATAAAACGCTTCGTAAAGCCAAAAAAATAGGTAAATATGTCCTCAACCTTGAAATATCTAGATTCATTATGTTCATACATTTCTCTAAATGTCATTTCCATCTTCTTTTCAAAAGCAAATATTTTTTCGTCGAAATGGTCACGCAAGTTTAACACGCTACTTTCAATTTCCCTTTCGAGGGTGATTAGTGTATCATGGATAGTTTGTAATTTCCTTTCAATTTTCCCTTCGAGTTTTAAGAGTGCAATGTCTTTCCTCTGGGATTGAATTTTAATTTCATTTTTGAGGTCTTTCAGCAGATTGTCTTTACTCTGGGATTCAATTTTAACCTCATTTTTGAGGTCTTTCAGCAGATTGTCTTTACTCTGGGATTCAATTTTAATCTCATTTTTGAGGTCTTTCAGCAGATTGTCTTTATTCTGGGATTCAATTTCAATTTTATTTTTGAGGTCTTTCAGCAGATTGTCTTTATTCTGGGATTCAATTTCAATTTTATTTTTGAGGTCTTTCAGCAGATTGTCTTTATTCTGGGATTCAATTTCAATTTTATTTTTGAGGTTCTTCAGTGTATTTTCCATTCCCTGCAATTATTTCTCAATATTATTTTTTAAACTCTTCAGCTCGCCTTTCAAAATTTTGTTGTCATTTTGTGTTTGATAATGAACAAACACTGAAACTCCCAACACAATCACAGCTAATAGAATCCACACACTTTCTAGTCCACACATCTTCTTCACACTTCTTCTCTGTTCATTGCACATTATTCCCTCAGCCTAAAACTAGAATACTTTAGAGAAGTCAATATACAGTCGACTCTCGTTAATACGAACACGGATAAGGAGTACAATCGGATAAGAAGTACAAGTTTTGATTCCCCAACCTAATCTATGGCAAAATATATACAAACGAACTCCGGTTAACACGAACACGGATAAGACGAAATATCGGATAATAAGTACGATTTGTGGGTCCCCTTCAGTGCGTTTTCAATACTAAATACATCAGTTAATACGAACACGGATAATACGAACAGGTGTGTGCCTACGAGCATTTTGAATATGGTACGTAGTATGTACGTAGATAGATACTAGACAGATATTTCTCAATGAAAATACAGTCGAATCTCGTTAATACAACATGGATAATGAGTTCTCTATTTGACAAGTACAATTTCATGCTCTCACGTAGTTATCACTATGTATATTAAGTATTTTGGACAAATGTGGCTATGTACGTACTTCGGTTAATACGTATTCCGGATAAGGAGTACAAATCTCCACGGTCCCTTGGTGTACGTGTTAACGAGAGTCGACTGTATATGTTAGTTGATGCGTAGAATTCGATGGAGGGATCAGTTTTAATCTAAATTTGCTCAGAACTGAAATATACTTGTATCAAAGGGAAAACCAAAATCACGTTCAAAGGGACTACCTTAAACCGATGCGCACAAAAATCTAATGTAGGAACCACAATAATTGTCCATCAATAGGCAAAATACAAATTTCAATTATGAGTAATTAGAATGTGTAGTTTACGGATTTGAAATAAAAAATTATTCCTTACAGTTTGAGTACATATTCCTTTATGAATAGACCCACTTTAATTCTATTTGCATGGCGGTTTCTGTGGTGGTTGAATACTTTTGTCCGGGTACTGTCTATATGTACACCAACCGGACAAAAGTATTTCAACAATTGATTCTTTCCCATACAAATAATACTAAAATGGGTCTATTCATGAAGAGGTTACTTCTAAACGGTATGGGATACAGTTAATCGGGTTCCAGATTCGAATAATACGCATTGGAATTAGTCACAGGTTAATTTTTCTAATTAATCAGTCATTCCTAACTTTTTGTAATTATCAATCAGTGCCACTTTATGCCACATACACCCATTTTGACCACTATCCATGATGGCAATGAATTACCTATGGTGACTCAGGCTGATAAGATTGTTCATTGAGTTGAGTAATTTATTAAATATGTTCAACTATGACTAATTCGAATGTGTAGATTTCGAATCTGAAATCAGGTTTTAGTATCTCTTAGAATTTGAACGTATTGCCCTTCATGAAAAAATCCGGTTTACTATTATTTGTATGGGAAAGAATCAAGTGTTGAAATACTTTTGTCCGGTTGGTGTACTATATACACACACATATACACATTAATCGAGTTTTAATAGTAATAATATATATATAATGTAACGAATTGATTGGAGAAACGGTAGGCGATTTTGGGCATGTGCGAGTATTTTGGCAATGGTTCCACTAAGTTCTGAGCTCAGACGAAAATGTCAACTCATCATGGAATTATGACGTCATTGTCACCTTTGTATAATTACAAATTTCAGTTTTTCGACTATAACTCAGCCATTTTAGGTGATAGAAGGCTGAAATTTTAATAGAATGTGTATATTAATATACCTCACATATGATGCAACTATCATCAAAAAATGACTCATTACTCTGTTATGACGTCATCATTACGTATCAAATTTTTTAAAATGGACAAATTTGGTGATTTTTCGAGCGATATCGAATATAACAGTAAGATAGACGTCTTTAGAGATGTTATCTCCCATATAACTAAATAATGGTGACTACAGGCGCCCAAAGGGCGCCTCCGGCGGGCATAGTGTCTGCCAGCCGCACAGCGCAAGCAAGTGAAGCGTGCTTGTATATATATATAATATTATTCGCTTACATATGATACTGTATCAAAAAATAATGACTCATCACTGTTATGACGCCATCCTTACGCATCAAAATTTGATAAATTTCCTGCAAAGCGGAAGCAAGCGAAGCGCTCTTATATATATATATATATATATATATATATATATATATATGTCCGTGCCTCCGTGCGCCAGAGTTGCACGCGGGCCGATATAATAGGTTGCGAGCTCTGCAGGCCGGAAATCTGGGCAGAACTCCCCGCGATCACAACCGAGACGACGAATTGTCACAAGGTACCAATCAAGGAATACTTACGTAAATGGAACTTTATTAGTTTCCACTTATTTGTGTTTGCAGAAACTCACTCCCATAAAAGGATTCCCTAAGTGTCTCTCTATAGTTAGTAACTTACAAAGCGGGCCAAAAATATTTATGCGGGCTTCTTGCGGGCCGCGGGCAGGGTTAATTTAAAATTGCGGGCCGTGGTTACAAATTTCGGCCCGCGTGCAACTCTGGCGTACCCAATTATTTCAACTTTCGTACAAAATAGTACAGTATCTAATAATTGGTTAGCTAATATTATGCATCAATGCTGAGCAAACCTACTAAACTATCTAATACACTGAATACACAATGTCACACACACAATTAGTTCATAACTGTACTCGTGCACAATAGGATTAGTAGTTGGCATTCTGATCCATATCAACTAAATTTCTTGATGTGCCGATAAAACGCTTCGTAGAGCTAAAAACATAGTTAAGTATGTCCATTATAATGCCTTGGGAATATCTAGATTCATTGTGTTCATACATTCTTCTAAATGCCATTTCCATCTTCTTTTCAAAAACAAATATTTTATCGTCAATACGGTCATCCAGTGTATTTTCCATGCCCAGTAGTTTGTTCTCAATATTATTTTTAAAACTATTCAGTTCGTCTTCAAATTGTTTCTTCAATATCTCGATTTTGTTGTCATTTTGTGTTTGATACTGAACAAACACTGAAACTCCCAACACAATCACAGCTGATAGAATCCACACCTTTTCTAACCCATACTTCTTCTTCACACTTCTTCTCTGTTCATTGCTCCCAATCACTTTCTTCAGCAACAGCTGCTGGTGGAGAATTTGACACTCTTTCATATGTTCATCTATTTCTCTCTTCACTAGCAGGCCTACCTCACACCCTATTACCTTATATGGGCATTCTACATCTATCAACGATCTTGTACACACGCTCATATGCTCAGTTACATCTTCGAGTCTTCCTGCCCAATCACATCCCTATTCTGATAAGGGACATCTGCATTTCTGTGTAATGGAACGTGGAATTAAATTCCTTGGTGGAATGGGAGGTGGAACTAAATTCCTAGCCATTTCTATCAAGGATTTTGTGTCAAGTAAGTAGTTTGATCATGGAGTGATACTTATAGAACTCTAGTCCATGTGAATACATTGACAGTATTAGTTACATTGCATAATGTAAAGCAACCTACGTATATTAAACTATGTGTAGAGGGACGATAATTATTGGTTGAAGTACAGCAGAACTATAAATAGTTGTACCTTCAATGAATATTCTGTATCTAAACGGATTCTATCCTATTCTCCTATTTTACAAACTCATTCACTCTCAACTATGGCAGCTAAAGGCAAAGTTGCAGGTATTAGCCAGTTAGGAATTGATAGTTACTTTAATCTCTGTGGAAGATAATTCTGTTTTACTGGTAGAATGTAAGATATCGAGGATAACTCGCCTAATTTAAACGCGCTCGCTTGCTTGCGCTGCGCGGCTGGCGGACACTTTGTGTCCCCTAGAGGCGCCTCGACCCACATTGATTAATTATAAGGTAATTAACATCTCTAAATACATCTGTCTTACTGTTATAATCAATAGCACTCGAAAAATCACAGAATAAGTAAATTTTTAATTTTTGATGCGTAATGATGACGTCATAACAGAGTAATGAGAAGTTTTATCATATTTATGATATATTAATATACACATTCTATTAAAATTTCAGCCTTTTATATATATATTCAGTGTTGGCTGTGTTGATTTTGTTTATTCGACAGGAACCACTTTGACAGCGGATGACTACCTCAAGAATGAGGGTTGGGTGCAACGAACAGAAGCCGCCTTTACCCAACTTGATCGAGACAAAGATGGAGTTATCTCTATTACCGACGTTGTCATAGAATCGAAAAAATTTGCACATTTAAATCCAGATCCGGAAGTTATTGAGAGATATAGAATTGCACAGTGCGAGTTTGCAGCAGAAATGGGTATAAAACCAGGGATTTCCGTGACTAAGGAAGAATATGTGAAAAACCTAGCAGCGATTGCCCCTCGAGAAGTTGCGAAAGTGAGGAGCGGAGAGGGATCTATGATGCACAAGGGGAACAACAAACTGTTCGATGTTATCGATAAAAATCACGACGGAACTGTCTCAAAGGAAGAATACCGTGCATTCGCAGAAGCAACTGGCGTCTGGGAGCCAAGCTTTGTTGATAGTATATTCGATCTAATAGATACGAATAAAAATGGGAAATTGGAAAGGAAGGAACTGAGTGATTACGTGTACAAGCTAACCTTTACTCTTGACAGTGTGGCAGGAATGGACCAAGTAATGGAACTAATAAAACCTGCGGAAAAGTGAAACCTATATTGTTATTAGTGTGTTTAGTGCTAGGTTAGAAAGAATATTTTCTTATTAGAATTGTCGTGAGTTAATATAGGATTTATTCTGTTTGATAGTTGCAGATAGGAGTGAATAGGCCGTATATGTAATAAAATATACAACTAAATTATACATTTGTTTTCTTGATTTCCATTGGTTAAATTAATAAAACTGTAAGAGGTGTGAATTTATTTTTGGGCGATAATGTACAGGTATCATTATTTTGTAAACTTTTTCATTTCAACCAATCAGATTTCAAGTTGAAGAGTGATTACAACTTACTTAAATACATTGAGTTAGATATAATCCATATTAACCAATCCATTCAACCTCAGCTGTAAATTAAAACCCTGAAGTTTCACTGGTCAGCACACTTCGCCACATTTTGTCACATTATGTAGCAAGGTGTGAAAATATGAATAATCGTTAATATTCGCTTAATTAAAATCGTTTTCATGGTTCGTACTACAGTATACATTTTAAATGATTACAATTGTACAACTAATATAAACCATATCTCTATATATCTATATATCTATATATCTATATATATATATACACATACCTAACTTCGTGTTAGCTTGCTGCCTTTCTAGGTGGTCTAAATTTAGAAGCTCTATCTTCTTATTGGCAGATCCCAGCTGTTCGAAGCACTGACGAATCAACTCTCTCTCTTTCCTCTCCTGATCTGCTTCTGCCCTGAGAGAGGTTGCCTCGTCCAATAGCTGTTGGTTCTCCTGCTCCAGGTTGGCTCTATACTTGTCCGCGTATCTGATAATTATATTATTAATCAAACCATGGATATCAACAGGAAATCCTAAGTGGTTCTTGTTAATATTATTTTGTTGAAATACAGTGGAATTCGCTTATTAGCAACTCGGGTTTTGCTCACATTACTAATAATATGCGAAGTTGCTAATAAGGGAACAGAATCAATGCAAAATCTACACTTGGATTGAGAATTGGTTGCTAATAGAGCAATACTGCTAATAAGCGAACTCCACTTATTGAATATCTGAAACAGGAAACAGTGGATTCGACTCATGTTGGAGGATTGACTGTTATTTGATAATCGCATATTTACTAATGTTAATCCTGAAAGAAAATGGATGATACATATTTGCTTGATTTCGTCCATCAAGTTAATGATAGAAAGTAAGCCTAAATGCAATACAGTGAGGAGCACTTATCAATCTGAGTTCATTTCCCAAGCATTATCTAATTCAGTAATCCTCACTCATTTCTATGAAATAATTAGAGATATTAAAAATAAGATTTCGATGAGTTAATAATATGTCAGTGATGTTAGTGATAATTTTAGAAATCCGTCTACCTTTCATGCTCCAACAGCTGTTTTTCTCTCCCGTACTTGCTCTCTAACAGCTGATTGGCGTCATCTGCCTCCCTCATGACTAGTTCCAGCTGTTCCCTCATCCTCTCTAGCTCGTGCTCCAGCTGTCTGCTCCTCGTCTCGTGGTCCTCTCTGGCCTCCACGGCATCACTGAGACTGGAGTCCAGACTCTGATTCCTGTTCATCAGGTCTGAGACTAACAGCTTCACTTGACTGAACTCATCGTCTGATTGGACCAGACGCACTATGCTGTTCTATAAATAGTACGAGGTTATGAAGTGCAGATGTCTCCGCTTATCGGGACACTTTGGTCTCAGATATTTTGTCTCGATTAAGCGAGTTCCCAATTAACCGATGAAATTTAGTATTAGCTTCTATGTATGGGAACAATTCCGTTCCTGGAGACTTGTCCCGATTAAGCGGAGTTGACTGTAGTTGTAGAAATAAAATGAGAAAACAGCAAGTCAACAATCAATAATAAACAGCAAAAGTATGTACTCATACAGCCCCGAGCAAAACTCCACCACCTCGATATTTCCTCTAACCCTTCTAGTTATTCGAATTGAATATGCAACTAGCACATGACCTACGTACACTTGTTGATTCCAACAAATAAACAAATAAACAAACAAACAAACAAACAAATAAACAAACAAACAAACAAACAAACAAACAAATAAACACATTAAATCGGTACCTCTACATGTTCCATATCAGTTCCTGACTGGATAGCTCTTACTCTGACGGAATCCAAGAACTCCATAAAGCTAGTCTCCATTCTCTCCCACGTGTCCAGGGGTTGACCCTGGCAGTCCACTCGCTTAGCTACGTGGGAGGGACTGTACTCCAACACCTCCTCCTTACTCAGCTGGGATGTGACGTCACTCATTGGAATGCTATTCTCATCTAATATAGACTCTACCACTGTTGTACAGGATTCCAGGATTATACGTTTATGATACGCGGAGTATTTCTATAGTTAGTTAGTTGTGGGAGCTACTTTGTTAATTGTTCATTTGTATAATAGCAAATTGAGGCACTGAAAATATGATCCTAATATTCTAGCAATTCAAATTTTTTATAGTTAATACCCCATTGAATTAGTGTTATTTCACTAATTAGCGAGGGTGTACTGTACTTGATCTTATCAGTTATAAACATATTTAAATAACGAATAAGTGAGTCATATTTATTCGGACTTTTCAAAGAAAACTTTTTGAATTATACAAGTAGAAATTGCTCTTAGTATAAATATTAATTTCTTTTGTGAAATGGCAACCAATGAAACTTAAGGAATGTTCTAAATAAATCAATCAATACATCACCAATTAACATATGAAATGGCAAATTCGGAGATCCTAAACATATGACAACTCCGTGAGATGGCATATGATTGAATCACAGAACTGCTACGCTACTCAGAATTCCTGAAAATAAAAGGAATATTTGAATGAAATATTCAGAAACCTTTGTATTGGTTTATTACACGAATTCGAGTGATGATGAACTACAACAGATCTAATCCAAAAAGTCAATACTAACATTTTACAATATCTAATTTTTAAAAAAGGTTTGATAAAATGCAAATTACAGGTGAAGAATTTGGTATAATTATGCTAAAAAGTTTTATTGATAAACGATATAACATAAATAAACTTCCGAGAAGTGTTCAGGGTTCAAAATGCGTCATAAAATAAAAACCAATCTGTTACCGTTTCTCTTAGGATGAGCTAGAAACTGTCCCCCTTTCGCGAACTGAAACTCAACAATAATTTTCTCGCCGTCTTTCCCTTCCACTTCAATCTCATTACGTATTAGCACCGGCAAATTCCTATTGGTTAATTCACGGACAGCTAAAGTGGTCTTGGCGATGACTTCAATAATATGCGGACACATGAAAATGATGTCTCCTTTGGCAGTGGAAGGCTTTCCAAAGATCTGAGGCCCGCTGTTAATGTGGAAAATAAAGCAACAGTCTGAGTAGGTAGAGACAGAAATCTGTCTTAGAGTGTGAAGTGTGAACTGTTGGAGGAGCTTAAAGTTTGACGGATCAATCAGTAGTACGTCCTGTCGCGTAACAACCAGAATGCGGTCCTGGAATTTCCCGTTGTTCCGGTTGACTTTCAAGACATTCGAGTCCCAAACAATCGGCGTAAAGCCCCCGGTCTGTAGAGCGATGCGTTTCCACTTGGGATTGGACAATAGGCCCAGCCGGTCGCCTTGAAAGAAGACAGGTATCGATTTGAGATAAGATGCCTTCTTCTTGCGGAATAAGTTATTTGCGATCAATTTCTCTTTCATTAATTGGAACTGTGCGGGGTTTTTAGCCAGAATTCCTCTGTAGCGTTTACATCTCCAGGCATGGAATATGGTGAAGAGAAGTTCAGAGGTTTGCTGCATAATGGTGGGGAACTCTGGCCAATCAAATCTGACCGGAGAGAACGAGGGTAGATTCCTTGCAAGCCGCATCAAGTATAAATAGCGGATGGAGTTGAGAAAAAATCTTTTAATTAGGCATTTCGCATTTGAGCTGAATTTAAGTTTGAATTGTTTCCGCACTTTCCAGCCGCGAAAATAACACGCAATAATAGTGACAGCGAAGATCCTCTCCCTCTCTTCCAGAATCCACAGGTACCAGATCCTAGTCTGATACCCTCGGACATATTTGGATATAACGGTGGCCGCAAGGCGAAATCTCAAAAATTTCTTCCTTTCCTTTTGTCCACGGAAGTATTTGGCTATTACAATCTGACTTTGACGCATGTTTTGGAAGTTTTTACGGACAATCCACGTTTTGGCGTATTTTTGAATTATAATGGCAGCTCGCAAGTTAGAAATGTCTCGAACCTGTCGGAATGTATCAATAATATCAACAGATGTGAAGAATATTTTAGTTTTCCCGATGACGTATTCTGATTCAGGGACAGAGAACCCCACCATGAGTCTTTTGCAGGTGTGATGTGGTTTCTCGTTCGGATAGACTCCAGCTAGACTCTGATACTTCTCTAGAAAATCGGACAGTTTCTCAGAATATTTGAATCCGCATTTCTCCAATTTGATCAACTCAGTCAAGTTCATATACTTAACCTGCTCCGTCACGAACTCAGCATCAAACAGTTCCATTTCCAAGCTAGAGTTCGGCTTAATGCAGTGAATGGTGAATATCTCAGTGTCTTTCACAGCGTTGATGACGTCATTGATTACCTCACGAGTCTGCCTGATAGCAGATTTCAGCTTTTCCCGTTTGTTGAATTTGCCGGTCAAAGCAGGATGTTGGCAGTTACAGAGCATTTCTATTGAGTTGATGGACAGCCTGTCAATGTTATGGGATTTGAAGTTTGTGACGTCATAGGTGACAGGTGACAAGTAATGCTTTATTTTGAAGCAATTCCCGGATTCGCGGACTCCAATTGCCATCCCACTCGCGAAAAAGTGAGAATTCCCACAAGCTGTGTTTAGATTCCGCAGAATTACTTTGGAATCTGTCGCTTTCTGGCAAGTTTCGTCGATTATCTGCAAAACACCTCTGAAATTGTCCGTTAAAAGATGACACACACCGAAATTATCCAAAAGTTCGAGAGATATTTTCAAAACTCCTTCATTGTCCAGCTCAACTTGTCTATCTCTCACAGTTAATGACGTCATCATGTGATTAACCTTCTCAAAGGTCATATTAACTATCAGAGATTCCAGTCCGTTTTCCATCGCATTCTCAAACCCAGGGAAATCCAAGAAGTTCAGCACTTTCGCAGAGCTGGCTTTATCGCTATCTCCTTCATTCACGACACTCACAATCCAGTCCAATGTCTTACTGTACAATCCTCTAGCCAGTGCGTCTCTCATCATTCTCGCCTGCTGTACGGTTAAACTATTCTTAACTTGGCCACCTGTTTTGGACAGTAACGTGACGTGTGTTAGTGACTCACTCAGCTTAGCTTTATCAGCGCCCAACAGAGTAGACACATTCTCTAAACAGCAGCCACTTGACACCTTACACGCGGTTAGGCTGGTCTCTGTGAATTCGACATTCCCGATGAGCAGAATGGCTGCTAGGGCTTCCAACACACTAGCGATGACGTCATCAGAAAGCCCGGACTCTTTCAGCGCACACATCATCATCTTGTATCCCTTTTTAGCATCAATTTCGGCGCCATAAACCGGTTCTAAGTATTTGGCGCGTATATCGGATAAGAATAGCTCTCTGAGCGTATCAGATGGCGCGCCTTCACGCAGCAAGTAGAAACAGTGGAAGTTGGCGCCAGAACAGGAAGTGAGTCTGAATGTATCTAATAATAGCAACCGCTTCACTTCGAATCGAGATACGCGCCCGTTTGTATCTAAATATAGCGCACTCAGCTTAATGGCGCGCGTGGCGTTGAAGTTGGAAGGCGTGATGGAATGTGTGAACGCGTCCAGGAGAGTGAGCGCGTGGGTGTGGGAGGAGTGCAGTTCCTGTACGAGACTCAGAGATATCTCAGACTTCCCGGACGCGGTAATGCCGGATACTAACAGTGTTATGGCGGGGTTGGGCGAGGAGATGATGTGATTGGCTAGCTGGCTGGTGGCAGATTGGTAGTGGTTTGAAGTGGCAGAGTTGGAAGCCACACTGACCAATGAGTTAGCTCCGATCCAAGAGAGGAGGACACCTTCTAGGTATCTCTCCTCCAGACAGGAACACAGGTCCGAAAGTCTAGACTGAGTTAGCTCTTGGTTGGAAGGCATAGTGACCGGGTAGTTCTAAAATATGCAATCAACTAAGCTGTACATACATGGGCATTAATTAAAATGTAAATATAATCTTGTACCTAAATATGATTGATCAGAACATATTGCATTGGACTGTAATGCTAGGTCAGTTTCAGAGCAAAGTCCAAAATTTGATTCTTACTTTTAGCTTATTTCGAATGCCGAATACATTATTTTAAATACCTTCCAATGGCTTGGAGCATTGGGATGTAAGACCCTGTATTCGTATGGCTTCCAAGCAAAAATGACAGGAAATGAGTTAGCAAAATCCATAGTCCATAGTTGGTTATTAATAGAACAGAAGACTCTTACACTACCAGTTTCATTATAACAGTGGATAGTGTTGTAGACGAATTTCCGCCGCTCTTTTGGAACATTCAATAATTCCATTATCTCACACTGACGCTTTCCATTCTGAAATAATTCAATTATCGTTGACCTTCCATTCTAGCTATCGAAGAATTTTGATGAACCCAAACCTTAATTCGAAGTAAAACTTACGCTACACTACATGAAGTATCATTTATTTGAGGTAAATCAACTGAAGAAAGTATATATAATGGATGAATAATAATTGCGTATATATGGGTATAGTGAGAATCGCACTACAATTGCAGTGTAACAGCTAACTCAGTGATATCTTATGAATGAATGGGAGCCTTCGTATCACGCCGTGATCCTGGTTACATATATATCATTCGGGAATGCTATCCTCAATATACAACACAGCAAACAAAATTCTATAAAGTTGGAAAAACGAAAGATCACATATCAAGACTCGCCAACCTTCAAACAGGAAATGTGAGGAAGCTAGAGTATGCATATCTAGTCGGTGTTAATTCCATGCGTCTAGCTGAGAATATAGCTCACCAGAGGCTGAATAAGTACAGAGTCAATTACGGTGGAGGGAGGGAGTGGTTCGAGATCCCAAACAATGAAATCAATGAGGTAATTTCCAATCTAGAACGATGATATGGAGGAAGAGTCCGAGACTAATAGTAATATATTTAGACAATACAATAAATAACAATTAAGCTGTGAACTACTGTATTCAATTCCTAAACACGCCTACTTATTATAATAGCTATCTGCCAACTAGCAGCCAAGGAATTATCTAGGAGCGAGAGACGCTCCTTTAGGCAAATGATTTTAAGCCGCAATGTGTTTAGGAGCGTAAAAATTCAGAAAAATACCCAATTTACCCAATACTATAATGTTATTTAGCGATTTAGGCGTATGAAAATTTAGAAATTTTAGATTAGGAGCGTATCTCTGGAAGGCTGTATAATACCCTGCTAGCTGCCGATTACTTGCAGTCTAGACTATATCCGTAACTTTAGCATCATTCTGGTAATAGCCATTCTGAATTGTCTAATTTTATGTCTGATTTTGTATGTTGTTTCTAATGCAATAAAACTCTATACAACGTAACACGAAGAATAATGCCCTACGTACAAGTAGGTAAATAGTCTCAAGCAAGGTTGAAACCGATTGAACCGAATATCAATAATCACGAATACTTCCTGAACCGAATACTAATACTGATGTTATCCGGTACTCTAACCGAATACGAATACTGATCATATTCGGTACTCTAACCGAATACGAATACTGATGTTATTCGGTACTCTAACCGAATACGAATACTGATGTTATCCGGTACTCTAACCGAATACGAATACTGATCATATTCGGTACTCTAACCGAATACGAATACTGATGTTATTCGGTACTCTAACCGAATACGAATACTGATGTTATTCGGTACTCTAACCGAATACGAATACTGATGTTATTCGGTACTCTAACCGAATACTAATACTGATCATATTCGGTACTCTAACCGAATACGAATACTGATGTTATTCGGTACTCTAACCGAATACGAATACTGATGTTATTCGGTACTCTAACCGAATACGAATACTGATGTTATTCGGTACTCTAACCGAATACGAATACTGATCATATTCGGTACTCTAACCGAATACGAATACTGATGTTATTCGGTACTCTAACCGAATACGAATACTGATGTTATTCGGTACTCTAACCGAATACGAATACTGATGTTATTCGGTACTCTAACCGAATACTAATACTGATCATATTCGGTACTCTAACCGAATACGAATACTGATGTTATTCGGTACTCTAACCGAATACGAATACTGATGTTATTCGGTACTCTAACCGAATACGAATACTGATGTTATTCGGTACTCTAACCGAATACGAATACTGATCATATTCGGTACTCTAACCGAATACGAATACTGATGTTATCCGGTACTCTAACCGAATACGAATACTGATCATATTCGGTACTCTAACCGAATACGAATACTGATGTTATTCGGTACTCTAACCGAATACGAATACTGATGTTATTCGGTACTCTAACCGAATACGAATACTGATGTTATTCGGTACTCTAACCGAATACTAATACTGATCATATTCGGTACTCTAACCGAATACGAATACTGATGTTATTCGGTACTCTAACCGAATACGAATACTGATGTTATTCGGTACTCTAACCGAATACGAATACTGATGTTATTCGGTACTCTAACCGAATACGAATACTGATCATATTCGGTACTCTAACCGAATACGAATACTGATGTTATTCGGTACTCTAACCGAATACGAATACTGATCATATTCGGTACTCTAACCGAATACGAATACTGATGTTATTCGGTACTCTAACCGAATACGAATACTGATGTTATTCGGTACTCTAACCGAATACTAATACTGATCATATTCGGTACTCTAACCGAATACGAATACTGATGTTATTCGGTACTCTAACCGAATACGAATACTGATGTTATTCGGTACTCTAACCGAATACGAATACTGATGTTATTCGGTACTCTAACCGAATACGAATACTGATGTTATTCGGTACTCTAACCGAATACGAATACTGATCATATTCGGTACTCTAACCGAATACGAATACTGATGTTATTCGGTACTCTAACCGAATACTAATACTGATCATATTCGGTACTCTAACCGAATACGAATACTGATGTTATTCGGTACTCTAACCGAATACTAATACTGATGTTATTCGGTACTCTAACCGAATACTAATACTGATGTTATTCGGTACTCTAACCGAATACTAATACTGATCATATTCGGTACTCTAACCGAATACGAATACTGATGTTATTCGGTACTCTAATCGAATACGAATACTGATGTTATTCGGGTACTTCATAAATTCTAATACTGCGCAGCTGAAATAAATAATATTTAATAGATGACTGATCCTAGTCTGATTCTCTCGGTGCCAACTGATATAGTTCGTCCTCTGCTTCTATAGCTATCCACAAACTCCCGAGGCGAATGTACCCGCTTTCCAACGCAATCTCAAAGATACGCATCTATCCGTGATGTAGGTTGTCTCCCAAAACACAATAAGTGTGGTGAACTTCCTGTAGATTCGTTTTCCACATTATTACAATAAAAATTTATTTCGGGGAGAATGCTGGGCCACGATCCCTTGCTAAGTTCCCGATCGAGCATGAGGCACCTGGAAACCTGTTTCACCCACTCTATACTCCGTTCAGCCAAGCTGTCGGCCTGTGGGTGATAAGGAGTTGTATAAATTAGGCCTTCGGCTTAAGAGATCGGCTAGCATGTTCTGACTCCAGGGCCGATACGTGATAACATAAGGCATTTCTTCAAGTTCGATAATCCATCGAGCAAAGCTATGTCTAGAGTCCCTCTGCTCCCTCATCCATCGTAGCGGATTGTGGTCAGTAATAATTTTCACCTTTCAGCAGCTCTTAGATATACTCTCCACTTTCGAACTGCTGCTACTATGCCCAGGATTCGAGCTGACCTATAAATAGTTTCACTCAGAGCCGAAGAATAAAAGTCAATCGGCTGCAACATACCGTCTTTATTTCGCTGAGATAGTATCCCTGCTATGCCTGTTACGTTGCATCAGTCTCGACTACAAACTCTTTATCTCAATTTGGAAAAGAAAAGCTAGCGTTACTGCCTTTTCTGTTAATTTCTTGGTTGAATGCCTCACTGCAGCTCTCTTTCCATCTTCAAGGTGCGCCCTTTTTCGTCAGGCCGTATAATGGTTGAGCTATGTCGCCAAGTCGCGGTATAGAGCTCTATAATAGTTCAAGATCCTAGAAACGCTGTAGCTCTTTAACCGAGCTTGGAGGTGGGACTTCTCTATTTTATGAATCGTCGTTTGTATGTGTTGTCTTCCTTGTGACGAAATCAACTTCGTATTGGCCGAACTTGCATTTCGATATTCTTAATCGGAGGCCAGCTTTGCGAAGTCTTTGGAAACCTCACGTAAGTGACCCACGTGCTCCGAAAAGGACTTAGAGAAATAATGCAATCGTCAATGTAAGACTCCACCTGTCTTAACCCTTGCAATGTGGAATCCATCAGCCTTTGAAAAGTTGCTTGTGAGTTTGCGAGGCCAAATGGCATCACCATCATCTCATAGAGTCCCCTCGGCGTGTTGAACGCCGTCTTTCTAATATCTTCTTCCTTCATTGGGACACACCAGTAGCTGCAGCAATGTCAATGACTGAGAAATACTTACATCCATGCAATTAGTCCAAAATACTTGCGATGTTCGGGATATTATATGCGTCCTTCTTTGTAATAACTTTCACACGTCGATAATCAATTGCAAATCTTTTCC
This sequence comes from Aphrocallistes beatrix, assembly GCA_963281255.1. Taxonomy (NCBI): domain Eukaryota; kingdom Metazoa; phylum Porifera; class Hexactinellida; order Sceptrulophora; family Aphrocallistidae; genus Aphrocallistes; species Aphrocallistes beatrix. Next base: position 4,694,226 of record OY725494.1, read on the forward strand.
GTCCTTTTTAGATGCCAGAACCACATTGCTCGCCCAAAGAGAGCTGAAAGGCCTGCAAATGTTCAGAGCAATCATTTCATCTAACTATTTCCGCGCCCGTTTGAATCTAAATATAGCGCGCGTGGCTAGACGTGATGGAATGTGTGAACGCGTCCGAGAGGGTCAGTTTCGGAGCAAAGTCTTAACTTTTAGTTTATTTCGAATGCCGAATAAATATTTTAAATACCTTCCAATGGGTTGGGTCTATTCTATTTATAGTAGAGTAAGATCATGTATTCGTATGGCTTCTATGCAAAAATGACAGGAAATGAGTTTGCAAATCCATAGTCCATAGCTGGTTATTAATAGAACAGGAGTAAGGGCACTGAGCAATCCTGAGAGCAGAACTTAGGGAATTATTCTCGTAAATTTTAGACCTTAACTGAGTAATAAACGACAATTTTCTAAAATCCTAATATTTAAAGAAAATTACAAAGTACATAATTACAATCTCTGAATAAACTTGGATAAAATCCGGCCTACAGTTCTCCAATTAGATTTATGTATTAGACTGAGTTACTCCTTGGTCTTAAGGCATTTAATAAGCATATACTGTAGTGTAGTGTATCATGGCTCAACCACTTGAAGTTGTGCTAGACACAATACTGAGAAATATTAGCATCACGACACACTAGGCACAGTATATAGTGAGAATGGCACTCAAAGTGGAACAGCACAACTCAGTGATATCTTATGAATGAATGGGAGGCTCCGTATCATCAATTTCTCCACGCCCTGATCCTGGTTACATATATATCATTCAGGAATGCTCTCCTCAAGATCCAACACGGCAAACTGGATTCTATAAAGTTGGAAAAACGAAAAATCTGAAATCAAGACGCTCCACCCTTCAAACAGGAAATGTGAGGAAGCTAGAGTATGCACATCATTTCAGAGTGAATTCCATGTGCCAAGCTGAGAAGAGAGCTCACTGTGCGCTGATTCGCTACAAAGCCAATGGCTGTGGAGGGACTGAGTGGTACGAGATCCCAGACAATGAAATCCAGCAGTTCACTTCCATCGTAGACGATGCTATCAAGGAAGTTAAGAAGTCTGAGTCTAATATTAGTATCATTCTGGTAATAGCCATTCTGAATGGTCTAATTTTATGTCTGATTTTGTATGTTGTTTTTAATGCAATAAAACTATATATTACGTAACATAAAGAAATAATGATATACATACAAGTAGGTAAATAAGTCTCAATAATATTTCATTAAGTATTTGCTTCCAATTATATAGAAGTGGTGGTTCCACTAGCAACCAAAATCATAAAAAAGGGCATGCCTAATTTTTGGGACGGGACAGAAAAGGTACCTAATTTCCGGACGGGAAGAGGCAAGATGCCTAATCTCTGGGACGGGGCAGAAAAGGTACCTAATTTCCGGAACGGGACGGGTTAAGATAGCTAATTTTCGGGATGGGATTCTGTCCCGTCCCGGAAATTAGACATGTCCATAAAAAAGTGGTACGATAACACCACTAAATGTTGATTTTGCCGAGTACATGTAAAGTATACAAAACTATACCTCTGAGTGCAAGATCAGATTCTGAATACCAATACTCGTATCAGCTGTGAGATCCATCAATAACTTAAACACAGCTAAGTATTAGTTATCATCGTCAATATTTCGCATTAGATAGTCCAATACATAATTTATACAAGGAAATACATAGCTAATACTCCCAGTTATGATAAGCTCTCGCAGTAGCTTCTTCAAGGTAATCCTCAATCTTCTTCGTGAGGTCATCCTCGAATATAATGTCAAGCTGCAACTCAACCATGAGTGTGTAGAAGTGGTAGGCTTCGAAGTGCATGTCTGCCCGTATCATCAGATCGAACCACTCCCTGTAGAACTTCATTCCGGGATACACGGGGGGTTCCGTGAACATTGTCATGATACGCCACTGAATGTTGTACTCGCCTGCCTTGGCAATCAGTTCCATGTCCTTCTTCTCTAAAGTCACAAACGTTTATTTTGCTTGTAAACGGGAGAGTTTTGAAACTACAGTAGAACCTGGTTAATACGAACAGATATTTTACCCCTAGGGACATAGGCGTAACTCCTTATGTTGACTTGGGGTGGCATGCCACATTAGTTTGATATGTTTACAAATCTCGCCACCCCAGCTAACCATGAAAAAATCAAAATAGTTACGCCTATGCCTACGGAGGAAAACGCATGCAAATAGATCGCTTCAGTTAATACGAATTCCGGATAATACAAATAAATTTCGACTATCCTTGGTGTTTGTATTAACTGGGTTCTACTGTATATAACTTATTATTAGGCGAAATTATAAGTAATAAACAATGAAACTGTTTTCTAAAATTACCTTCTGGAAGGCAGAGCCATCGCCAGTAACTATGTCTCCGCTTGAATTTCTCTCCCGCTATCGTGATGACGTCAGTGTTCTCTGCTTCATTCTCCTCTATCTCCACGGGTGGGTCTAGTGGGTAGGCGCGTTCGCCGCGCCACGTGGTACGGACAACAGGGGGGACTGTACGGAGATAGAAAGTGGAGCTGGAGAGCTTCACGAGTGAGTGAGCTAACCTGAACATAGCTAATGCTAGGGTTAGACTATAAATAGATTAACTGGTGACGTAAGTGTATAAATATAGAATTAAATTTAACCCGCCTAATATGAGTATTCGTCCATTATGAATTAACCGAGATAGTTTCACACTTATAGTGAGTTATGATATATTCTTTAAAAGACTAATTTGATGGCTAAACATTCAAAAAATTCGTCTTAAAATTCGCAGATCTTTTTCAGTTTATTAATTCTACTAAATCGTTTTTCTCCCAGCAGCTGAAGTATGTAGAAAAGTGGAAAATAATTGTCTAATTCAGCTAAGCTATTAACAAAACCTAAACATTGCTAACTCATAGAATCTAACCGCTGCTATTCAGTCACTCTTCCCGCCCGCTTTCTTACTCCCTGACTCCTGATTGGTTGATTTCTCCTTCGCAATGAATGGCAGTAATTCCTTGTACTTAGTAGGCATATAGGGCTTTAGAGCTTCCGGGACTTTGATCCCTTCTTCCGTCTGGTAGTTCTCCAAGATGGCACAGATGGTACGGGTGGTGGCACACATCGTGGCATTCAGCATGTGCACGTAGGTAGCTGCCTCATTCAACTTCTTCTGTCCGAACCTAGCACAATGAGCAAAAATAAAATTAGTAACAATTAATTAGTGTCCGATAAGAACATTCCGGATATAAGAACCATATCCTGGGTAACAGAATTTTTCTCATATAGTAGTGTTGAAGTATTCCGGTTATAAGAACATCTTTATTAACGCTGGTTATAAGAAATTAAGAACATGTTGTTACAAAATGATGAGAAAAGTGCTACTTTTGGGGATATTTCTAAAGATCTGGAAAGCAAAATATAATATTTTTCTTATTTTCATGAAGTTCACTGAGTATCGTTATGAAAATGTAAGAATCTGATGTTCTATAGATCATAGAATAGTTTTGTACTGTCAAAACACTGTCAAAGTTGGTGTTAGTACCCAGTTAGTACTGCCATAAGAACAGACCGGTTATAAGCTTTCAGTAGCATGTAAGACAAATACCTGAAGGACTAAGGATTGAAGATAATGTTAGAGTTACAGGACCGTAGCCACCCGTCCGGTTGGTCCGGTTTCAACCTGACCACTTTTGACCAATTTAGCCTCAAAAGGGATCATTTTGTAAGATCGGACTGGTTTCAAACTGACCACTTCACACCTTGTGACTACGGCCTTGGTATATGTTCCAACTGATGTACAGTGGAATTTGCTTATTATCAAAATTGCTCGTCTTCAGGACCAGGTGAATATTGTGTGTTAATTCTGTTTCCTTAAATAGCAACCTCGCGTATTAGCAAACATTTAATGAGCAAAACTAGAGTTTCTAATAAATGAATTCCGCTGTATGTCAGCAGAATTTCAATCTGAACTCACTGACCTGATCAGCAGTCTTCTACTCTGCCAGTCCGTGCAATTGCTGCAAGAGACCAACTCTCTGAACTTCCCGCTCCCAGGGAACCAAGCCTCCAGGTCGTACTTCATGGCCGCCGCGTTGTTCAGCTCTCCTGACACGATGTTGACTATCTTCAGAGAGAGAGAATGGATCAAACTCTGATAACAGCTGGAACCATGGATCGTATAATCTTAATTATATTTGCTTTTCGCTCATTCATTAATCTCATAAGTCTTAAAATTTCGATAATAAAGTACTCCAGAATTTGTCCTGCTACAGTATTTCTCAATAAAATCAACATCAGTAGTTTAGAACGCAGGAAATTACTTCAATATTACTTCAATTCCTGTTTTTGGTGGGATGTCCCGCTTTTTTCACTCTTCTATTGAGCTAATTTTCACGAGTGTCCCGCTTTTATAGGAAACTTCCCCCATTATGTCTCGCTTTGGATTCTATGTATAATACTTTTCTATTGCGTCCCGCCATGTCCCGCGAAATTCAACACTGCGTCCTGCTTTTATCATGACTCAAGTTGGCATGTGTGTAGGAATGTGAATATTACAGTTGGGAATAAAGCAGAACTATCCAATCCTTCAGTATAACTCTTGGTGGAATCTTAGCTATGAGTTATAACAGACTAACCCTATACGGTATCCCTAGCATCTTATAGAAGGACTCAGCATTGCCAATCATCTCGTGGAACATGTCCCATGATACGTCAGGCGCTGTTATGGAGAACTGCTCTATCTTGTTGAACTGGTGCACGCGGAATATCCCCCGCGTGTCTCTGCCATGAGCTCCCACTTCCTGTCTGAAGCAGGTGGAGATACCCGCGTAGCGAAGTGGCAGGGATTTGGCGCTCAGCCACTCGTCTCTGTGAAAAGCCGCGATGGTTTGTTCGCTGGTGGCGATCAGGTATTTCTCCTCCAAATCTTGCTCCTCTTTAATTTCACTTCGCTTCCCCACAACCTACAACAAGCAAACGTAAATAAATACAACAAACACAAGGAAAGAGAGTGAATGGAAATGGCAGAATTAGGTCGAACGAATGGTTAGTTAAACAGTTACCGTAAACTGGGGCGACTTTGGCCCTAAGAGATGACTTTGTCCCACAATAGCAATTTTAATAAAATATACTCAACTTAGAAATATTGTGGGACAGTCACCTCTTAGGGCCAAAGTCGCCCCAGTTTACGGGTACAACAAACACAAGGAAAGAAATAAAGTTAATGGAAATGACAGAAATTCATATAAACCAATTCAAGCAATCCCTTCAGCTAAAATGCCTTAAAACCCCCATGCCACTTAAAAGTGGTGATATGTCAGTTCACGAAAACGCCCATTTGATGGTCACTATATAGTACAGTAGACCTCCATAATCCGACATCGTTTCTAACATAACTAGCGTTGGACGGTATAATTATACAATTTGGTAATTTGACAGTTTTCCCGACGGGTGGCGGATTATGGAAGTTCTACTGTATTGATATTTTCACGAATTTCCGTGTATTACACTGATGCAACTAGAGCAGTGGTTCCCAACCTGGGGTCCACAGGATTATAAATTTTGTGTTACGGTTAATATGAAGGGGTCCACAGAATATAGGAAAATTTTATAGGGGGTCTACAGCCCCAAAAGGTTGAAAACCGCTGAACTAGAGCAATAGCTAATTTAAGAACACTGTCCTTTAAATAGCTATCTTATAGCGTTATATGTGTGGAATAGTTTCCAGACGTTGTACCTTATATAGCTCCTCATCGAACTGAGAGAGCTGAGCTACTTGCTGCATCACGTCCTTCTTCATGAAGAAGGGAGTGGAGAGGAGTTGGAATCCTTTCTCACTCAATTCTCTCAGAGCAAGCTGTATCAGCGCCTGCTCTAGGAACACGCCAGCTCCCTTCAGGTAGTAGCATCTGTACACAAGTAAACATAAACAACAACAACAACACACATATAAGTAAACAGACGTAAATAATAAATGGGATAATTATAGACCTCACACCAATCAAAACGCAGTTAGGAATTTGCAAGTACAGTGGAATTCGCTTATTAGCAACTCGAGTTTAGCTCACAAAATTGTTGCTAATAAGAGAACTCCACTTTCGCACTTACTGATTTCTCAACCAAAATGCCTCATTTTCACCTTTTTTTTCAAACATACTCCACTCCAAAAGCCTCACTTTCCGTTCCTTACATATTAGTGCCTATTTAGTCTCTAATGAGACAAAAATTCAAGGGACGAAGTGTCCGATTACCATAGTGATAGACTAGACAGGAAAATATGCTACCTAGATCCTGACACCAGAGTGCCTCTGTGCAGGTCCACTGCGTCTATCATCTCTATGAGGTCCACGTGCGAGAGGGGATGTCTGGCAGTGCAGTCCCCGTACGTCCTCTCCACTCTGTTGTTGTCCTCGTTGTCTGATATCACCACGTCGGGGTGTAGGAGGTTTCCGAGCTCTGCGAACAACACGTCTCTCTCATGCTCCACTTCCTAGACGAGTAAATAGGTGTCCATGGTATCTCACCTCTATGTAGTACAGTCGACTCCGCTTAATAGGGTCACATCGGTCAGAGGACATTTTGCCCCGATTAAGCGGGGAACCCTATTAACCGAAAATACAGTCGACTCCGCTTAATAGGGTCACATCGGTCAGAGGACATTTTGCCCCGATTAAGCGGATGACCCTATTAACCGAAAATATTTTGTATTAGCTTCTATGTGAGAGCTATTCCAGTCCTGCCAAAAGTGGACCGATTAAGCGGTTGACCCAATTAAACAGAGACCCTGTTAAACAGTGGCCCTATTAAGCGGAGTCGACTGTATCTGTAAACATATTAAAGACATGACGTCAGAGTTATTTTGTGTAACATTTTACTTTCAGAGGAAAACCAATTATAAAATAATACTTGGATTATTATTAGACAACTGTCAGTATGTATCTAAAAATAACTTTGTTCAATCTTCTACTGATCCTTGGACCAGGGAAGAGAGACAATTGAAAAGTGGTATATTTACAGCCAATCAGAACTGATGGAGTGGAGTGGCACCTGTAGTTCTTTATTATTGGCACTCATCTCCTTGTCGATGGCAGCCACTATTTTCTTGAGAATGGACACATTCAGAACTGAAACCATCTCCTTATTCAGTTCCGATAGCTTCTCCTTCACTTCCTGTGGAATCTCATCCCCCTCATCCCCCATTGGTCCTTTCTTCTTCATGAACTCCCCGATCTATAAATAGATACACTAACACTCCATGATTTGACCAATAGAAACGAGACATTTGACAGAACCTGAGTGCTGGCAGTCCGTTTCACTTTGTTCCAATTGTCTCCTTTGAATCTCAGCTGTCTCCAATGCTTGTCCAATGAAATGATCTTCTCTACCCTCTCCACACCTCTGTACCTCTTCTTCTCGTTTTCCCGCACTAAATCTGGTTGCCCGCCCTTCTCTCCACGTAGGAGGTCTATGTCCAGGGACAGAACGGTGTTGGTTGCCATGCTAGTAGCTTGGAATGTGGATAATATAACACTTTCTATTGTCTCGCCATACCTTCAAGATTCAAATCCTCGCCATCATGGCTTAGTGGCATACATGTGGCACTATCGTCTTAAATACTGTGTAATGGAATATATGCAATTTAATAATAATAACTTTATACAACAACAACAACAACAACTTCATTAGAAGCATTGCAAAGAATATCCATGGTGGGGGCATTTTTTCATGCAACAGGTCTATAGAACTCTCCTTTCTCCCTTCCCTTCCCTCCAATGGTGTGGAGGAGCTTCCCAGAGTCAGACACTATCTTGATGTCGTGGTGATCACAGTCACTCACGATGAAATTCCGCCTAGCGTCCAGACAGAAGAAGTAAGCCTCATTCACGAGACAATCCCGTCCAATTCCCTGTGACGCACAGGAGGTAAGGAGGTCTCCACTTCTGGAGAAGAAGTGGAGACATTTCGCACTCCAGTCCAGTACCATCATTTTATCTGGAGTCAGTTGTACGTCTTGTGGGTAGCTAAGATATTTCTCTCCCAGACAGGATTTGAATCGGAGTTGTTCATTGAACACGGACACTCTGTGGTTACCAGTGTCTGCTATAAACACGTCTCCATTCCTGTCTACACACAATCCATGAGGACGAATCAGCTGTCCTTTATCCCTTCCCACCCCACCAGCTGTGGCAATGAGCTCTTGGCTAATCTTACAGAACTGAAACAGTTTGTGTTGACTAAAGTCTGTGACGAAGATGTGACTATTCGTGACTGCTACCCCCCAAGGTCTATTGAGTATTTCGCTCCCAAACTGAGAGAGGAACTCTCCTTGGAAGGATAACACCTGGACTTTACCGTTGCTATAGTCCGCTATGTACACTTTCTGATTCTGCTCGTCGAGTTTCAGTCCGGCGCCTTTAAGTCCTTCCTTCCCAGCTGTTAGGATGGGTTTGCGTATCTTTGAATAATCCGTTACTTGCAACTCTACTAACTCTCCGAACTGGGAGAGCTGAGTCTGAAGGAGGGAGAGGGTGGGACAGCTGAAGGAGAGGTTGGGGGGTGGGGTAGGAGAAGACAGCTGCTCTTTGGCTTGTTGGTACGTGAGCTCTGCGTTCAGAGTGAGGTTAATGTTGAACTTGGAACTCAATCGATTGAGCTGGAGTTGTGTCTTCTCCAACTCTTCTAAAGCGGCGACACGAGTAGCTTCCTTGTCTTGGAATTCCTCTCTCAGCTGGCGGACTCTTCCCAGGAGATTGTCTCTTCTGGCGATCAGCTGATCGATTAACTCACCAAACGTTTGTTCGATTTCAGCTGCGACACCATCGAAATGTGCCATCGTATCGACGCCTGGAATTTGTGGCATATTCGTAGCCATTTATGGATTAATTTGTTTTTGAAGAGAAATAGAATACTTCCACCAACTCGGCTGTATAAGTAACCTGAGAATGCCATAGCATGCTAGTGGTTGCTATGGTTGTGCCCAGTGGATAAGTCAAAAGGTTGAGATCCTGGATAGAAATTCCGATTAAGGTGACCTGTGTCCTAGTGCTATGATCCTGTCTCCACTGGGAGAAAGTTCTCTGATCCTTGAGATGTCAGATCAGATTTGGTAACTGTGATACACAATTTGGACGGGCATGCCTAATTTCCGGGACGGGACGAGTCAAGATGCCTAATCTCCGAGACGGGACAGAAAAGGTACCTAATTTCCGGGACGGGACGGGTTAAGATACCTAATTTCCGGGACGGGACGAGTCAAGATGCCTAATTTCCGGGACGGGACGAGTCAAGATGCCTAATCTCCGGGACGGGATGGGTTAAGATGCCTAATCTTCGGGACGGGACAGAAAAGGTACCTAATTTCCGGGACCGGACGGGTTAAGATGCACAATTTCCGGGAGGGAATCCCGTCCCGTCCCGGAAATTAGGCATGCCCAATTTGGACTGTCAAAACGAGTCAGACTAGGTTGCATGCCATTGGTCGGATACTACCGGGTCATCATATCAATATCATTAGCTAGTGTCCGGTCAATTGAGTTGATTTTGAAAGTTTAAAAAAAGCCTTGTTTTGTACAAACCATTTGTTAAATTTTTCTATTCTCCATCTAAAAGCCCCAAAAGGGTTTTTGGAGTACGAAAATCGTCACATGGAGCAACAACTTATAACGGAGCTTTTTGCAAAATTTGCAACAGTGAAGAATTGTAAATTTCAATATTATTTCAAAAGTGGGCTTTTAGCTAGTATTTTTAAAATTTGATCCTTGCTGTGTAATTTAACCTTAATAATTGATTATTTATTTTGGCTCATGAATCATGATTAGAGAATTTGATACTTAGTATAGGATATGCACTGGTTGATAAGTATCTCTATATCTCTTGATGCTCTACCATTATTATCCACCTTATCATTCTATTGAATCTTTTACATTGATAGAAAATTGTCAGTTCTAGTCCATTATAACTTCACAAGGTAAGTCACATCCTAGTTCTATGGTCAAGGGTACTTTTCATAACTGGTTGGATTTAAAAAAATATTATTTTGAAAATGTTCAGATTCCGATTCATTGGAATATTAATAAAATTCAACAAGTTTATAAAATTCGAAAATAACAATCTCGGTATCCTAAACTCGCTAATCCGATCCATTTGGATTCCGGTCAAATCAATTAAATTAGCGAGAGTCCAAACAGTGAGAGTTGGCGAATAATGAAAACTTATTTCATTTTAAAACTTCAAAATGAGCTTTATTATTTCACACTCCAAAGCCGATGGAGCTCTGCTATTTGAAACACTAACTTTTTCTACAAATGCCAAATATTTCAAAGTAGAATGCAACTTACATTCATTTATATTTAGAAAGAGCACGATGGCCTCCATAAAGGAAGCACAAGATGTTACTGGTGCAAGAGAAAGTAGCGTTAACTCTCTCAGAGAACAGGTCCAGTTAGCTAAACAAGAATTGAGCCATCATTTCCAGAGCTACCACTGTATGCTGTATGAGAAGGAGCAAGCACTGGTAGTGGAATTGGATGCTATTCTAATGTCGAATAATGATCTGGAAGAGAAGAAGAGATAGCTCAGACGCAATTAGATCTGGAAGAGAAATGAATTCCAAGCGATGAAAAGTAAACTTTTGGAAGTAGTTAATGCCGAGTTGTCTGAACTAGAGCGGATGAATACTAATGAGGTAAAGGTAGTAGAGTTTGAGTGGAAAGATTCCGAACTGTTAGCAGCGATCCAAGAGAGTTGCACTGTCTTAAACAGAGATCCAAATATTGTTTCCAAACCTACCCTTTCTCCGATTCAGTCTAATGTACCTTATTCAGATAGACAACTAGCTGTGTGGAGTGTTGGGATAAAAGGAAATAAAGACGGAGAGCTTTCTCGTCCAGAAAACGTAGCGGTTGATGCAGAGAACGAAGACATTTATGTAGCGGATAACGAAAACAAAAGAATTGCTGTTTTTAATAAAAATGGTAGTTTTTTGAGGAATTTAAAAGCTGAAGGAATGAAGTGGCCTCATGGAATTGTGGTATTTTTAGAATGCTGCTATGTCTCAACCTCACAAATTCGAGGTAACATTCTAAAGATGAAAAAGGAAACTGGTGAAAAGCTATTTTCTCTAGAACCGGGCTTAGAAATGAAAGCTCTCACTCTAGACAAAGAAACTGGAATGCTGTTTGCTTGCCCTTGCCTTGATGCGTCCATTTGGCAAATTCAACCTGACAACCTTGAGAAGGTTTCGGAATTAGTTCTCCACACACCTCATTTCACAAAAAAGTCCTCCAAAATCTACGATGTAAAGACGCTGAAAGCTGAGATCTACATTCTATTTTTCAGGTCTCAGTTCCCTCTACAATCCTTCAGTCGAGATGGACATCTCCTTAGGACAATTATTGAAAAAACTGGTTTTGAAACGCTATTGCATTTCTGCATTGACTTAGAAGGCAACTTTCTTGCTACTGACAACCAAACCGACAAGACTGTGATATACTCACCCTCAGGAGATGTCATAGTAAAAATTGGTAACGATAAACGCGAGAAAAGAGATCCTGGAGACTTATATGGACCTAGAGGTATCTGTCTCACGAAAAACGGTAGTATTGTAGTCTGTGATTGCAAATTGAAAAACATTCTGCAACTTTTCTGAATTGATATCTTGAATCCAATTCGATTTTTCTTTAGTTAATATTTGTAAGAATTTATTTCGTTTGTTCCCCTTTGGACATTTTAATTTCTAAATTTGTCTATATTCAGTTTTGTATGAAAGTTGTCAATTCAATGGGTCTTCATTTTGATTGGCTAAATTATTGCAACTGTACTATCATTGCTGTTAAGAGCAGTTAGTTATGTTAAAATTATAAAAATAGAAATAGACATTTGCATTCAGTCAGATTAGAAAAGTTTCAAAATAGTTTGACTCTAAATATTATTGAAAATATGAAATTCCTGTTTAACAGCATTGTTGATTCCATCCCTGATCATTGTCTATTTTTGTTTACTTATCTGTACAAACTAGCTAATACATTATTTTTAGTTAATTAAATTATATTTATAATTGTAGAGATGTTTGTGACGTGAAGGAATGTTTTGTTGCAGATAGCTTTGTTATTGTTTACTTAATCCAGCGTTGGTTGCAAGGCGCCATTCTATATTAAGACAGGTGTGAGTATGTGTGTTATGATTCCAAAATTAGAAACAACATACATAAGAATAGAGTAGCAGATAATCAATCACATTAGCTTAGAAGGAAAGGAATGGGAGTGGATTCGATTTCGATAGGAGTAATCAGACAGAATCAGCTAGGTGGATGAAGTGATCGGTTAGTGGAAGTAGTAGGAGTGGATTCCGTGGATGTTGTGTCGCTTGGCAGAAGGGTATCTAAAAATAGATTTATGAAATAACAAACCGATGTCTCAAAAATTCAGGGGAGAACACTGAAATTTTTGATTTCCGTTGACAAAAAACTTTCTGGAACAATTGATGAGATTTGCAGGATACTTAATTAAAACCCCCGGAAAGGCTTGGGTTTTTTATATTTATAGTAAATACCCCGAATTTTTATGGCTTCCCCGCCCAAAATGGCTTAAACCGGAAATGACGCGACACATTCCAGGGGCAACGGAGGGTTTAAAGGATGCGTAAATGTGTTGATTTAACATATCAGTGAAACCTTGGAACCAATAGGATATGAGCATTCGCAATGTGGCCCATGGCTGCTAATGTACAAAATCAAATCAATCGGTGACACAGAGTTTTGGCGGGTAAAATGAGTGGAGTCCACAATAGTCAAATCGCGAACCTTGCCAGCTGTCTGAGATCAGGCGCCACTTCTGGGAATTCTTGGTGGAAGCACTTTCGGATGTCTGACTTGTTGAAGGTGTATGCCTCCATCAGGCGCTTGGAGGAGGAGATGCTACGAGGTGGCAGAGTGGCAGAGGAAGGGGCAGAGCTAGGTCTCTCTGAGATCTGCACATGCTTCAAACTCGACTTCAGGCGAGGAGACACGGGGAGCGACACCTCAGTGGTGCCAGTTCTCTCTGTGTCGAGGGGCTCCAAGGGGTCGTAGAGGTGCTCCGTAACTTCGGGGGTGTAGGATAGGTCAGAGGGGATCGTTGGGATGTGGTGTCGGGGGGTCTCTGTGTCTGGGGAACTTTTCCTGTGTCTGAAACTCACTCGACGACTTGAACTCGGCTAAACAAGTTACATGAAACTGTAGTAACAACAACAACAACAACAACAACAACAACAACAACAACAACAACAACAACAACAACAACAGTAACAACAACAACAACAACAACAACAACAACAGTAACAACAACAACAGCAACAACAACAACCTTGTCGGGAGTAGATTCCTCATCACTGCTGGATTCAGAGTGTGAGTGGTTGGTGGCTGCTGTGGTGCTGTATGGGTTCTGTCTCAGGAAGTGAGCGGCTGAGGCAGAGTGTCTGCCTTCCCACGCCACGGCTCTGTAGTGCGCCGAGGGAGGAAGCGAGGAGCGCACACTCACAGCCGAACCACGCTCCTAGCAACACACAGGAGCAATAGGAATGCGCCCATATAGATAAGCCAAATAACTTACATAACGTTGTAAATATAATAATAAAAAACAATGGAGATCGGAATTCTCAGTATTTTAAGGTTCTGAAAATATATTTGTGTGCACAATCAATGGATATTTGAAATGTTCCAGAATAATCTCCAGAATCTTCACACCTTTTCTTAAAGATCATTCATTTTCTGATGAAAATCCTGACTTCTATCACAAAGGATAACCAAATTTGGTTAAGTTGGTTTATAGTCCAAATTTACTAAATCTTTCATTGATCAATGCAAAAGTCATTTTGGTCAAATACCAGGACGCCTTTTTAGAACCATATTCCCTTAGTAACTATACTGAGAAAAGGAATGTTGAGAAGAGCGTAGGAGAGGTACCTACAGCGGAATAGGGTCTGTATCCGGGGGTGTAGTCGTCTAATCGCGCCTCCCCTTGAGGCCCAGTCCCGGTGAACTGTCTCTGATAGGTGCTCTGTAGGTAGGACCTCTGGAGGTTCTCTAGCACGTGATTGGTCCGAGCACTGGCCACTCCTCTCACCTCTGCCACTGGGACACCAGACCCGTAGCGGGACCAATCCCTGCCCCCTTCGAATATCAGCCTGGGAGATGGGTACGTCACTACTCGCTAGAGAATAGGGTACACACTCAACTAATGTTAAGTGATGGGAGCTAATAATAAGTATTGTGAAGTGGAGTTATATTCAGGGATATTTCAATGTTATATCTAACAAACAGTCAACTCCGCTTAATCGGGACAAGTCTCCAGGAACGGAATGGTTCCCATACATAGAAGCTAATACTAAGTTTCATCGGTTAATTGGGGACTCCGCTTAATCGGGACAAAATATCCGGGACCAAAGTGTCCCGATTAAGTGGAGTCACCTGTATGCATATGAGACGTCTCATAATAGACTCCAAGTTTCAGAGCGAAATACACCAAAATTCCAAGTAATTTGCCTAATCGAACTTTAACCATAAACCCATCATAGGTATTTACTATACAGTTATACAGTAGAGCCATGGACCATGGATTCGTTACGTGAGTAGATTGCACATACCTCCCTAGCAGATCTAGGCACGTCCCAGACCATGTTCCCCTCAGGCCTGTTCAGCACCTCGTCCAGCTCCCAGTTCTCTGCGGCAGACCGCACACGACGACTGGCGCTCACCTCCCTCCTCAGGCCCTGCCCCTTGGTCTTGGCCACCACGACAGGGGGCGGCGCCCTCACGGCGGGATCTGGGTAGACGCTGGCGCCCGAAGATGAATAGGTCGGATTCCCGCTGGGAGGTCGAGCTGATGCCAGACGTTTTGTCAAGGATTCTGAGCAGTTCGCTGAGCCTACAAACACAGCAAGCTTTCTGATTGGACAACTGAGTCTTTTTGGCTGTGCCCCTATTGCAATTTTTCTATATTCTGTGGACCCCTCCTATTAACCGTAACACAAAATTTCTAATCCTGTGGACCCCTTGATGTTTTCTGTGGACCACTAAGGGGTCCCAGGTTGGGAACCACTGAACTAGGGTGTTGATATATACTTGTACGTATGTAAACAACTATTTTCTAACTTAATTTAAACTCCCACAACTTTATCATAAATCTTTATTTAGTAACGGTCATAGCCACGCTTTTCCTGACCAGTATTGTTCGGCATGCCAAGGGGATAATCGACCACTTTGGGCCACTAAAGTATGGGCTTTGGTGCCACTTAGAGAGTACTCATACAGTTCACCCTCGCTAATCCGAACAGCTCTGTTCCAATGTTCGAAAAAATCGTTCGGATTAGTGAATTTGTTCCGATTCGTGAAATAACACTAATTCAATAGGGCATTAATTATAATAAATTTGTATTGTTAGAATATTAAGGATATTATTTCGCTATGATCGCTTATTTAACGCGGTTTCTCAATCTTATTGATAGATTTAGGTTTATAAACGTTTATTCAGAGCATAGAGGCGAATAAAATCATATTTTGGGTGTTCGGATAAGCGAGGGTGTACTGTACTGACACACGAGTGCATGAACTGACTGGGTCTAGAGCATTCCTGTGGGGTGGACGGTTGTATTCCGGGGAAGAGAGAGAAGCGAGCTGTGTGAGAGTAGAAAGGGTGCTCTGCTGGAAACGGAGACCGCAGTTCTTTGATCCTATAAATAGACACAGCTCTATACACGGGATAGGATCATGTTTCGTATTTGGTAATTCTACTAATGTCCTGTGGAAGCTACATATCCATGGTCAGTGTTTAAGAGCCTAGAGCTAGACCACATACCTGTCCTTCCTTTCAGAGATAGGAACAGGTCCGCTAAATAGAACAGATAAACAGAGTTAAATCAGTAAACAACAACAAATATACTCACAGACAATCATTGGTTGAGTTCACCATTATGAAAATATCTATAAATAGCTACAAAAGTATCTATAAATAACTACAAAGTATCTATAAATAGCTACAAAGTATCTATAAATAGGTACAATGTATCTATAAATAGCTACAAAGTATCTATAAATGGCTACACTCACAGGCTGTCATGTGCCCTGAGGTCGCTCTGTCTCAGAGGAGTTCTGCTGTACAGCTGTTGGATGGACTGGGACCTACAGCGATGACCTTAGTAACAGGTATGCCACAATGGAATGTAGAACACTAGGCTACCTAGGGTAGGGGTAGATCCCGCTACTGAAGTGTCTGTGGGACCGCGGGAACTCAGCTCCGAGCTGGATTGGCTGCGGTTCGGTCTTGGTCCTCATCCCGACACCCCCGTACCCGTGTCTCCGCCCCCAGATGCTCTCATCCAGCTGGGTGGCCACCGTCCCGCCGCCACTCCTGGACGAGTCTGTTCGGTATCCCTGGTACCTGTGAGGGAAATTAAATGAGATATTAATCCCTGGCATAGGCGTAACTATTTAGATTTTTCCATGGTTAGCTGGGGTGGCGAGATTTTTGAATATTTGTATATCGAAAATATTCGACTAATTGTGTTCCGAAGGGGTTTAAATGTGATTTAACAAGAAATACAAATTAGTGGAGGTCAGGAGGGCAGGTAAGTCAACATAATATTTCGTGACGGGGTGGCATGCTACCCTGACACCTCCAAGAATGTCTCCAATTCTACAATTTTGCCAATCTTCGTCGATCTGGATTCTAAATTTATAAAGAAGAATATGTTTATCATGTGGATAGAGTTGGTTAATTATTACTAAAACACTGATGATATATTTTAAAACTTATTTGGGGTATGCCACCCCAAATCAAAATAACATTTAGGTCTGGGGTGGCACGCTACCCTTGCCACCCCTGGAGTTACGCCTATGATCCCTGGTACCTGTAAGGGAGAATTTAATGAGTCAATCCCTGGTCTAGAAAGGAATAAAATGGTTCATGCCTCCAGAATCAGTTCTGACTCATAAGAACACAAAAAAACAAATCCACTTGGATTCTCATTGGATGAACAGTCAAGAAGAAACAGATTGGTCGAGGTTCCTTAAAAACGAAGGTCTATTGGTCCATTTTCTCACAGATTTTAGAGAACTAACAATATTAGATCGCAATATTGCATAGTGAATTAGAAATGAATAGATTTAGAAATTAAAGTCATTACAACCAACTGAGTGAATAGATAATAACGGACTTATTTTCGTCGATGGTGATCCTGCTGAGATGTCTCGGAGTGTGAAGTTGGGAGGATTGGAATGTAGGAGTGAGAACCGCGTTGCTAGGGGGAATCAAATCAGTTGGACCTGTTGTCTGATAGCTTAGTACCTTGGATACCATTATAATGCTAAGGAATGCTATACAAAATTAATATTGATTGCATAATATAGAGTAGAAGGACATAGGTTATCGAATACAGGTTATTTATACGAAACTTATTATAAAGATTAATTGTTACAGCTGACACATGATAGTACGTGCTAATACGTGTATAGGAATAATACTGAGTTGGTTTAGTCTAATGCACTTGTATCAATGCAATTATCTCAGCAATCAATGGAACAGATAAGTACCAGTAATTATCTCCCAAGGGAAAGTTATTTAGTATATACAATATACTCAGCTTATTAGGACCACACCCGTTAATGGGAACAGCCGCTTAATCAGGTCATTTTATTCAGAATCATGCCAATAGCAGAATCGGTCAAACTCTCTCTGACCGATGTGGTCCTATTAAGCGGAGTCAACTGTATATCAATCAAAATGTAACTAGAACAAATCTTAGAACAAATTAGAACAAATCCATGGTATACAGTTGATTCCGCTTAATAGGGGTGAAATTATTTTGTATTAGCTTCTATGTGTGAGAGCTATTCCGGTCCTGCCAAAAGTGCCATCCAATTAACCAGTGACCCAATTAAGCGGAGTCGACTGTATACACACAATATGTGCGTATGTGTATGTCCCGAATTGAAGAAACTGAAAAGCTGAGAAAGCTTATTTTGGTATACTACAGGAATATTTGGATTCTACCTCGGGAGATTTCGGACAAAAAAATGCTCTTCGTAGATTATGACGTAATTGTCAAATTATCTTCCTATGAAATTTCTGATTATACATTTCCATTCTGTGAAGGAACATTTTTAATAAATTGCGGTTCGCTCAATGGCACACTTTACAGGCTAGAGTTCAATTACAACCGAAATCCCCAACCAATCTTGAGCAGTGCACCTCATCTCACTAATAAACTACGCTACACTACAGAATGACTACATCGTTAGCTCCATTATGGCAGTCACGAGGTCGTTGTTGTTGGCTTTGAGAGCTTTGATCGCTTTGTTCTTACTCACTCCCGCTTGCTGCATCACCAGATCGATGTCTTTCTGTTCTAGGCCCGTCGGGTCTTGCTCCACCTCCTCGTCTGACGAACCTTCGTCCTTCCCCTCCTTCGCTCCCTCCTTCGCCGGCTCCTCGGCCACTGGAGCCTTGGTGGGGGCTTTGATTCCTTTCACTGCGTCCATGAGGCCGCTCTATCCAGACAAAACGGATATAAATAGACTGTATTTTGATTGGACATAACTAATTTACGGAATATCCCATTCTGGATATTATAAATGCCTAATTTACGGAATATTCTGTAAAATAGGCATTTGAAAATCCGGAACCGTTCCGTCAAGTTCCGTATATTAGGTATTCAGATTTCCCGGAATGGTTCCGTTCCGTTCTGTAAATTGGGTATGCCCATTTTGTTCAGAAATGTAGAATTTCAATACTAATCACAGTCAGGGTCGCTTGAACATTTATTTATTATGAACTAACCTCCTGGTCCCAATTTCAGTTTTTAGATAGGATTTGTATTGAATCAAGTTCGCTTAATATGAAGTATCTATTATGAACAGATTTTTTGGTCTCCTGTGGTTCACAATAAGCGACCCTGACTGTAATACAAATTCCACATTTCTGATCAAAGTCCTACATTGGTTTTCTAATCAAAATATAGTCTCGAACAAATAGATTATGTTCCACAGACAGTGGGACATACTTTCAGAAACACGGATGTATAATCCATAGTCCATTTCACAAATATGTGTATGTATACCTGCTGAGGGTAATCTTCCACCTTCGCATCTCCAAACACAATATAGGTGTCAGAGACAGGAGACTTGTAAACATCCGGTTTGTTGATAACAAACATCAAATTCTTCGCCTTCTTTATGGTTACCTTGGCAACACCTTGTATGGGCTTCAGGCCGTGTTTGGCGATAGCTTTGCGCGCCTTTTTCTCAGCTCTAAAAATAGAATAAGGAAAGTTGTAGAAGGAACCTGAGTGAGAACCGAACATTCCTACCTGCTCTGCTTGTTTCTAGCGTCCGAGTCTCCTTGGGTGGTGCAGGTAGCCCCGGTTCCGGTATGCGGTCCCCCTCCGTCCGAATCCGAGTCCGAACTCCCGCTGTCCGTGTCATAGGGCGCCGCCTCCGCCTCTGGGGCTGAGGGTTCCTCGGAGACGAGAGGAGGAGGTGGGGTACCCTCCTTGGCTTTGTCTTCTGTACCCGTGGGGGGAGGGGTACCCTCCTTGGCTTTGTCTTCTGTACCCGTGGGGGGAGGTGGGGTACCCTCCTTGGCTTTGTCTTCTGTACCCGTGGGTGGAGGGATACACTCCTTGGCTTTGTCTTCTGTAGCCGTGGGTGGAGGTGGGGTACCCTCCTTGGCTTTGTCCTCTGTAGCCGTGGGAGGAGGGGTACACTCCTTGGTTGTGTCCTCTGTTTCCGTGGGAGGATGGGGGGTACTGTCCTCCCCTTCCTTGGCTTTGTCTTCTGTCTCCGTGGGGGGAGGGGTTAGTACGGGCTTCGTGGCGACGTCTATTTCTGCCATTGCTAAGATTGCTACAGTGATACCAAGGGTAATATCCTTAGTCAATCAGATCGAGATAAGTCGTGAGATTGTGACACACGACGAGATCGTGAGAGCTGAGGCCTGAAGTATCCCGTTATTTTATGCGTTGCCGAGTAACGGAGCACATCTATGCTGCACCCCTGATCAAACCCATACTCTGATTTACAGACCTCGGGCCAGGACATACCTAATTTACGGAACGGAACGGAACCATTCCGGGAAAATCTGAATACCTAGTTTACGGAATATCCCACTCCGGTTATTATAAATACCTAATTTACGGAATACTCTGTAAAATAGGCATTTGAAATTCCGGAACCGTTCCGTCAAGTTCCGTAAATTAGGTATTCAGATTTCCCGGAATGGTTCCGTTCCATTCAGTAAATTAGGTATGTCCCTCGGGCTAGTTATGGCAGTCATAACTTGTCGAGCTGTAACTGCTCCCACCCACTACAAATACTTTAGTAAAAGTGCAGCGTCATTCTGGATTTTTTGGTGGGAGACTGGGAGAGATTATTGGAGTCATTTAGGTATTAACAAAAACCATTTCATGATTCTTCAAAATTATTGGGGATCAGTATCGAATGACACTTCGGAATAGGGACATACCTCATTTACGGAATGGAACGGAACCATTCCGGGAAATCTGAATACCTAATTTACGGAACTTGACGGAACGGTTCCGGAATTTTAAATGCCTATTTTACGGAATATTCTGTTAATTAGGTATTTACAATATCCGGAATGGGATATTCCGTAAAATAAGCATTTAAACCCCCGGATGGCTTGGGGTTTTTTCTATTTATAGTAAATACCACGAATCTTTTATGGCTTCCCCGCCCAAAATGGCTTAAACCGGAAATGACGTGACACATTCCAGGGGCAACGGAGGGATTTATTAAAATTCCGGAACCATTCCGTCAAGTTCCGTAAATTAGGTATTCAGGTTTCCCGGAATGTTTACATCCCGTGAATTAGGTATGTCCTCGGAACAGTGTCACTCGATACTGGTCCGCGGGACGTGTAGAGACTAGGGAGGAGAGAGAAATAAAATATCTCTAAGAAGTCCATAAACTGAATATATTGGATACAGGGTATTATACAGCTCTCCAGAGATACGCTCCTAATCTCAAACCCATAAATTCTCATACGCCTAAAGGAGCGTCTCGCGCTCCTAGATAATCTTTTGTTTGAGACATAGTTATGTGAATAAATACATCCCGTAAAAAAGTTATATGTTTTTTCGTGAAACTTTAATCCCCTGATGGCAGGGGCGGATACCGGGTTTAGACTCAGGGGTGGCCAAAAGCGAGCGGAGCGAGCGCAGGTAATGGGGGGTCTGGGGGGTAACCCCCCAGAAAATTTTTTAAACTTAAGGTGGTCAAATATCATTGTAGATCAATTCTTATCAAATCTCATACGGGATTTGAATTTCCTTCCTGTAACCTGATTACCACTATGTGCTTCGCGCCAATTCATCACAAGCGTTTGCGAGTATATTTAGGTTTTAGTCAACATAGTGATAATGATACAATGTAAAAAAGTGGGGGGCAGCGCCCCCCCGCGCCCCCCCCCCAAAACACCACTGACCTTTTATAATTATTCTTGGATTGCCCAAGATAAATAATGTAATGTTAACCCAACGCCTATAGTACTGTATATACAATCGACTCCGCTTAATGGGGTCACTGTTTAATCGGGTCAACCGCTTAATCGGCCCACTTTTGGCAGGACCGGAATAACTCACACATAGAAGCTAATACAAAATATTTTCGGTTAATAGGGTTCTCCGCTTAATCGAGGCAAAATGTCCTCTGACCGATGTGACCCTATTAAGCGGAGTCGAACTTTGTTGTTACCTCTTGGAAAAAAGATTAATGGTTGATTTTTCCCTTCTCCCAATTCTTGATTCACTCGTGCGGTTATATTTATTGAAGAGTCTTATTTCTGAATTCTTAATTTTTCATCAGGTGGTAAAATTAAAATCGCCTCTGCTACTATTCGAGGATAGAACGGCATTTAGAGGAATAAAATTATAAAAAATATACCTAAAACTTCAAATCGAGCTGGAAATGGTTGGATACGAATCGTTTGCTTAGTTATGCATCAAATGTTGATTGCTCAACCAATGAGCTACAACCCAATCTCACATTGAGACCTCACAGGTCGAGAGAGTTGTTCTAAATCCGGGACAGATCCGAATATTCTGGGTTTGCGAGTCTCCCGAATTTATGAAGAACCGTTGAGAACCCTGTGATACGTCGACTCCGCTAGTCTGGACGTTTGTCCCAAAGAGATCTCAAATACAGTAGAACTCGGTTAGTACGTACTCATTTCTCTGAACCAGTATTCATTTATTATATAGATTCCTATGTAATCTTAACTCGGTTAGTACGTACTTACGGATAGTACGTACTTTTTTCCGCTTCCCGGAGGGGTACGTACTAACCGAGTTCTACTGTATGTAACACCGATGCAAATATGAACGCTATTTTCCTTACTGAGTCCGTCTCTACCGTTTCCAGACTAGGAGAAAATAAGTTCAGGACTGATTTAGATAATTTTGTATAATTTATCCTGATTTACTATTTTTCTGATATATAACACTAGCATTATGCTGCATCTACCATCCATCACTGCAACATCCATCTCTTCTCTGGTGAGCAACCTAGTAGCCTAATCGGTACATTGGCATTTACTCGAAAACCTTCTTTGTGTGGAAATGATGTAGTAACAGCATCAGTGTAAATATTTGGTTGTTCCTCTACAACTTTAAATTATTTTCAGATTCGTTCCACAGCTTCAATGAACTTATAAGTATACAACTTTACTACTGAATCGACCAGAAAACAGTTATTTACCTTTCCTCTTTAAATCTTACATCCCCTATAGCTATTTATAAACTCTGCCTATTATAATACAGTCCTTATAAGGAGTGCGTACATACGTACACGAAATTATATTCTTATTGTCACACTTTGTTGTTTTGAAGCGCCACTATCTTGTTGATAAATCTATTTTTAGGATTTGTTTATTTTAACTTCCATACTTTGCTTATGAGTTGAATGAGTTCTATTTTTAGGTACCGTCTTTTCTCGGAGACATATCTGGCTCTCTACAAGCACTCATCAGTTCTAAGTTCTACAGATATAGATCAGCATTCCGATACTCCCATTCTGTTGCTAGTCTACACAAATCTCACATATACAATGTAAGTGTATCTACTCTCACTGCCTGAAGGAAATATCTAAGAGCAAGAGACGCTCCTTTAAATGCATACTTTAGTGGATTTTATGGGATATTAGGAGTATGGTATATGTTGGGAGTTGTGTGCTTGATTACATCAGGCACAGAAATAGCTAAGTGTACACGCTAACATGTTATATGATAACGATCAATCAATCAAAAGATCGCTTGATTATTATTGGGGAATGAAGTTACGTTCCAAGTATATATGACACCTCAAGGTACAGTCAGGGTCGCTTAATATAAACATTCGTTTATTATGAACTAACCTCCTGGTCCCAATTTCATTTTTAGATAGGATTTGTATTGAATCAAGTTCGCTTAATATGAAGTATCTCTATTATGAACAGATTTTTTGGTCCCCTGGTGGTTCACAATAAGCGACCCTGACTGTACTTACTATTAGAGGAATTCATAACTTAAAGATGTAGCCGTACCCACTTTCCACTTTTTTCCACTTTTTATCGGAATTTAGTCGTAACCTGACCATCCAAACTCATAGCTGTGATATTTTCCTTTCCTTCTCCTACATCCATAATGGTAGCATTTATATAGAAGGGGTTTCGTTATCAAATACCATACTACCATTCTGGTTGCTATGCTCCTAGATAAACTCCTTTCTCCGTGATGTGGGGATCCCAGTGCTCTCTCAAGGACAGCTGCGTAGGCTTACGACTCTACTCACCAATAAGAACTCGTCTCCTCTGCCAGCTGCTCCTATTTCCGATGACGTCATCACTCAGTACTTCCGTGTGCAGAAGAGACTTCATAGTAGCATCCACAGAGAGAACGAGGTTAAGGAGCTGGAAGATGTGGCCAATGACAATCCTAGAGACGTACAGGCACAGGAGGCTTACCTCCGGGTTAGTAACTGTCTCAGTTAGACAGGGGAGGGTTTATTTTAATTTTTTATATCTTTTTTTGTATTAGTATAGTAGCATAGCTACTATACTAATAGTATAGTATGCACAGTACTAAAATGAGAATGTTCCGGCCGGCCGTCCGAAATTCGTGTCCTGACCAGAGTTTAAGAGATATCGTCTTGAAATTTTTGCAGGAGGTGCAAAGTGATATAGAGATGTGCACCTCGGCGTTCACACCTCGCCGAGTTCACACCTCTTCGAGATAGGTGACAAAATGTGCTGGCCAATCAAATTCGATTATTTTATAGTGCAAATACATTGGAATAAAATAGTATTGACTTTGCATACAATCAAAAGAACTATTTGTGATTGAAATTCATTGGTTCATGTGACAACCAATCAATTATCAGCCTTTTATAATGCCATTCATACGATTCTATTTCATATAAATGATTGAATACTGCTATTTTGAGTCTATAATTTGATTGTTAACAACAATTAAAGTGTGTTATATGCTACGATCAATCAATTCGATCATAAAATAACTTTTAACGACATGGACTGGAATTGATTATTTAAGTATAATAAAGGTGACTTAAGGTGACTTATGAGATTTGGAAGCACACTTCCATCCCGTCTGTGGGGTTTTTAAAAAAATTCTATAAATACAGTCGACTCCGCTTAATAGAGTCACTGTTTAATCGGGCCACTTTTAACGGAATAGCTCTCACACATAGAAGCTAATACAAAATATTTTCGGTTGATAGGGTTCCCCGCTTAATCGGGGCAAAATGTCCTCTGACCGATGTTCCCTATTAATCGGAGTCGACTGTATAAAACTATTCTATCGCGTTCCGCTTTTATCATGGCCCAAGTGGCAGTATGATTTCACACCTCTTTAGGCGGTGTTGGAGATGGATCCCCACTACGTGACTCGGCGCTACGAGGCGGGTAGGTTCGCCATCAACAACGCGGTACGGCGCATCTACCAGGACGCTCTGGTCCTCTCCGGACAGTTCAACTCTCAGTCCCAGCCTCGAACCCCTGCTGCTGCAGCCGTGCACTCCGCTAAGGGTAGCTATTATTAGAACTTTCTATTCTAAAATTAGTCTTTCCCGTACTTGCCAACTGTCCCGCTTTTTCGGACATATGTTGAAAGGGTATATAAGTATGGTGGAAATAGTTCCTTTTTCGAAAAGTCGAACCATTTCCGCATTACCTGTTGAAAGTAATGTCCCGTGAAAACGTTCCAAAAAGTGGAATTGTCTCGCTTTTCAGTGTATAGGACTAATACAAATATACTATGTCCCACTAAATAACTCAATGTCCAATCAAATACTACTAATATCCCGCTTTTTCCTTGCAGAGGTTGGCATGTATGCATTTCGTGAGTTAGCTGAATACATATTTATTCGACAGCTGTGTTTGATTCTGTAGGCACGCACGACTCTCCAATCATCGTAGACATCGCTCAGAAGAAGTACAGATGGCTGCGGGACGTGTCTAAGCTCTTCCTCTACCTCTTCATCGCCACCTACGTCCTGCACACCCTGGAGAATGGGTTCAAGGGGGCACTCCCGCACATGAGGAAGTCTGGGTTCTCTCAGGACTCCGATAAGAAGTACAAGTAAGTGCTCGGGGTATCTCATTGTGTTGAAATTTCGTGGTGGCTTACTTAACCACCATTTTACTTTTTCTAAAATTTTTTTCATTTTTAATTTTTTTTCTAAATTAAAAATACACTTTATAAATAGACCAATACAGTTAGCAACCACGCTCAGGAATTTGGTGGCGATAGCTGCCAAACCTGGTGTTTATGCATAGTTGTAGGTATGTTACTAGTTTCTCTGAGCCTTTCAAGTTTTCTCAACATGTCCCTATAAGGCTAGAGTCAACTCCAGCTGACTCCCTATTACTTGAATACTTGTTTACATTTTTGTCGGTTGGAAGCGTATTACTGATTTGTTCACTGTTGTTTAAAGGTTTTCGCAATATTAATGAAATGTTAAAATATGCTCATAACATTCTTTCACACTTCTGAAATTATTTGCACATGATGGCGGCTATGAAGACAAGACTGTGTCTAGGTTCTCAGACGTACAGGGAGCGAGAGAAGCGAAAGAAGAGTTGATGGAGGTAGTCGAATTCCTGAGGAACCCAGAGAAGTTCCAACGCCTGGGGGCTAAGATGCCCAAGGGTGTCCTCCTGGTGGGTAAACCCGGCACAGGCAAGACCCTGCTTGCCCGGGCGGTGGCCGGAGAGGCGAACGTCCCTTTCTTCTTCACGTCGGGGTCTGAGTTCGATGAGATGTACGTAGGCGTGGGCGCCGCTCGTCTGAGGAACTTATTCCAGACAGCCAAGAACAGCAAGCCCTGTGTGGTTAGTTACCGTTCTATTTATAGCATATCTGTTCTATAGCGTATCTGTTCTATTTATCGCTTAACCGTACTATTTATAGCATATCTGTTCTATTTATAGCTTAACCGTACTATTTATTGCATATCTGGTCTATTTATTGCGTAACCGTACTATTTATAGCATATCTGTTCTATTTATAGCTTAACCGTACTATTTATTGCATATCTGGTCTATTTATAGCTACATGTACATATTTTCATACTCTCTGTCTCTCATTCAATTCATAACAAACTCGTCGTTGTATCTTCAAAAATACAACTATTTATTTATTTTCTAAATTTACTAATTTCAGAATCTTTGTCGAAGGAATTGTTGATATAGTGATGCATAGCAACATATCTCTGTTAGAATATGCGGACTCGTTAGAAATATTTAAACGTCTTTATTGGGTATTGGAGAGTGCAGAATCTATTTTAAAACTTATCCAAATTAGCTCTAGTATTGCTCTACTTTACAGGGAATTATTCAATATTTACATGAGGATAGATTTGATAAATATGTACTGTAGTGAAATGTATTTGTTGACATTATTATGTATGTATTTATATTGTATTTGTTAGTATGTAGCACTGTCTATAACAGTTTTCACACACAATTACAAATTGCTTTGTTTACGAGTGAGCATAAAACACACTTAACACTCTCTACTCACACTTCTCATCTTTACATAACTTAATTCTAGACACATTTATTTTAAATGTCCGATATATTATTGTATTCGAGTAGCTACGTAGATTTACTTTACCTGCAATATATAGTAGAGTATTCTTATTCTCTTCCATGTTTTGAATTGACGTTTATATATTTATCTTGCAATAAGCTCGTTAAAAAGCAATCATAACGAAATATAATGACAAAAAAATTCTAACATTACGAATGTATTATCGTTAATTCCTTGTTGCATCAGTGATAACTTATTTCACTAATCTGAAAGAGTTTTTCTATCATTGGTACAGAGGTGTTCGGATTAGCAACGGAGTATTGCTTATTTTTTAATTAATAAATCCCTATAATATACAGTAAAAAATTCAAATTTAAAATCTCATTTATATATAACAAGCTTTGTAGTTTAAAAACTGCAAATAATTTCAGATTGCAATGACGTATTACAAATCCATTTTCCACTAGAATCCTCAAACAATGTCAATGACACTGATAATGGCCTTCTTCTTGAGCGAACATTCGTACTTCCAATCGTAATAAGATTTCGACAAGATGTACAATCTTTTTGATTTGGCATCTTTGTGTTTGTTTGTTCATAATTAATATAATATACCACCCCCATGAAAGCTGAATATTAATATGGATAGAATAATGTTGAATTAGGAGTGAAAGGTCATAGTATATTGAAAGCGATCAATTCATAACAATCATGCACTTGAGAAATTCTGCAAATCTCTACCAGCCTACAGACTCCCTAACAAGGAGTGTGATATCCCGCTGAGAAATTGACAATGATAAGAATTCTAATAATAGACATAGGAATTCACTAACAAATCTCATACTATCGAAAATTCCAACCAATCATGATTTATTCAAACTTTCCCACAACTTGGCTACAATCAATTGAGACTAATACGAGAGATTCGTTGCTATAAATACAGCATTTAGTCCGAAACATTATCTCTATCTTCCTAACAATGTACATCCCAGCTTGGATTCACATCATCGTGATGTGCCTTGTATTTTCACTCGGAATGATACTCACATACGCCATAGGAGTCTCACAACAACATTTCAGAGCTATTTTCCCATACATCAGTGACACTGGGTTTCTGTCTCTAGAAAACGGATTTTTCGTGCTCGTCTTCGGTATTACTTGTCTATTCCTTCTCTTCATCGCTTATATTCGCTTTAAAGATGCACATGTTCACGTGGAAGGCATCTGTTTCAAGGTGTTCAATGTAGCCAACCTTATTTGTGCCATCTTATCAATTTTCTTCCTCCTCAGTGTCGCAGCCTTCGAATTTGATGATTCTCCAGCTTCTAATGATATACACTTCGCCTCTGCAGTCCTGGCTATATTCTTCAACTACTTGTACGCATTCGGGCAGGTATACATTGGCATTAGACTGCCACCAAAATGCGTGTGGTGGAAATGGGTTATTTTCACGATACAGCTTGTCATGACAACTTTCGGAATTCTTCTCTTTTTCTATTTCTTCGGATCCAGTTTCTTTCCCGACGAGATTTTCTTCCTCTCAGTGCGTAACGTGTCTGCAATACAGAACAATGCCACTCTCCTGGAAAGCTATAACAACGGTCTAAAAATAGACTACTCCCGTGCTGTGGTGGAGTGGATTATTTTCGTGGAAGTTCTGGCGTTCTTTGTCACCTTCGTTCCAGACTTTCACCGCATCAGAGTCGACGTGTCCGTAACTAGGCCGCTCGATAGTCCGAAGGGACAGGAGAACTCTGTAGCGAATGAGCTAGGTGTGATTAAGAATTAGACTAGTTGTTGTTGTTGTTGTTGTTGTTGTTGTTGTTGTTGTTGTTGTTGTTGTTGTTGTTGTTGTTGTTGTTGTTGTATTTATTATAGTTTGAGTAGGTTTTCTCACTGTTTATTCACATTTATTTATCAATACTCATGAAGTTTCAATGTTTAAATAACGGAATATTTATCTGTATAAGGCGCTGGACTACATTGTCGTTTGAATTTTAATAAATAAATATTTGTGGTTGAAACCAGGTTACTATGCAGTCCTCCAGAGATACACTCCTAGTCTCAAACCCATACATTTCCAACGGCTAAATCGATAAATAACATTATGATATATGGTAAATTGAGTAATATTCTAAATTTTCACGCTCCCAAACACTTTCGGGCTTAAAACAATACGCCTAAAGGAGCGTCTCGCACTCCTAGATAATCCATTGGTTGAAACATGTAGCAATTTTTTCTGTAGTGGTTCATTCCTATTTAATACAAGCAACATCAGAGATGCCAAAGGTTAAGAAACATTTGAGCGAAATTACTTTATTGTATCCATCCATCCATCCATCCATCCATCCATCCATCCATCCATCCATCCATCCATCCACTGGGTATGGTATATAGATAGAAACGACAGAATAGCTTGCCAGCAGACAGAGTAAGATCTCAATACTCGAATGCATACTTGCCAATTGTCCCGTTTTTTCACTTTTCTATTGAGCTAATTTTCTCGAGTGTCCCGCTTGTATATGAAATTTCTCCTTTATATCCCGCTTTTTTATTCTATGTATAATACTTTTCTATTAATTCCCGCGAAATTCAACACTGCGTCGCTTTTATAACGGCTCAAGTTGGCATGTATGCGAATGACTTATATGAAAGTCCTCAGTTAACTTTGTAAGACTCTCTCCGACAGAGTAATGGCATACCCCACACACAAAGCACAATGAAAGACTGGCTCACGTGAAACCCCAGGATTAGATCACATGCTGTAGCTTACAAAGCATATATATGTGTGTAATTTGAGAATTAAAGAGTTTAGTCTCTATAAATACATCGTTGCCATATAATTATCACTTCACAGCATGTACATCCCAGCTTGGATTCACATCGTAGTGATGTGCCTTGTATTTTCACTCGGAATGATACTCACATACGCCATAGGAGTCTCACAGCAACATTTCAGAGCAGTTTTCCCATACATCATTGACACTGGGTTTCTGTCGCTAGAAAACGGATTTTTCGTGCTTGTCTTCGGTATTACTAGTCTATTCCTGATTTTCATCGCTTATATCCGCTTTAAAGATGCACATATACACGTGGAAGGCATCTGTTTCAAGGTGTTCAATGTAGCCAATCTTATTTGTGCCATCTTATCAATTTTCTTCCTCCTCAGTGTCGCAGCCTTCGAATTTGATGACTCGGAGGCTTCTAGTGATATACACTTCGCCTCTGCAGTCCTGACCATATTCTTCAACTACTTGTACGCATTCGGGCAGGTATACATTGGAATTAGACTGCCACCAATACGCGTGTGGTGGAAATGGGTTATTTTCACGATACAGCTTGTCATGACAGCTTTCGGAATTCTCCTGTTTTTCTATTTCTTTGGAACCAGTTTTATTCCCGACAGAGTATTCTTCTCCTCAGTGCGTAACGTGTCTGCAATACAGAACAATGCCACTCTCCTGGAGAGCTATAACAACGGTCTAAAAATAGACTACTCCCGTGCTGTGGTGGAGTGGATTATTTTCGTGGAAGTTCTGGCGTTCTTTGTCACCTTCATTCCAGACTTTCACCGCATCAGAGTCGACGTGTCTATAACCAGGCCCCTCGATAGTCCAAAGGGACAGGAGAACTCTGTAGCGAATGAGCTATGTGTGATTAAGAATTAGATTTGTTGTTGTGTTTATTATTCTGTTTAGATAGCTTATTCTCACTATTCATATTATTATTAATACTTACATGGTGTCAAATAAGTTCTGTAAACTCCGTTAGGTATAAAATTTCACATACTCAAACAATCTTAGTTATTATGGTCTTAGACATTGTAATTCGAATATTTTCAATGATTTCAGAATATTTTTCGATTCTAAGACCTGGAACTGTTTTGAGAAGAAAAATGTGTCCTGCCACGCAGCGAAAATCGCGAATCAGGGCCCACTGCTTCTGTAAAAATGTCTTCATAATCGATGTTCCATGACGATTTAGCACCAGATACCTTTCAATCACCATGATCATAGATGTCACAGGTTAAGAAATAGATAATTAGATAGAACGATCAAATAGCTACCAGCAGACAGAGTAGGATCTCAATACCCAAATGACTTATATGGAAGTCCTCAGTGAAATTTGTAAGATTCTTTCCGATATAGTAATGGTATACCACTACAGTACGTGGAAGACTGGTAGTTTGTAGGTCACATGCCTATAGCATACTAAGCATGTGTAGGTATGATTTGAGAATTCTAATTAAAGAGTATAGTTGCTAAAATACACTGTTGAAAGTCCGTATCACTACTACACTATTATTCTCTATCTACTTAACAATGTACATCCCAGCTTGGATTCACATCGTAGTGATGTGCCTTGTATTTTCACTCGGAATGATACTCACATACGCCATAGGAGTCTCGCAACAACATTTCAGAGCTATTTTCCCCTTCATCAGTGACACTGGGATTCTTTCGCTAGAAAACGGATTTTTCGTGCTTGTCTTTGGTATTACTTGTCTATTCCTACTCTTCATTATTTACATTCGCTTTAAAGATGGACATATACACGTGGAAGGCATCCGTTTCAAGGTGTTCAATGGAGCCAACCTTATCTGTGGTATCTTAGCGGTTTTCTTCCTCCTCTCGGTTGCTGCATTCGAATTTGATAACTCGGAGGCTTCTAGGAATATCCATAACACCTCTGCAGTCCTGGCTATATTCCTCAATTACTTGTATGGATTCGGGAAGATATACATTGGCATTAGACTGCCACCAAGACGCGTGTGGTGGAAATGGGTTATTTTCACGATACAGCTTGTCATGACGATTTTTGGATTTATCCTATTTCTCTATTTCTTCGGATCCAGGTTTTTTCCCGACGAGATTTTCTTCGTAACGTGTCTGCAATACAGAACAATGCCACTCTCCTGGAGAGCTATAACAACGGTCTAAAAATAGACTACTCCCGTGCTGTGGTGGAGTGGATTATTTTCGTGGAAGTTCTGGCGTTCTTTGTCACCTTCATTCCAGACTTTCACCGCATCAGAGTCGACGTGTCTATAACCAGGCCCCTCGATAGTCCGAAGGGACGGGATACTGGTGAGAATGAGCTAGGTGTTATGAAGAATTAGACTTGTTGTTGTTGTTGTTGTTGTTGTTGTTGTTGTTGTGTTTATTATAGTTTGGGTAGGTTTTCTCACTGTTTATTCACATTTATTTATCAATACTCATGAAGTTTCAATGTTTAAATAACGGAATATTTATCTGTATAAGGCGCTGGACTACATTGTCGTTTGAATTTTAATAAATAAATATTTGTGGTTGAAACCAGGTTACTATACAGCCCTCCAGAGATACGCTCCGAGTCTCAAACCCATAAATTTCCATACGCCTAAATCGATAAATAACACTAATATATGATAAATTGGGTAAGATTCTAAATTTTCACGCTCCCAAACACTTTCGGGCTTAAACCATACGCCTAAAGGAGCGTCTCGCTCCTTGATAATTCCTTGGCTGAAACATGTAGCAATTTTCTGTAGTGGAGTTTATTCTTAGAAGAGTTCGATAATCTTCAGTTGTCAAGATTATTCCTATTTATTACAAGCAACATCAGAGATGCCAAAGTTTAAGAAAAATTTGAGCGAAATTACTTTACTGCATCCATCCATCCATCCATCCATCCATCCATCCATCCATCCATCCATCCATCCATCCATCCATCCATCCATCCATCCATCCATCCATCCATCCATCCATCCAAGGGACGGGAGAACTCTGTAGAGAATGAGCTGTGTGTGATTAAGAATTAGATTTGTTGTTGTTGTGTTTATTATTTTGTTTAGATAGCTTATTCTCACTATTTTATTCGAAATCAACACCCCTCAATACCCCATGATACTCGTTGGAAGCCAGCTTCTAGCCTATTTTTGTAATTTGTTTACTTTATGTATCTATTGTAAACAAAGTAAACAAATTGATCATCAAATTTACTCGAAAATATGATATTCGAAATCTACACCCTTGAAAACCCCATGTCAACCGTTGGAAGCTAGTCTCTAGCTTATTCTTCAAAATTCTTCAAATGGTGTGAAAATATGTATATAAAGGTGTGAAAATATGCTCATAATCTTTTTTATTGCTATACACAATAATACATTTATGATATCAAACATAAGTTGTGGCTTTGAAGTATTATTAACAATGACGATTTATTGTAGTGTTGTATAATAATTTCTATTGTGAAAGTGTAGTCATTTATTTGGTATAGAAAAGGTGTGAAAAATTGTTTTCCATTTTTTTGCAGAGGTGTGAAAATTTCGCTTAGATCTTAGAACTTAATCGTAGTCATATCATTTGACGCCTACATGCCAATTTTCACATATCTATGACTTCTCAATTCTTCAATCAATTCAGACAAACAAAAAATAAAAAATGTCGGTCGACAGACCGAAGTGCAGCTCCAGAAAGTGACTCGAAGGAACAAGAAATGTGAATATCGGAATTCATCGGGAAATACTCATTTTAGGGCATTCCAAGTGTGAAATTTGGAATCTACATATTAAATATCTATAATAGCCGTTAAGAACTCGCTTTTAGCTTAAAATAATATTTTAATAGAAAGGTGTGAAAATATGTATCTATCCATATGCTAATACCTAATAAAATATTTACATTATTACTTTTAAAGTGTGAAAATCGGAATCTACATACTAAAATGTCCTATATTAGTTGTTGAGAGCTCGCTTTTAGCATTAAATAATTTTTTTTCCAAAATGTGTGAAAATATATGTATATCAATATGTTAATAACGGGATGCAGACTTTTCGTGACAAGACTTTTCGTGACAAGGACATTTCGTGACAAGGACATTTCGTGACAAGGACATTTCGTGACAAGGACAATTTGTGACAATACTTTTCGTGACAAGGACATTTCGTGACAAGGACAATTTGTGACAAGACATTTCGTGACAAGATGGGTACACCTTGTATATTCTATAATTAGTATTGTAGTAAGGCGAAGTTATGATAATTATCTGTGGAGATAAAATACAAGTGATATTAAGTCTAAATATTTCTAACAATCGCTAAAAGAATAAGAAGTACTCCTAAATTATAAGGAATTCTTCAATCCTGAAAAGTGAAATGATAGGAAACACCTCTTAAGATCTCGAACTTTGGGCAGCAAATAATTCCCCACCAAATTTTCTAACGCTTTTTCCCTTTCTTCAAAATCTCTGCGTTTCGATGGATTCCGCCCACTAATATAAAATGCCTGTTTTACTTCAACCAACCCGTTCCCTCTTAAGTATGGTTAGGAAACGCCATACAGAAGGATGGTGGCAAGACATGTGACAAGCAAATGAGCGGTGCCATGCCTCAATAGCATTATTTGTCCTTGGTCATCCATGCTTACTTTTAAAGCACGAAAATCGGTAGACAGAGTAAGATCTCATCATCTCAATACGCAATTGACTTATATGGAAGTATCACTACTACACTATTATTATATATCTTGTATCAATGTACATCCCAGCTTGGATTCACATCGTAGTGATGTGAATCTTTTTATTTTCACTCGGAATGATACTCACATACGCCATAGGAGTCTCACAACAACATTTCAGAGCTATTTTCCCATACATTAGCGACACTGGGATTCTACCACCAGAAAACGGATTTTTCGTGCTTGTCTTCGGTATTACCAGTCTATTCCTACTCTTCGTCGCTTATAGTATTAACATGTTCACGTATAATCTTTTCAAGTTGTGCAATACAGTTAATCTCGTCTGTGGTACGTACTGAATATTAACCTGGTCAATTGGTGAACTATAAAAGCGTTGAACTTGAAGCAATAATAATCTGCCAGAAAATATATCTTGCAATATATACAAAAGAAATATCTTCCTCTATACCTTCCTAGCAATGTGTCCCCCAGCTTCGATTTACATCGTAGTGATGTGCTTTGTATTTTCACTCGGTATGATACACACATACGGCATAGGAGTATCCCAACAACATTTCAGAGCTATTTTCCCATACATCAGTGACACTGGGATTCTATCGCCGCTAGCAAATGGATTTTTCGTGCTCGTCTTCGGTATTACTAGCCTACTCCTGATATTAATCCTTTACATTCGCTTTATAGATGCACATGAAAAAGTAGAAGACAAACGTTTCAGGGTGTTCAATGTAGCCAACTTTATCTGTGCGATATTGTCAATTTTCTGCGTTTTCACTGTCGCAGCGCATGAATTTGATGACTCGGCAACTTCTAGTAACATTCATTTCGTCTCCGCAGTCCTGACTATATTCTTCAACTACTTGTATGCATTCGGGCAGGTATACATTGGCACTAGACTGTCGCCTAGACGGTGGAAGTGGGTTATTTTCACGATACAGCTTGTCATAACAACTTTCGGAATTCTTCTGTTTTTCTATTTCTTCGGATCCAGGTTCATTCCCGACGAGATTTTCTTCCTCTCAGTACGTAACGTGTCTGCGATACAGAACAATGCCACTCTCCTGGAGAGCTATAACAACGGTCTAAAAATAGACTACTCCCGTGCTGTGGTGGAGTGGATTATTTTCGCGGAAGTTCTGGCATTCTTTCTCACCTTCATTCCGGACTTTAGCCGCATCGAAGTCGACGTGTCTGTAAAGAGGCCCCCCGCTAGTCTGAAGGGACAGGCAAGCTCTGATAAGAATAAGCAGGAGTGATAAAGAATTAGACTTGTT
Organism: Aphrocallistes beatrix; assembly: GCA_963281255.1. Lineage (NCBI taxonomy): Eukaryota > Metazoa > Porifera > Hexactinellida > Sceptrulophora > Aphrocallistidae > Aphrocallistes > Aphrocallistes beatrix. The sequence continues at coordinate 4,730,040 of OY725494.1, forward strand.
GTTGTTGTTGTTAATAATAATATACATCTAGATAGCTCAGATTCCAAATGTGCTATACCATAATAATAATAATAATAGTAATAATAATAATAATAATACATGTATGCACTCTTACTTTGTAATGTTATACTTGTACATTAAAATTAGATGTTAAGTGTTTAATTAAGTATTTGTGGGATGTGCGATGCGGAAGAGGTGAAGTTTTAGCAGTTTTTGAAGATAGGGGGTAAAGGGGCATTATGCTCGGAGGGCTCTAAAAATTTAATGAATTCTAAGAATACATTCAAGTGGATATAACAATACAAATCCAAGTGCAATCGAAATGCTTTTTCATTTCACTAAATTTTGAATGGCATATTTGCTTACAATGAATGTTTCTTTGTAGATTAACGCTAGGAAGTTTAATCAATGAGCCAGTTCAAATTTAGTGAACTTTTTTTTGATACCTTGATACCTGATAATACATAAAAATAATAAACAATTTTCAACCAATGGATCATAAAAGCGTATGATTTTTTGGGGCTAGGAGCGCGGCATACGCCTACTTAGGCGCGTGGCATAAAACATATATAAAATTGCTCTATAAAAATGAATCTAGTCAATGGGCAAACAATGGCAATTTACAAGAAGGATCTCTAGAAGACTCAAGAATGAGGGTTACTCTATATAAAAATCCACTATACATCGGCATTCAACTGAAAGTATTGGTACCCACCCTTATAAACGCCGCAAGTATTAACAGATCGAATCAGAAAAACCGTGTTCGATTCACCCATGAACATAGGAATTGGACATTTGGGGAGTAGCATATTTTTGTAATTTATTTACCTTACAATTAATCAATGTGAGCCTAGGCGTCGGAAGGACGCCTCTTGGGGACACTTTGTGCTCGCCAATCGAGCAGCGCAAGCAAGCGAAGCGCGCTTGTTGAATATAATTTACACTGAATATAATTTGAACAGAATCAATCAGAACTATCGCAGTTTCCATGGTAACACAGGTGTCCTATTTCTGGTCTCTCCGTCTGAACACGCCATTGAGAGTGTCGCACTTAGGACAGTAGTGCTCCACATCCATAAGACCACCCATGGAGAGGGGGATCAGTGCCACGGGGAGGAGTAGGACAGGTGCGAATAGCACCACTGAGAGGATTCCTAAAGTGATGGCTATAGCCCAGCAGTAGAAGTAGTTGAGAGCTCCTGAAATCCGTTGTACTTTACCATATGCATACTTACCAACCCTCCAGGAATCCCTGGATTATCCAGGGAAATGACTAATGATCCAGGGATCCAGGGATTTTAAGCTTTCAACTACCCTAGACTAATTTCCATTAATGGAATATAGTTTATGGAATTTATTGTAATTTTATGTTACTCATTATTTAGTAAGTCTTCAAGGATCCTGGAAAATTTCCTGGACTCACGAATTTCGAACGCGTAAGAAATCCAGGAAATTCTCTAAATATCCAAGGATTTCCCTGGATCGCGAATTTCGAAATTTAACCTGTCTATTGATTCGTGCTAATGTAGTCATTGAAATAAAAAATATGATAACATCCAGGGATTTACCATTGAAATCCAGGGATTTCACTCCCAAAATCCAGGGAAATTTTCAAGAGGGGTTGGTAGGTAAAGTACCCAAGACATTGTCTCATCAATAGATGCTAATTAGTTCCAGTGTGATACCTGCTTTACATGAAATGTTACTTAAAATAACAAAAAATAACCCCCAAAATGTTGAATTTAAATAATAAGACTGACCTCTTTCTTACTTCTGTAGTCAATTCACAGCAATTCTAACCACTATTCTATCATAGTTTTTGCATAATATGACTCATCAATTACAAGTAATTTCCTGATTTATACAAGAATTGAACAACGCAAAAATGGAAGTCTTCAGTTTGACAGGACATAAGTTAATTCATGAGTTGTGCAAGCGACCACTAAGATATTTTGCTCCAAATGTGTCGATGAACGACACAGTGCAAGTACAAAATGAAACCACGATGTCTGCCAATCATTGCAGGTGCCCTATCTGTGGCACAAGCAATGATATTATGCATCAGAATTTATAATAATAACAAGCGCGCTTCACTTGCTTCGCTGCGCGGCTTGCGGACACTTTGTGTCTGCAGAGTCTCCCTGCGGACGCCTGCAGTTACTCAATCTAGCCTATTTTGGAAATTTGTTTACTTTATATAAATATTGTAAACAAAAATAAACCAATAAATCCGAACTCTACACCCCTGAAAACCCCATGTCAACCGTTGGAACCCAGTCTCTAGCCTATTTTTGTAATTTGTTTACTTTATGTATCTAATGTAAACAAAAGTATACAAATAATTTATCATATAGATTCAAAAATATCAAATTCGAACTATACACCTCTGAAAACCCCATGTCAACCGCTTAAAGCTAGTTTCTAGCGATTTTTTAAATTCGTCAAATGATGTTAAAATATGTATGGGGAATTCCAGAAGTCAATTCATCCAGTCATTTCACCAACATCAACCGATTTGCCTTAAAGTTGGTGAAACGTAAGCTCTTTGTTGCAGGTCAATGAATATGTGAAAGTTTCAAATACTAAAACCCTCTCGATATTACTGCGTGTTTTTGAGGACGACCTGGACTAGGGTCATCATTGAGGTCTTCATCGCCATTATCAAAACGTTCGATCCATCTACGTATATATGGTGGCTTTCGAACGACATTCATCACCGAAAATATCCTGCATTTCACGAAGAATGTACGAGCCAGTCTTCCCTTTTTTCCACTGGTACCAATTTTTTTGTCTTTTCCCTTCTTTGCTAGAATCCATGAGTTGAAAAAGTAGCCTCTACAAATGAAACTGTATCTTGAATAATACACTTTCTAGAATAAAGACTATATTGTATAGAAGTTAGGCAATCAAGTTAGCTTTCTGACTATAACTCAGCCATTTTGGGTGATAGAAGGCTGAAATTTTAATGTAATGTGTATATTAATATCACACATGTGATACACCTATCATCAAAAATTTTTAACCGAAAATTGCTCAGAGGTCCTTTGTCCGATGGATCTAGGAATGAAATAGGTTTTAGAGACCCTCATACTTCACCAGTGTTACCAATTTCAAGTTTCTAGTTTTTGTGCAATAAGCAAAAGAATGAAATCACAAAATGCTACGTAATGATGATGATTTAGCATATAATGAAAATCGTATGAGTAGGTGTACATCTACATATATGTCTGCAGCTTCACAAAAGATTTCAGGGCGATATCTTTTAAACTCTGGTCTGCCCAGCAAATGCGGAAAAAATATTATTTTGTAGAGAAAACCTACCCAAAGTTAATTTCATTTATTAGAATCTAGTTACACAATATATCTACATACTTAATGAATTAGTGATTAGTTATGTTTATGCACCTTGATTAAATATAAAATGGTATGTATTGTCTTGCAAATTGTGGCCGAAATACCGAAATTCGGTTTCGGTATTTCGGTGGAAAATTTCAATTTCGGCCGAAATTCGGTTTCGGTAAAATACTGGTTTCGGTCGTTCACTAACATTGTATGTGCATTCCTCAGTTGCTATGGAAACAAAAAAATGAAAGTTTAAGCCATATCTAAAAATGTATGATCGTAAACACTAAGAAATTATACCATTCAATCCGCAAACTATCACTTTCTGTATGATAATAATATTGTTCCCGCGTCTATTTTCAACATTTTCTGAGTTTTCTAGGATTTCGTCACATCTCATTACTTCTCTATAGATCGTGATAAAATCCTAGATAACTCCGAAGATTATTAAAAATAGACGCGGGAACAATATTGTTATCATATTGGAAGTGATAGTTTGCGGATTGAATAGTATAATTTGTTAGCGTCTACGATCATACATTTTGAGAGATGGCTTAAACACAATTTTTTGTTTCCATAGCAACTGAGGAATGCATAGATATCCCAATTAAGATTTTCAAATTTTCGGATTAATGACTTCCTATTGTTGTTCTATTAAAAAAATCAAGCATTAAAAATGCAGATAACGACGCTTTAAATGAGCTAGAACATCATTTTTCGCTTTAAAAAGAGCCTATTTCGCAATCACATGATGACATATCGAATGTTTGACAGCTGAATTGGATACTCTGATAGAATGTTTGTATATGATAATAATACATTTCAAAGGTCTATCGTATACGGTTTTGAATTTATCGGTCTAATTAAATTTTGACTGTGTTAAAACTGGCCTTCTAGTTTTCATGCCTTCTCGGTGACATACACGGCCGTATTTTAAGTAGCCCATGGCTGAAATAAAGAATGTTATGAAAAATGTTAACTTGAACTATGGTTGTCCGAGAAAAAGTGTTACAACGCAATTATATACAATATTATGCACCAAAAAATAAATTATGTGAAATGTCCAATTGCTTCGACTTAACTAAGCTTGAATTTTCCCAATTTCACCTCTTTCCTAGTTACACCACATATATCAAAAGTCCATGCTTACAAGGCATAAATGCATAATTGAGTGAGTATAAATGAACTGTCTGTCACAACACCATATTCTGAAGATGGGCATGCCAACTGTACCACCATGGATTCACATCGTAGTGATGTTCCTTGTATTTTCACTCGGAATGTTGCTCACATACACCATGGGAGTCTCGCAACAACATTTCAGATCTTTTTTCCCATACATCAGTGACACTGGGGTTCTACCGCTAGAAAACGGATTTTTCGTGCTTGTCTTCGGTATTACTAGTCTATTCCTGATTTTCATCGCTTATATTCGCTTTAAAGATGCACGTGAACATGTAGAAGGAGAATATTTCCAGGTGTTCAATACAATCAACTTTATCTGTGCCATTATAGCGATTTTCTTCCTCCTCAGTGTCGCAGCGTTTGAATTTGATGACTCTCCCGCATCTAGCAAAATCCATGCAGCCTCTGCAGCCCTGGCCATACTCCTCAACTACTTGTATGCATTCGGGCAGATTTACATTGGCACTAGACTGTCACGCTTCCGGTGGAAATGGGTTATTTTCACGATACAGCTTGTCATGACAATTTTCGGAATTCTTCTGTTTTTCTATTTCTTCGCAACCAGGTTCTTTTCCGACGAGATTTTCTTCCTCTCAGTACGTAACGTGTCTGCGATACAGAACAATGCCACTCTCCTGGAAAGGTATAACAACGGTCTAAAAATAGACTACTCCCGTGCTGTGGTGGAGTGGATTATTTTCGTGGAAGTTCTGGCATTCTTTCTCACCTTCATTCCGGACTTTAGACAAATCAATGTCGCAGTGCCTGTAACCAGGTCCGATAGTCCGAAGGAACAGGAGAACTCTGGTGAGAATGAGCTGGAAGGGACAAAGAAGAATAATTAGTATTGTTGTTATTGTATGTATCAGTGTTATCAAAACAGCACAAAATATGCGCTCGTCTCCTGCTTCTGCAACTGCTCGCGGGGCGCGCTGCTCTGCAAAATGATAACCCAAGTTGCCGCTCTTGGTTTATTATTGTTTGGTTAGCTCACTATTTATTTACATTTATTTATTTATTTATTTACTTATTTATTGTTGCTGTTGTTGTTGTTGCTGTTGTTGTTGTTGTTGTTGTTGTTGTTGTTGTTGTTGTTGTTGTTGTTGTTGTTGTTGTTGTTATTTTTGTTTGGATAGCTTATTTTCACTGTTTAGTCATATTATTATTGATACTTGGATGGTGTTAAATAGTTCTGTGAGTTTCGTTATGTATAAATTTTCATAGACTGAAACAATCTTAGTTATTATAGTCTTAGACTTGGTAATTGGAATATTTTCAATGATTTCAAAAGAGTTTTCGAGTCTAAGACTTAGAACTGTGTTTTGAGAAGAAAAATATGTTTCCTTGCACGCAGCGAAAATCGCGCATCAGGGCTCACTGCTTCTGTAAAAATGCATTCATAATCGATGTTCCATGACGATTTAGCACCAGATAACTTTCATTAAACAACACTTCACAAATCCATTGAATTCATCAGAAATGGGGGAAGGTTATTCATTTGCGAGTTAAAATTAGTTGCATTTTACAAAATCACCCGAAATGGCACGTTTTAAAATCACCAAAAACTCTGATCCAAATGGTTCTCAAAATACACTGATCTGAACATCTTATATTTCTACAAATTCAGGATGTTCGAGGAAAATGTGTGAGCTAATTTTTCCTAGAATTTGAAGAAAATTAAAATTTGAATCTCTCAAGACCATTATATGAAATTTTATACCTAAAGAGCTTGTAACATAACTTTTTGGTACATGTTAAACAGCTATGATAAACAAAAGACTCATTCCTAACCTAACTCTTGTAACAAACCCATATCATGTATAAACACTGCGCACTCAACTCCACCACATAACCTATACAACCACAAATGGCAGGAATTGATATATCAAGTGTAGAGGACACGAATGATGACGCCACAGCCTGCAAGAGGTATGCCACCCAGCTGGGCTATTGGGAGGATGGATTCCTAAAATATTTCTGTAAAGAGGCACAGAAACGCCCACCGGAAATTAACCGTGGATACTTCGCTAGGCACATTGGAATGCAGAAATGTGTTGATACATTTTTAGCCAAAACGATTGGCCAATCGCCTCAGATTGTTTGTTTAGGCGCGGGGTTTGAAACCTTGTTTTGGCGCCTGGCTAGTTGTCATGACGATCATAGCATGCCAGTGGTATTTGAGGTTGATCTGCCTGGTGTGACGTCACAAAAATGTTTTAGTGTCAAAACTAAGAAATCTTTGAATTCATTGGTGGAGAAGTTTGGTAAAGTTGAGATATCTCAAAGAGAGCTACACTCACCCAAACTCCATATTTCGTCTTGTGATATCGAAAACATAGCAGAATTGGAACTAAAATTAGTTGGTTCCGGTTTGAGTCGGGACAAACCGACTTTATTCTTATGCGAGTGTGTGTTAGTGTACATTCCAAGCATTTCAGTGCAGGAATTGGTTACCTGGATATCACAGACTTTCTTGACAGTACAGTTGGTGTCCTACGGTCCTGTCAACTTGTCAGATGGCTTCGGAGAGGTGATGCGACACAATTTGAAGAGAACCGGATGTGACCTACTGGGTGCAGATCTATGTAACACCTTAGATACGCAATTGGGCCTAATGAATGCATTCCAAAGAAAGACTGTGATTCTTATGGATAGCGTGTACAAGGGGGTAAACGAGAAAGAAAGGAAACGAATCGAAAAGTTGGAATTCCTGGATGAGATAGAGCCTTTCTTTCAACTGCTGGTGCACTACAGCATAGCGATAGGTGTCAATGACTCCATGGGATTAGGCATAACTCCTGAATTGTGGAATTAGTTTTCATACCATTCTAGTGTATTAGGATGCTAGCTCTATTCTATTCAAATTCGATAAATAAATTCCTCTGCATTATGTACTACTATGTAGAAGGATGATGTATTTGTGTCAGAACTTTCTTATATGCAAATTCCTTATTAGAATGACCAAGGCTACAAATCTAAATTACTCTCCAGACCCTGAGTGACAAGTAGAGATACACTGAATATAATTTGAACAGAATCAATCAGAACTATCGCAGTTTCCATGGTAACGCAGGTGTCCTATTTCTGGTCTCTCCGTCTGAACACGCCATTGAGAGTGTCGCACTTAGGACAGTAGTGTTCCACATCCATGAGACCACCCATGCAGAGGGGGATGAGTGCCACGGGGAGGAGTAGGACAGGTGCGAATAGCACCACTGAGAGGATTCCTAGAGCGATGGCTATAGCCCAGCAGTAGAAGTAGTTGAGAGCTCCCAAGCGCCGTCTGGTGTACGTTACCTACACAGATACTTGCGTCATAACTACTAAGTACTAGATTCTAGCTAGCTGCTGTGTGTCAGTGTTTCCCGCCGAGCGGTTAAGCGCGCTATTTAGCTTAGCTTGTCGAATAACGTGATTTGTTGTAAATAATGCAATTTACCCGAATAAACCGCACAAAAATTGCAAAATTAACGCGCTATCCATTAATCCTGAGGAAACACTGAGTGTGGTACTTGCGACTATGAAATCCTACTGAGCAGAATAACATTGTTGGACCATGTAAAGCATTGACTGTCACACTCAAGCCTAACAGGACTGTTCTTAGGGATTTAAACTGGAGTTCTAACTTGGGTTTATATGCGACCAGCTTCCATGGAATGTGTTTGAACGATTTCTTGGTTTGGAAGCAGAGACATAAAGTAAAGTTTATAGATTTATACCTGAAATTTCAAGTTCGTCCGCTTATAATTAAACTTATTGTACTCCTGTACTCCTTACTGTACTCCTTATAAGGCATTGAGTCTCACCTGCTCAGTCTTGCACCTGTAACACCTGATACTCTGCGGCTGTCCTCCCGTAATCTCGGGGGCTGGCACCTCCTCGAACTCTGAAGATAAGACCTCTTGAAGCTAGAGCAAATAAACTAAGTCACTCTCATAATAAGAACTCTACGAGATAGTAGACTAGGTCTGTTGGTTAGATTTGATGTATGTATTCTATCTGAACTGTTTCTACATTACTGATAAATTATTATAATCCCACAGTAAAACCAGGTGATAGTTTTGGCGTATTGGAATGTCATCGGGTGGAGAGACATCTTAAGTAAGGATGCATCGATTTATTTATTTTCTCACGAAAGTGAATTGACCGAGATCCAACCAAGGCTTTTAGCCGATTCCCATATGTTACATTTGGAAAATTTTAAATTATTCTGTCCAGAAAGTCAACTCTTATGAGTCATTATCAGGCCTAGGTCCTTCCTTACTCTACAGCATCCTGTATCTTATGTTAGGAGCCAACACCTTGACTAAGTTAGCTCATGAGGGTCTAGGGAGCATCGTGGGTTTATCTAGGATTTCCCAGTCTGGCACTTTTTTGAAGGCGATTGAAGTTTAATTGCACCCAAACAGGGGCATATCTTGTAATTCCAAGGGTGATGGTACCCGGTACCAAAATTGAATCAAACTGCAAGCACCTTGGCTCCTCAGACGATACCAGACTGGTACCTATAAGTGCCGGCCGGGCACCTAGACAAACCCCTGGGCATTCCCGTCTCCATTGCTGGACTAGATCATAGCAGCTATTCCACACAATGTACTGAGACACTCGTGTGTGTAGAGTGAGTGGACTAACGGTTTAATTGAGCTCACTTGAGAATCGGAGTTGGTGACGACTAGTGCGTCTCTGTTCTGGAAGATCTTGTGTCCGGGGGTGTTCTCTAGAGTCGGTCTCTGCATCGCCTCGGGCGGAGATTCGGGGTTCTCTCCGCCTTGGAAGAAGGCGCTGGGTCCCTGGGACCCCTGGAAGGCCTGCCGGACCGCGGGGTGGTGCTTGAGGTAGGCGGGTACCGGTTCGCCTGGGACTGGCCCGATCTCGTCGTTCGTGTTCATTTGTCTGAGCAGAAGTTTGAGAAATGTTCTCCTCGCTGACACTCCCATTTATACCTCAGCAGAGCGCATACTCCCCAAACGCTGGAATCTCATTGGCTGCGATTCTCAAAGAAATCGCGCGAAATTTAACTCTAACAGAAATACATGTGTCAGTTCTAATACATTACAATTATAAATGTACTTCTAAATTCTACTAAAAATAAACTTAATCCGCTAGTTATACAGGATTAACGTGTTAGGATTTTAAAAATAGAGATTTCATCTTAAAATATCATTTTCTGACCCATAATATTCCCTGTTTCCTAACACAGATGACCATGGATATATAAATGCCATGGGTTATGTTCACTGAACTTCATCCGTGTTTGGTTATTTGAATTTAATATCTGAATTTTCCCTGAAACAACTGAACGCATAGAAAGGTCATATTTTCTGATAAATCTACACAAATAATTTCCTATCAACTAATATAAATACTTCCAAGTTAGTTCAAAGATACACGAAATTCTAAAGGTAAATAACAACAACATTAACAAATGAATATGAGAGTAATTCAAAATTGGAGTCACGAGGATTGTTATACGTACAAGACTTGTACACATTTTCACACCTCTCACGCTACTCTATGCACTCCATTCAGATGGTTGCAGTTGGGACACACGTGCTCTGTATCCATTAAGCTAGGAATGCAGAGTGCGACTAGTGCGAATGGAACGCAGAAGATAGGGAAAAGGAAGATAGACGCTAAGATTAGCAGCACTACAGCTGTTATGCCGCACACTATCCAGTTCATGGCGCCGACTCGTCTACGCAGAAGCGTTGACTAAACAAACAAACAAACAAACAAATAAATAAATAAAGAAGTACAATGCGGTGATTATACTTTACATATATTCACGTATATATTAGCAAATTTCTTCTTTAATAGCTAAGTATTAAACCTTATTCTCTATCTATTCATGAATAAAAGTTTCCATCCCTTTTGCTTAAATTTTGCTGCTAAAAACTTATTTTCCTTTTGTCTGCCACTCCCAACCCAAAAGCAAAGGTGGAACCATGGACACACAAAGTGGGTTAGTTCTAATTCGCAGAGGTATAAGGTTGGAATAGATCGTTCTGATTGGCTATCTCACTACCTGCTCAGTTCTGCAGTTGACACAGTTTATCCTCTGAGAACAGTTTCCGAATGACGTCACTACTGTCACTGTCTTCTGCTGCACCTGCGGTTGTACTTGTACCTGACCTGGAGCTCCTGGGTTATATGGCTGTTGCACCTAGTAACATAAGATGGCTTAAGGAATGTGCGGTTTCTGGCAAATCCAATCCTCTCGGAAATATCATATTTCAAACGAAAGCATTGGAATAATGGTGTTACTAAAAATAACTCTAGCGAGCTTCTGATGCCATAAATAGAATTACAGATAGCTCCGATTAATTAGAGTTCCCAATTAACCAATGAAATTTAGTATTAGCTTCTAAGTATGACTGTCCCGATTAACCGGAGTTGATTGTGAGCAGGGGCGCCGAACTTTTCGAAATCTATGGGTAATTTTGGCGTTCTAGAGTGGGAGCTCAGCCCTAAAATTTGTATTGCGTCTATGGGCCATCTCTGATTCCAGGGAGCTTGAGCCCCCCGGGTTCGGCGCCGATTACTGTGAGAACATCGCGTACCTGAGCTTGAGGAGGCGGGTACGGCTGCTGGTACCCTTGCTGGGCTGGGGGGTACGGCTGCTGGAAGCCCTGTGTCTGAGGGGGCGGATAGGGTCCAGGGGGGGCCTGGGGGGGCGGATAAGCACCCTGGGGCGGGTATCCCGCGTCGGTGTTGTAGTTGGGGTTGGAGGGGGGAGGGACATCTGAGTACGATGGGGGTGGGCCAGTTTTCTCCATCCTAAACAAGCTATTTGAGAGGAGACAGAAAGAACAATATAATTATACGCATAACGATGGTACATCCATTTATAATTGATGAAACCCGCCCAAGGTTAGTATATGCTACTACTAGTCATCTCATCCAACTCCTTCAGGTCTTCCTTATAGGCCGTACGTTACATAACGCTGTGCTAGATAAGCTACCAAGTGGTAGGAAGGATGGAGGGGGAGATATTATACAAATAGAGTAACGCCTGGTTATAGTTCCCTTGTATACTTCAAGGTTCCTCTAGAGAATTTGTAGCTAATCAATGCCTGCTGTCTTCACGGAGTAATTGGGAGAATTCGTCCGTCTTACTTATAACGATCGTTTCGGGTAATCTCATGAATTGCTGATATTCCTGGATTTTCATTGAAATTCCAGGAATAGCGGCAATTCAGGGATTTTGAGCCATTCTATCCGCCTAGCAGTTGTTCCTCACTTTACATGATCAACATGTATAATCACAAGAATATGCACAAGTTTATTTTTTCAAATCCAACGATCAAAAATATCTACACCAGTTATATAGTTCTCCAAAGAATTCTCTGAATCAAACAATCAATAATAGTGTATTCTACCTCCTCGAATCAGATTCTGAATGAACTGAAACTGAATCGTTTATATAGTCGTGATCTGATATATCTTGTGCCTACTCTTCTAGGATCGCTCTATAATTATTGGTTATATAATTCAAGTCATAATGTCAAAAAAAACTAGTCTTCGTATTCTATTTTCAAACAACTATAAATATCCTGTTACAAGATAGCTATACTAGGTATTAGGAGGTTTATATCATATCGTGTGATATATATATATATATATATATCACACGATATGATATAAACCTCCTAATACCTAGGGTAGCTATCTTGTAACAGGATATTTATAGTTGTTTGAAAATAGAATACGAAGATTAGTTTTTTGGCTGAGAAAATTGAATGCACGGAGCTGATTTACATTCCAGAGTATTTTATGGTGTATCGTCAACCATCACGGATGTCATTGTCACATTTTTAAGATAGAAATTCAATTCACAGCTATTACCACGTGATGCTAGCATCGTCAAAACAAAACAATTCTCACCGTTAGTTATGACTTCATTATTACGTCGACGCATCAGATTGATGTTATTCTAGTTTAGAGGAATATAATATGCAATAGAAACAAAATAGCATTTCTCATCCAGTCATTTACTGGAATTGCTCCATTGCTCTGGACCAAACTTGGAAATATTAGCAGATTTACTGTCTGGTTTTTGACAAAGATACTATCGGAAACAGTTACGAATGACCAAAGAACGAAAAATCTTGCAAGCTCCATCTCCAGACTCAAAGTAAGCAAATATTCATAATATGAGTTGGAACGGAGATGGATGAACCTGTTGATCACATGTATGTGTAACTACTTGATGTTTAACCCTAATTGGACTTGGAATGTTGAAGTGAAAGTGAAAGTTAATTGAAAGTGAACTGAAAGTGAAAATGAAAGTGGGAATTTTCTATTTATACCTTTGACCCCAAGTCCAAGTAGGGTTAACTGTGAACAATGATTATTCATTTAACAATATAGTCCACACTAACTCAGTTATGGCTATCTAGGCTTCTTAATGGACCTCAGATTGCCATGTATAGAGTTTGGCTATTAATACAGCCCACTTTTACACCAAATTAGCTGCTAATACAGTGTTAGATAATAAGATGGACATGATGTACTTATACTTGGCAATAGTTATTAATAAATGTACTGTTTTATGTGTTAACTCAATCTCTTTATTATATCAAATTATTCTGCTAGAACGTGAAATCCGGATGTCATTAGTTATTTATTTGTTGTGATGGAAATAGAATTGTTACAAATGTAGACATCGAGGATGAAATTAGTCAACCCAACTGTGTACGTATTTGTTTACTTTGAAATGTTTATTGTTTATTTTATAGGATTATTTTGCTCACCAGCTACTCAGTATATGTGTTAAATCCGTATTAATCATTCTGATTTGATTTGGTGTTTCATTTGATTCTGTATTCAATTATTAACTCACAAAATGTTCTCCTATATACCACATTTTCACACCATATATCTGCGATGACTCCATATCTATTATTAGTATTGAAATAGTCGCACTTGGAATAGCACTTACACTGCATAACACATCTACTTGCGTATATAAACGAACGTATTTGCTCTATGTATATACTTCTAACTTTTCAATTCACCCATTTGAATGTGGTTGTCCCTGTTGCTTGTTGTGTTCTCTGCCACTTTAGTGTGGCCTCAAGAGGAGACCTGTGCGCCCTACACTCCCAGTGATTATGTCACGAATTCCAGCGTTCCAACTCACTGTAACGCGGAAGTGCTGAACTGCACTCGCAGTTGGAAATCCGGCATTCCGCTTGGGTCTTCCACTGATTTACCTCTGATCGATTCGAATTTTATTTTATGCCATGAAGGGTTTCACACCTGTGCCTACGTCCCGGTAGATCCAGACACGGGAGAAGTGTTGGCCAATAGTGGCGTGCATATCGGTGGCGGAGTGGATCTAGGCGCCAGAGACAGGGCTGGGCTAGCTGGCATAGGCGTGCCATCGGAAATAATCGACATTCTAGAGACGTACCTCCAAGTTAAATCCGACGATGCGGCCTGTGCAGTCATTGACCGTTCTCTGTCATTGACCAACGATCAAGCATTGAATCTAACGAACGCCGTTATAGACTCAATCGTGAGCTCAGCACAGACACGCTACAATGCGGAGAGATCTGTGAGTTCTTTGGAATTCACTTCACTCTCTAAAGCGATGAGAACTGCCATCGTGGACCTCTGGTACCACTTGGGGCCACCAGACAATTACGGTGATGTCTGGTGTCGCATCACTCGCAATGATTGGGACGGACTTGTTGTTTCATTGCGGGAATTCTATTCAAGCCCGATTCAGGAGCTAATTATAGATTTGAGGAGGAGGCACAATGAGGCTGACATCATCAACGCCGCTCTGGAGAAATGCACCCGATCAGCTGACATAGTTTTCCTGCAAGATGAGTCTGGTAGCATCGGCGCGAGCGATTTCACCCTCTCCCTGGACTTCATTAATCAAATTATCAGCGCCTTTCCCGACGAAAACTTGAATGATGCGAAAGGAACTCGATTCGGACTCTCATTGTTTAGTACTTTCTACCGAAAAAAGTTTAACTTATCCACTCACATGAGCAGAACCGCTTATACAGATGCTGTTACATCTGTGTCGCAGAGAAGCAAAACCACATTGCTGGGAGCAGCTCTGAATCAAATCGTTGATGATCAGTTCACAGAATTATACGGTCTCCGTCCTGAGTCACTCGGATTCCCCAAGGTTCTAGTTGTCCTGACAGATGGGATGTCCCAGGACGCAGTTGAAGTTCCCTCCCAGAACGTCCGAGATCGCAACATCGTGATCTACGCCATCGGTATCGGGGGCTACGATCTCGCTCAGCTGAACTCCATCGCATCCTCTCTTACAAGACACGTTTTTATCCTGAATCAATTCTCAGACCTTAGTAAGTTTGCAGCCACACTCACCGCCTCAACATGCTACGAACCTCAACCAATCCCCTTCCAGCTCAGGATCAGTGGAGAACTTCTTGTGAATGAATTCCAGTATTTTCAGTTCGAAGTCAGCATCGGTGACTATCTCCAAGTGGTCGTGACAGATTTTAGCGGAGAGACACTTGTGTTCGCCTCGCGAGAAACGCCGCATCCTTACGAGTACGATAACAATTTCGGAGTTCTGTCTTCTTCCATTTCTTTCAAGGAAATCGTGATATCTCCGGTCGCATCCAGCGCGAGACTACGGAGAAGTTCCCATGTCAACGCTACATTCCCCGTATACGTATCTGTTAAGGGTGTGAGTAGTAACAACACCTTTGTGCTCGTGGGTGGTCCCTGTGATCCGGCGGTGTGTACACAGGGAGCCTCTGCTGCCAGTGTCCTACAGGTGTCACTGCCACTTCTAGCCCTGATGTGTGCCTTTCTGCTTAGATTCTGATTCGATACATCTGAATGTGCGTAGATTTGCATAGTACCTTTATTCTCTATATTTTTTTATTTTTCGCTTTTTTTTATCTCAAATAAGTCGAATTATTTCTTATTTACTGAAGTATTTTAAATAAATAATTCATTCCCTTTGCTTTGGATAAAGTAGATTCTAATTGTGTTTGAAATATAAGTTCTATATTTAGTTTATCTATTTTTATTGAATCAACATTTGTTAATTATCAATAATCTCCGAAATAAGTTTGAATTTACATTTGTATTCAACTCAATTTCAAATTGTTATAACAACTACCAAGTCAGTTACAAATATAGACAAGCAAAGCTTACTTGTCTTCTATTAATTAATCCAAATGCTTTGTCGAAGTTTCTCTAAAATTCCCCTCCCCAGGGCCGCCGAACCTTTCGAAATCGATGGGCAATTTTTAGTTCTAGGGGGCTCGAGCCCCCCCCCCCCAGTCTCTCAGGTTCGGCGCCTACCAACCCCCTGAGTTCCATCCCAAACCTACGTCCCGGGAGAATATTACAAAATACATAAACTTATTGGTTAGTATACACAGAAAAAGTAAACTTCTGTACAGAAGATGTAAAAAAGTAAGAAATAGTCTCTAGAAACTATGAAACACAAAAAATGTCCTGTGCAAGTTACTAAACTACAGAAGTTCCACATCAGTGCTCGAAAGTCCCTAGCATGTAGTTGCAGTTAGGGCACGAATGCTCCACATCCATCAGGCTAGGAATGCACAGCGCAATGAATCCTAAAAATGCAAACGGGAGCAGCAGCAAAGGAACCAAAAATGCCAGGGCTCCCACCACAGCTACGATGACTATGACGAGAGCAATCACCCCGCAGTAAACCCAGTTTGCGTTTCCGAGCCTGCGTTTTATCCGCGTCATCTGTAGAATAGAATAATACATAGTTGAGTCTGAATACTGTTACCATGGCAAATATGCATTGAACAAAGAATTTTAGTATTTAAAGTTCGTCAGTTTTTAAGTCTCAGATCCTATTGACATCGCAGTAGTTAGTTTACAGTGTATAAATTAGGAACTTTACCTGCTCAGTGTTGCAGTTGGAACATCGCGTTCTAACGGAAGATCTTCCGAATGACGTCATCATTGTAGTGACATGCACTTGAGTCTGCACTTGCACAGGCTAGAACAGAATACAGAATTAATTCAGATTTCGTCAGTCTAAATCTACATTTAATTTATTAACCAATCGGTACATCGGAAAACTTTTCTAGTGTGATCTAAAAATTTTCTATCGTCCATTTGATTCACAGTCATAGATTGGATTTATACGTGATACTACATGCAGTGACTTACTTGAACATATGGCTGCGGAGGAGGGTAGACGAGTGGCTGAGGAGGGTACCCAGCTGGCTGAAGGGGGTATCCGGCTGGTTGAAGGGGGTATCCGGCTGGCTGAGGGGGGTATCCATGTTGTTGGGGAGGGTACACAGGCTGTTGGACGATCCGTTCAGGATTCGGAGAGTCCGATGTGTTGTCCAAGGGTTGGTAGGGAGGTGGATGGCTCGACATGACTGATTGCCTTAGCTATGAAAATATATTTTTTCTTATCAATTAAAATGCAATTATTCTGGTATACTTATTGTGAGAATTTTTAAGTTTCTGAAGGGTTCCGCATAATATATTATTTTGAACATTCGTTCATATTATTATGGCCAACTGCATCAGACAACTTAATTAATAGCCCATCAATGTACTATGGATTTTGCTAAGTCATTTTGGGCGGGGAAACCTTAGAAATACGGGGTCCAAACTATAAATAGAATGGACCCCGTGTCATTGGCGGGTTTTAATTAATGATACTTTACTACATTATAATCTAGTCAGACTAAAACTATTGAATTGATTGAAAATAGCGACATATGTATATATAGTGATCTCGCTATCATAGCCTACTTGAGTGGGGTCTGGCTACGTTACTGATTATGTAGTAATGAGTGGGAAACTGTGAATTACATCAATTTCATCACAAAAACGAGGACATGCAAATATGCTGAGACCCGGATGGTATTTGTGATCAGCTAGAGTACTTCAACCTCTCTCCCTATCATCAACCATAGCAACTAATCTCACGAGCTGGTTTACATTCCAGAGTATTTTAATGGTGATCGTCATCCCATCACGGATATCATCGTCACATTTTTAAGAAGATGGAAATTTAATTCACAAAAATTCTCACCATAAGATTATGACTTCATTATTACGTATCACCGCATCAGATTGATGGTATTCTAGCATTGTCTTGTCTATTTCACTGCTCTGTAGATTTCAGAATTCACATTTAGCCCGCGCTTGGCGAGGTGTTTTGTAGCGTCATTTCCTGTTTAAGCCATTTTCAATGTGGAAGCCATACAAGTTTGGGGTCTGACTATAAATAGAAAAAATCACTTAGCCAAGCGCAGGTTAAAAAGCTCTAACGTAAATATCATTTCACATCCATCCAGTCATTTACTGGAATTGCTCCATTGCTCTGGACCAAACTTATATTAGCAGATTAACGATTTTTTTTACAAAATCCGATCGAATTACGCTGTTTATACTGTAGTTAATAAATGTACTGTTACTTCAACTCAGCTTAACTCTCCATGGAATACTACACAGCAATATTATTCAGCTAGAACGGAAATCTTAATCTCACTAGTTGTTCATTGTTTATTTTATAGAATTATTTTGATCGCCAGCTACTCAGTAAACGAATGAAATATCTATTTTAATAATGATAACAACTGCAAAGTCAATAACTTCAGTAAAGAAAATGTAAAAAATGTAAGAAAGCTTAGGAACTATGAAACACAAAAAGTAGAGTCCTACTAGTTAGTACAAGTTTCACATTACTGATGAAACGTCCCTAGCATGTAGTTGCAGTTAGGACACGAATGCTCCACATCCATCAGGCTAGGAATGCATAGTGCGATGAATGCTAACGGTAGCAGCAGCAACGGAAAGACTAGCAGCATAGTTAGGAGGAGGATGATGCGAGCAATCCTCCCGCAGCAAATCCAGTTTGCGTGTCCGAGCCTGCGTTTTATCTGCGTCATCTGTACAATATAATGATACATAGTTGAGCCTGAATACTGTTACCATGGTAGATAATAGATATGAATCCAACAATGTATTTTAATATTTGTGATCAAAACTAAATTCGTCAGTTTTTAAGTCTCAGATTCTATTGACATTGCAGTAGTTAGTTTAGTGTAGACTGAATGAGGAACTTTACCTGCTCAGTATTGCAGTTGGGACATTGCGTTCTAACGGGAGATCTTCCATACGACATCATCGTTATATTTACCCGAAGTTCAGTCTGCACTTGTACAGGCTAAAGCAGAAATAAAGAATAATTCAGTTTTCCATAGAAATAACTTTCTAGTGATCTAAAATGTTTTCTATCGTCCATTTGATTAACAGTCATAGATTAGATTTATAAGTGATATTACAGGCAGTGACTCACCTGAACATATACTGGCTGTGGAGGAGGGTAGACAAGTGGTTGGAGAGGGTATCCATATTGTTGGGGAGGGCATCCATGGTGTTGGGGTGGGTACCTGGGCTGTTGGAATTGAGGATTTGCGGTCCATTCAGGGTCAGAAGTGTCTGGTGTTTGCTTCAAGGGTTGGTAAGCGGGTGGACGGCTCCGGTTCGACATGACTGGTTACCTTTTCTAATGCAATGATTCTGGTATTCTTATATGTGAGAACTTCCAACACTTTACAAACCGCTCCCTAAGTTTTTATAAGTTTTGCCCTTCGCGGATAAGTCTCGACTACTAGTGGTATTATTTGTGAGATATTTCGATTTGCTAGTGTGATCACTTATGTTAGTATCTATCCTCAAATTAGTATTATTCTAGCCTAGCCAAAGTAGTCAGCGACGTTCGTTTTCTAGTTCAGAGACTCTGACTCAATATCTATGTTATGAAACTTGAACTTTATTGACTGTAGCTTATTTGTCCCTTTACTTGAGAACATTAGCTTTCATTTAGGATACTATGGATGTAATGAATCTTATAGAATACTTGGATCCTAATCCTAGGATTTTCGTTAACTTTTAGATTTTCCGTTCCCGGCGATTCTCAAGAACGTAACCCCCGCGAACGGCAATGTATTCCTGTATTATATCCAACTATTAGGCCTCAGACAACTAACGATACTTGATTACATTATAATCTAGTCAGACTAAAACTATTGAATTGATTGAAGACATATGTATATATAGTGATCACACTCTCATAGCCTACTTGAGTGGGGACTGTCTACGTTACTGATTATGTAAGTAGTGAGTGGGAAACTGTGAATTACACCAATTTCATCACAAAAACGAGGACATGCAAATATGCTGTTAAGACGCGGATGGTATTTGTGATGGCAGTTTACTTGTCATTAATTAATCCTGATACGTTGTCGAGGTTTCTCCAAATCCCCTACCGACCAGCACTCCCTCTAAGATTTTTCGGCGGAAAATCACCTAAAAATGGCGGCCCCGGAGGAGTTACCGCCGAATTTTAAAGGAAATCTAGAAAAATCCGGATTTTAAGAGCCCAAGAAAATTCCTCATCATAGTATGCACTAATAAAAATACATTATAGACCTTCGGGATGCGGCTGGAGCTAACTTCCAATAGTCTCGTATCTAGGTTACCTTATGTACGATAAGATATGTTTAACATCTTGGACTTAGCCAGACTATATCGACGAATTCAAAGCCATCGCCGATATTTGGCGCCTAATGGCGCCCGACGATTCTTAGAGGGAACACTGCTACCAACCCTGTTCCATTCCAAATCTCCACTAACTCCAATCCGAGCCTACATCCCAGAGAATATCACAAATAAACTCATTGGTTAGTAGTGTACACAGAAAAAGTCAATAACATCAGTAAAAGATATAAACAAGTCAGAAATAGTCTCCTGAAACTATGAAACACAAAAATATGAGTTCTACTAGTTAGGAAACTAAAGAAGTTTCAAACATGGCTGGAGCTTGAAACGTCGCAAGCACGTAGTTGCAGTTAGGACACGAATGTTCCACATCCATGAAACATGGCAGAAACAGTCCGACAATCCCAAAAAGTACACAGCAACACCAGCTTGCGTTTCCGAGCTTGGATTTTGTCTCCGTCATCTGTATAATACAATAATACATAGTTGAGTCTGAATACTGTTACCATGGTGGATCCAACAACAAAGAATTTTAGTATTTGTAATTAGAACTAAGTTTGTCAGTTTTTAAGTTTCAGATCCTAATGGCATTGCAGTGAATATATCATAGCTATTAGTTAACAGTGTAGAGTAGACTGAATTAGGAACTTTACCTGCTCAGTATAACAGTTGGGACATAGCCTTCTGACGGGAGATCTTCCATACGGAAACATCGGAAAGTCTGATGTTTGCCTCAAGGGTTGGTACTTGGGTCGGCTCGACATGACTGCTTGGTTACTTTAGCTATGAAAAGATATGATTTATTATCAACTAAAATGCAATGATTCTGGTATTCTTATATTCTATGTAAAATTTTCAAGTTTATGAAGGGTCCCCTTTGATAGATTATTTTTAACATTCGTTTATTTTATTATAGCCAACCCTGCATCAGATAACTAAATGCTACTACGATATAATATAGTCGGACTAAACGAATTGAATTGAAAATAGTGCGCATTTTAATAGTGTGCACCTATGCACATATATAGCGACCACAGAGGATATCTTTTGATTATGTAAGTAGTGAGTGGAAAAATGACATTAATTTCATCACAAAAACGAGGACGTGTAAATATGCTGTTGACCCGGATGGTATTATGATCAGCTAGAGTACTTCGACCTCTCTCTCTATCATCAACCATAGCAACTAACCTCAGTACGATCTGGTCTACATTCCAGAGAATTTTAATGGTGATCGTCATCACGGATATCATTGTCACATTTTTAAGATGGAAATTTAATTCACAAACAATTCTCACCGTAAGATTGTGACTTCATTATTACGTGTCACCGCATCAGATTGATGGTATTCTAGCATTTGGTAGTTGGAGTAGTATAAGCAGTAGGACGTTAATAGACTCACAGATACATTATACCATTCTCTAGGGGTGACTTCTTGTCTTGTGTATTTCACTGCTCTGTAGATTTCAGAATTCACATTTATAAAGTTTTAACGTAAATATCATTTCACATCCATCTAGTCATTTACTGGAATTGCTCCATTACTCTGGACCAAACTTATATTAGCAGATTAACGATTTTTTTTACAAAACCCGATCGGATTACGCTGTTTATACTGTAGTTAATAAATGTACTGTTACTTCAACTCAGCTTAACTCTCCATGGAATACTACACAGCAGTATTATTCTGCTAGAACGGGAAATGTCATTAGTTGTTTATTTGTTGTGATGGGAATAGAATTGTTACAAATGTAGACATAGAAGATGAAATAGGTCAACCCAACTGTGTACGTATTTGTTTATTTTTATACGTAAAATTATTTTGATCGCCAGCCACTCAGTAGATGTGTGAAACATCCATTTTAATCATTCCTAATTTTGATATGATATTTCATTTAACAAATTATAAGAAAATGTTACATTGAGCAATTACGTTCATTTATATACGCTAGTTGAAGTAGATTTGTTGCAGTGTAAGTGCTATTTCAGTGCTAATATTCAATACCGTAAACTGGGGCGACTTTGGCCCTAGGAGGTGACTTTGTCCCACAATAGCAATTTTAATAAAATATACTCAAACTTAGGAATATTGTGGTTTAAATACCTATGGATATATTAAGAGTTTCATTCAACATATTATCAATGTGATTACATTGATTCATAAGTTGGAGTATATTTTATTAAAATTGCTATTGTGGGACAAAGTCACCTCTTAGGGCCAAAGTCGCCCCAGTTTACGGTACTAATAATAGCTACTGAATCCGCATTATATATGTCAATGTGCTAAATTTAGAACATTTTTATAGTTAAAAATATAAGTTCTATATATTACGTTAATTTCTCTATTTTTATTGAATCAACATTTGCTAATCATCAATGATCTCTCGAAATAAGTTTGAATGTAAATTTATATTCACTCAATTTCAAATTGTTGTAACAACATACTTGTCAACTGTCCCGCTTTTGTCACTCTTCTATTGAGCTAATTCTCACGAGTGTCCCGCTTTTACATTAAATTTCCATATTATGTCCCGCTTTTACATTAAATTTCCATATTATGTCCCGATTTTTTTAATTCTATGTATAATACTTTTCTATTGCGTCCCGACATGTCCCGCGAAATTCAACGCTGCGTCCCTCTTTTATCATGACTCAGGTTGGCATGTATGCACAGCCAAGTCAGTTACGAATGTAGACAGAATATTACAAAATAAAGAAAAAGTCAATAACTTCAGTAAATAAGATATAAAAATGTAAGAAATAGTCTGAAACTATGAAACACAAAACATATTAGTCCTGGCTAGTCAGTACGAGTTAGCATTACGGATAAGTTTATTTCCGAGTAGTACAAGATGTCCCGAGTACAGCGTTACAGTTGGAACACGAATGTTCCACATCCATCAAGCTAGGCAAACACAGTGCGACGAATGCAAACGGGAGGAACAGCACTGGGAAGAGCAGCAGGCAACTTAGGATGAGTGTAATGCGAAAAATAGCCTCGCAGTAAGCCCAGTTTGCTTCTCCGATCTTGCGTTGTGTCCGCGTCAGCTGTCGAATATAATAATACATAGTTGAGTCTGAATACTGTTACCATGGTAGATAGGCATCCAACAAAGAATGTTAGTATTTATGATTAAAACTAAATTCGTCAGTTTTAAGTATCAGATCCTATTGACATTGCAGTAGTTAGTTTACAGTGTAGGCTGAATTATAAACTTTACCTGCACAGTGTTGCATTTGCGACATCTCATTGTAACGGGAGCTTTTCCAAACGACATCGGCATTAGAACGATCACTTCAGTCTGCACAGGCTATAGCAGAATACAGAATTAATTCAGATTTCGTCAGTCTAATTCAACATTTAATTTATGAACCAATCGGTACATCTGAAAATGTCTCTAGAAACTCTTTTCTAGAGATACTATGTTTCTTGTCGTCTATTTGATTCACTGTCTACATTGGACTACAGGTAGTGACTCACTTGAATGATTATTGGCAGTTGAGGATGATGGTCGAGTGGCGGAGTAGCAGGGGCTGTGGAGTAGAGTGGTCCAGCAGTGCGGGGTGTGGAGTGGAGAGGTGGAACAGTGCGGGCTATGGGGTATAGCGGCGCGTTAGGACGAGTTATGGAGTGGAGTGTCTGAGTAGGACGAGCTGCGGGGCGAAGTGGTGGAACAGTGTGGCCTATGGGGTAGAATGTTTGAGGAGGTGTCTGGCTGTTTGAGGAAGGTGTTCGGTTAGTTGAAGGTGTTCGGGTGGTTGAGGAAGGTGTTCGGTTGGTTGAAGGTGTTCGGTTGGCTGAATGGGGTGTCCATATTGCTGGGGAGGGTAGTTGGATTTGACGATTCGCGGTGCTTTCAGGTTCAGGAGAGTCTGACGTCTGTTCCAAGGGTTTATACGCGAGTCGGTTCGCCATAACTGCTTGGTTACCTTAGCTAGGAATAGATATGCTTTATTAAAATGCAATGATTCTGGTATTCTTATATTCTATGTGAGAAGTTTCAGTTTTATGAAGGGTTCCCTAAGATAGATTATTTTGAACATTCGTTTATTTTATTATGACCAACCCTGCATCAGATAACTAAATGCTACAATATAATCTAACTAAACGAATTGAATTGAAAAGTGCACATATTAATAGTGCACCTATGCATATATAGTTACCACAGGGGATATTTTTTGATTATGTAAGTAGAGAGTGGAAAACTTTATTACATCAATTCCATTACAAAAACGAGGACGTGTAAATATGCTGAAATAAACCATCCGGGTTATTTCATTTTTTTTATGATCAGCTAGAGTACTTCCACCTCTCTCACTGCCATCACCATAGCAACTAATCTCAGCACAGTTATGTAACTCCTGAGTATTTATAATGCACTAATGAGAATATTTTATGGATTGTTGTTTTTAGTGCAACTTCTATAATAGGAGATCTCTAATGCTTATACGTAATATGAACGGCTGTAACGTCCGTTTGCTCGTTCCTGGAAAATATATCGATCCGAATTGTACCAAATTTGGACTACACCTTGGGACAAATATCTTGACTATTATAACTTGATACATATATATATATATATACGATTGAAGAAACTGCTAGGCACAGAAAGCTGATTTTTGGCATGTTGGAGTCTTTTGGCTATGACTCCACTAAGTTCTGACCTCAGACGAAAATATCGACTCATCATCGAATTATGACGTAATTGTCACCTTTTTTTATAGGAAAAGTCAATAACTTCAATAACGTTGTAAAAATGTAAGAAATAGTCTCTAGAAACTATTAAACACAAAATATATTAGTCCTGGCTAGTTAGTACAGTTTACATTACGGATAAGTTTATTTCTGATGAGGACGATACGTCCCGAGTTTGAATTTGCAGTTAGAACACGAATGTTCCACATCCATCAGGCTAGGCAAACACAGTGCGACGAATACACACGGGAGAAACAGCAACGGAAAGAGTAGCAACCCAATTAGGAGGAGGATAATTCGAAAAATAACCTCACAGCAAGCCCAATTTGCGCGTCCGATCTTGCGTTTTGTCCGCGTCATCTGTAGAATATAATAATACATAGTTGAGTCTGAATACTGTTGCCATGGTAGATATGCATCCAACAAAGAATTTAGTATTAATGATCAGAACTAAGTTTGCAAGTTTTTAAGTCTCAGATCCTATTGACATTGCAGTAGTTAGTTTACAGTGTAGACTGAATGAAACTTTACCTGCACAGTGTTGCAGTTGCGACATCTCATTGTAACGGGAGACCTTCCAAGCGACATCGGCATTATAACGATCACTTCAGTCTGCACAGGCTAGAGCAGAATACAGAATTAATTCAGATTTCGTCAGTCTAATTCAACATTTAATTTATGAACCAATCGGTACATCTGAAAATGTCTCTAGAAACATATACTATGTTTCTTGTCGTCTGTTTGATTCGCTGTCCTACATTGGACTACAGGTAGTGACTCACTTGAACGATTATTGGCAGTGGAATATGGCGGTCGGGTGGTGGAGTAGCAGGGGCTGTGGAGTAGAGTGGTCCAGTAGTTCGGCCTGTGGAGTGAGGTGGAACAGTGCGGGCTATGGGGTAGAGTGGTTGAGAAGGTGTCTGGCTGTTTGAGGAAGGTGTTCGGTTGGTTGAAGGTGTTCGGTTGGTTGAAGGTGTCTGGCTGTTTGAGGAAGGTGTTCGGTTGGTTGAAGGTGTTCGGTTAGTTGAGGAAGGTGTTCGAGTGGTTGAGTATACCGGCAGATCGATTAGACGACTCACGGTGATTTCAGGTTCAGGAGAGTCTGACGTCTGTTCCAAGGGTTTATACGCGGGTCGGCTCGACATGACTGCTTGGTTACCTTAGCTATGAAAAGATATGTTTTATTATCAACTAAAATGCAATGATTCTGGTATTCCTATATTATATGCGAGAATTTTCAATTTTATGAAGGGTTCCCTAAGATATATTATTTTGAACATTCGTTTATTTTATTATGGCCAACCCTGCATCAGATAACTAAATGCTGCTACACTACAATATAATATAGTCTAACGAATTGAATTGAGAATATCTGTGCATATTAATAGTGCACATAGGCATATATAGTGACCACAAGGGGTATTTTTTGATTACAGTCAGGGTTGCTTAATGTGAACCACCAGGGGACAAAAGAATCTGTTCATAATAGAATAATAGAGATGCTTCATATTAAGCGAACTTGATTCAATACAAATCCTATCTAAAAATTTGAAATTGGGACCAGGAGGTTAGTTCATAATAAACGAATGTTCATATTAATTAAGCGACCCTGACTGTATGTAAGTTGAGAGTGGAAAACTTTATTATATCAATTCCATTACAAAAACGAGGACGTGTAAATGTGCTGAAATAACCCGGATGGTATTTGTGATCAGCTGGAGTACTTTAACCTCTCTCACTGCCATCACCATAGCAACTAATCTCAGCACAGTTATGTAACTCCTGAGTATTCATAATGCACTAGCGATGGGTATTTTATGAATTATTATTTTAGTGCAACTTCTATAATAGGAGATCCCTAATGCTTATGATATGAACGGCTGTAACGTCCGTCCGTTTGCTCGTTCCTGGAAATATATCGAACCGAATTGTACCAAATTTGAATACGCCTGGGCACAAGTATGTATGTAATTAAAAAATAAGTAATAGTCTCTTGAAATATAAAACACAAAAAATATTAGTCCTACTAGTAAACTACAAAGGTTTCACATTAATTCATACGTGCCGAGTACGTATTTGCAGTTAGGACACGAATGTTCCACATCCATGCAACACACCCCGCAAATACACAGTCCGCAAAGCCCAAAAAGTATACAGCAACACCAGCTTGCGTTTCCGAGCTTGCATTTTGTCTCCGTCATCTGTAGAATATAATAATACATAGTTGAGTCAGAATACTGTTACCATGGTAGATATACACCCAACAAATAATTTAGTATTTACGAGTAAAGCTAAGTTTGGAGTTTTTAAGTCTCAGATCCTATTGACATTGCAGTGGTTAATTTACAGTGTAGACTGAATTAAGAACTTTACCTGCTCAGTATTGCAGTTGGGACATCGCCTTCTGATGGGAGATCTTCCAAATGACGGAGGTGTCTGGCTGGTTGAAGGAGGTGTCTGGTTGGTTGAGGAAGGTGTCTGGCTGGTTGAGGAAGGTGTCTGGTTGGTTGAGGAAGGTGTCGATATTGCTGGGGAGGGTTGGGCTTGTGGATCTGCGATAGAGTCAGGGTCAGAAGAGTCTGATGTTTCTTTCAAGAGTTGGTACTGGGGTGTACGGCTCATCATGACTGGTTACCTTAGCTCGAAAAGATATGATTTATTATCAATCAAAGTGCAAGGAATCTGGTATTCTTAGAAGTGATCCTTGTCTGTAACCAACATAAACCACTAATGATCAGTCATCATTCATCATTACGTCATCGTGAAGTATGTATAATATCGCTACTACTAAAATAGACACGTCATTGTACATACATACACACATACATACACATATACATACACACATACATACGGACGGACGAGATACTCCGTCCATGCCATAAGGGTATCTCCCTTAGTAGCTGCACTAATAAAAAAATAAGTATAATCTCTTGAAACTTGAAACACAAAAAATATGAGCTCTTCTAGTCTGTAAACTACAAAAGTTTCAAATCAAAGGTTCACACTTTCCAAGCACGTGGTTGCAGTTAGGACACGAATGTTCCACATCCATGAAACATGGCATAAGCAATGCGAAAATCCCAAAAATTAGACAGCAAATCCAGCTTGTGTTTCCGAGCGTGTAATTTGTCTCCGTCATCTGTAGAATATAATAATACATAGTTGAGTCAGAATACTGTTACCATGGTAGATATACACCCAGCAAAGAATTTAATATTTATGATTAGAACTAAGTTTGGAGTTTTTAAGTATCATATCCTATTGACATTGCAGTGCTATTAGTTTACAGTGTAGACTGAATGAGGAATTTACCTGCTCAGTATTGCATTTGGGACATTGCGTTCTGATGGGAGATCTTCCAAATGACGTCATCATTGTAGTGACCTGCACTGCACTTGTATCAGGAGAGTCTGACGGTTGTTTCAACGTTCGTGCTGTGGGGCCGAGTGGTGGAACAGTGCGGGCTATGGGATAGAATGGTTGAGGAGGTGTCTGGTTGGTTGAGGGAGGTGTCAATATTGCTGGGGAGGGGAGTTGGATTTGAGGATCTGCGATAGAGTCAGGTTCAGGAGAGTCGGATGTTTCTTTCAAGGGTTGGTACTGGGGTGTACGGCTCGCCATGACTAGTTGGCTACCTTAGCTACGAAAATATATGTTTTATTATCAATCAAAATGCAATGAATCTGGTATTCTTAGACGTGAGAATTTTCAAGTTTATGAAGGGTCCTATAATATATTACAAGTATTTTGAATTCGTATATATTATTATGGCCAACATCATACAACTAAATTATACTAAGCTACGATATATCTAGTTCGACTAAAAATGAATTGAAACTGTACACGTATGCACTATATATAATGATCACACTCTTATAGCCTATTTGCACGGAGACGTTACAGATTACATATGTAAGTAGTGAGTGGAAACTATGTGTGACTTTCATCACGAAAACGAGGACATACAAATATTCTGTCGCTGATGGTATCTATGATCAGCTAGAGTACTTCAACCTCTCTCCCTATCATGAACCATAGCAACTAATCTCAGCACAGTTATGTAACTCCTGAGTACTTATAATACAGTATTTTTAGAATTATTTTTATTATAGGAGATGCCTTATGGCATGAACGATGTATAACTTCCGTCCGTTTGCTCCTTCCTGGAAATATATCGAACCGAATTGTACCAAATTTGGAATAGGCACAAGTACAATGATAACATCCTTGTCTGTAACCAACATAACCACTAATGATCAGTCATCATTCATCATTACGTCATCGTGAAGTATGTATAATATCGCTACTACTAAAATAGACACGTCATTGTACATACATACATACACAAAAAAATAAGTCTCTTGAAACTTGAAACACAAAAAATATGAGCTCTTCTAGTTTGTAAACTACGAAAGAGTTTCAAATCAAAGGTTCACACGTCGCAAGCACGTGGTTGCAGTTAGGACACGAATGTTCTACATCCATGAAACATGGCATACACAGTGCGATCCATCCAAAAATTAGACAGCAACACCAGCTTGTGTTTCCGAGCTTGTTTTTTGTCTCCGTCATCTGTAGAATACAACAATACATAGTTGAGTCAGAATACTGTTACCATGGTAGATATACATCCAACAAAGAATTTAGTATTTACGAGTAAAACTAAGTTTGTAGTTTTTAATTTAAATGGACCTATATTTTTACTAACTCATTTCCGGTTAAGTCATTTTGGGCGGGGAAGCCTTAGAAGTGTGGGGTCTTTGCTATAAATAGAAATGACCCCAGGTAATCTAACGGTTATGTATCAGATCCTATTGACATTGCAGTGCTATTAGTTTACAGTGTAGACTGAATTAAGAACTTTACCTGCTCAGTATTGCATTTGGGACATTGCGTTCTGATGGGAGATCTTCCAAATGACGGAGGTGTCTGGTTGGTTGAAGGAGGTGTCAATATTGCTGGGGAGGGGAGTTGGATTTGAGGATCTGCGATAGAGTCCGGTTCAGGAGAGTCTGATGTTTCTTTCAAGGGTTGGTACTGGGGTGTACGGCTCGACATGACTGGTTACCTTAGCTACGAAAAGATATGTTTTATTATCAATCAAAATGCAATGAATCTGGTATTCTTAGACGTGAGAATTTTCAAGTTTGTGAAGGGTCCTATAATATATTACAAGTATTTTGAATTCGTATATATTATTATGGCCAACATCATACAACTAAATTATACTAAGCTACGATATATCTAGTTCGACTAAAAATGAATTGAAACTGTACACGTATGCACTATATATAATGATCACACTCTTATAGCCTATTTGCACGGAGACGTTACAGATTACATATGTAAGTAGTGAGTGGAAACTGTGTGTGACTTTCATCACGAAAACGAGGACATACAAATATTCTGTCGCTGATGGTATCTATGATTAGCTAGAGTACTTCAACCTCTCTCCCTATCATGAACCATAGCAACTAATCTCAGCACAGTTATGTAACTCCTGAGTACTTATAGTACAGTATTTTTAGAATTATTTATATTATAGGAGATGCCTTATGGCATGAACGACGTATAACTTCCGTCCGTTTGCTCCTTCCTGGAAATATATCGAACCGAATTGTACCAAATTTGGAATAGGCACAAGTACATGATAACATCCTTGTCTGTAACCAACATAACCACTAATGATCAGTCATCATTTATTATTACGTCATCGTGAAGTATGTATAATATCGCTACTACTAAAATAGACACGTCACATAGTACATACGTACAATATTCTCTGCACTATTTTCCACTTTATTCGCAAATACTTACTCATCATTACTTAACTTACTTAACTTATGTACCCATGACTTAGTGTAACTAAACAAAGCTAGACGCCCGTAGGGCGCCTCTGAATTCATTGCTATCCCTGGCACCCATTGGGCGAATCTGAAGACACGAAATGTTCATCGCTACCCAATGCACGAAGCACGCTTGTTTGTTATAATTTATTTGATAGATTTAAGTATTTGTTTGTTCGCTTTATGACTGAATTTGTCTATTTGCTAACGTGGTGCTGCTTTAGGATACTTACTTGGGTTGTTTGGCTGTAGATTTGTGGGTTGTAAAGGAATGAAGCTCCCTGCATTTTGTCTACACACGAGGTGCATACTTTCACAATCATATCTTATGTAATTTTTTCCCAATTATCTGCTTATTAGTATTTCGATAAGAGCAAATCATAATAACTCAAAGTGATTAACAGCCGAAAAAGATAAATAGTTGTTCAGATACATTAACTATAAAAAGCTAAAAAGTAAGGCCTAATACAAATACGGAAGATTTATTCAGAATGCCTTATGAGATCCATTCGTATGTCCACAGTTAGGACACACGTGATCCACATCCTTAAAGCTGGGAATGCACAGTGCGATAAGTGCGCACGGAATACACAGCAATGGAAATAGCAGCTCAGAGAAAAGGAGCATAACTAAGGCGATCACCCCACACACCACCCAGTTCATAGCACCGATCCTGCGTCTTAGCACTGTCACCTGTAAATAGAGTTATTCATTAAAACCGTAGAATGCCCATGGATGTCTCCCAGTCATTTTCTATGCAACTGAAGCCATATACATGCTGGGCATTCTACAGTTTACTAGGTGTTGTCACGGTAAAACATTCAGTAGATACTGCATGGTGATAAAGATTTAAAACGAATATATACGTACAGTCAGGGTCGCTTATTACGAACCCGCTTAATATGAACATTCGTTTATTATGAACTAACCTCCTGGTCCCAATTTCATTTTTAGATAGAATTTGTATTGAATCAAGTTCGCTTAATATGAAGTATCTCTATTATGAACAGATTTTTTGGTCCTCTGGTGGTTCACAATAAGCGACCCTGACTGTATGTAGTTTCGTAACCTTAGATTAATTAATGCCACTTTTACCTGGGGTCTTTTCTATTTATAGTCTGGACCCCAAATTTATATGGCTTCCCCGCCCAAAATGCCTTAAACAGGAAATGACGCAACACATTCCTGGTATATGTGGGGTTAAGAACTAAACGAAAAAAGCTTAAGCTCACGCCCAACTTTTCAATATAATTCGAAAGCTAAATTGATTACTACCTGCTCAGTCTTACAGTTGACACATTGTATTCTGACAGGATTAGTTCCGAATGACGTCACCACTACTGCTGGTGGTTGAGGCTGGGTATACACAGGCTAGAGAAGAAAAGACAGAAAACAGAATTAATGATATCAATGGTGCTACGTATGTACAAGGTAGGATGAGGGCAGATTTGATTAGATTTTGATCTTAAATCAGATGAATATGAGAGAAGTTCGGAATCCTTTTTCAGAAATACGATTTATTTTATAAAATGACGCTATTGATTCCAACTGTGGGGAGAGTTTCATTTTGCCCTCCAACAACTCGAAAGTCGACGTCACCGTGGGGAGATGACTAGTTAACCGCATCCAGGGGCGAAATAGGACACGCCATTACCTCAGGGCTCATGGGCCTACGTAATGGTTTAGATGGTAGACACGTGTTCTATCCTCCTAAGGTGAAACTAAGAGAATAACAGCAGCTAGGAACTTGGACCAATGGGGTTTTACCTCTCAGACTAGTGCAAACTGGTTTGTTAGAATTTCAACAGTTCGCATCTGTTAACTGAATTAAACTAATGACATAGATTGGATTTAAACTGCTGTGATGTTACATGCAGATACTCACCTGAGGATATCCTTGTTGGGGAGGAGGGTACCCTTTTTCGGGAGGGTACCCTTGTTGAGGAGGAGGGTACACAGATTGAGGAGGACCACTGTAACCTGGTGGTTGTGTTGACATGTTTGTTCCGAGCTTTTTTAATTCTAGCACTAGCTTTCAAGCGGTTTTGGATAAAATCAGAAAATAAACCCAGTACTTCATAATATTCATAAACTATGAAAATAATTTGAAAGGAAATAGCAGGTAAGAATGCTATAGATAACCAACAAGATGTTACACCTATTTGCTTGTATTTATACTAAAAGATTGCATCATTACGCAAGCCTTATTTGTAACTGTGGATATCGAAAGAGAGAATAAAAATCCGTCATTTGTCAAATGTGTCAAAGATAGATTCTAATCATTTCACTCTTTATTTCTTCTTAGAAGATAGGCTGCAAGGTGTCTGAAGAGTCCCATCAATTCATATTTATGATAGAAATGAGATCTCAACTATTCATATGGGCTATCACATTATATTTCAATTAGAAATACGAAGATTCTCCATGTATTAAAATAGTATTGCTATTCCCATCCTCTAGTATACTGGAGCTGCACTATCGGTCTGTCGACTGACATTTCTCCCAATTATCTGCATATTAGTATTTCAATGAGTAAACAATAATAACTCAAAGTGATTAACAGCCGAAAAGATAAATAGTTGTTCAGATACAGTTAACTATAAAAGCTAAAAAGTAAGGCCTAATACAAATACGAAAGTTTTATTCACATTCCACGACTAGTGCCATTCGTAAATCTGCAATTAGGACACACATGATCCACATCCTTCAGACCAGGGATGCACAGTGCAATAAATGCGAAGGGAAGTAGCAGGAACCCCAAAATTCCGACGAACGCACTTAATAGTACCAGGCTTACGATGAATATGACGAGAGCCGTTATACCACAAGCAACCCAGTTCTGCTGCCCGATCTTGCGTTTCACAATCGTCATCTGTAGAATAAAGTTAGTCGTTACAGTAAAACCCACTAATTCATATCCTTACTATTCAACTCGATTAATGTGTGTGTATATTTGCATATATATATATATATATATATATACAGTACACCCTCGCTAATCCGAACAGCTCTGTTCCAATGATCGAAATAATCGTTCGGATTAGTGAATTTGTTCAGATTAGTGAAATAACACTAATTCAAAAAGCATCAATTATAATAAATTTTTATTGTTAGAATATTAAGGATATTATTTCGCTATGATTGCTTATTTAACGAGGTTTCTCAATCTTATTGATAGATTTAAGTTTATAAACGTTTATTCAAAGCATAGAGGCGAATGAAATCATATTTTGGGTGTTCGGATTTCAAGAATGAAGTGTTCGGATTAGCGAGGGTTCGGATTGGCGAGGGTGTACTGTATATGTATATTCCAAGGCAAACTAGTGAGTACACGTATTCTGTTACTAGCGTCCAATACTTAACATTACCTGTTCAGTTCTGCAGTTGACGCATTGTATTCTGATCGGGGACCTTCCGAATGACGTCACCACTGTTGTTACATTTGTTTGAGGCTGGACCTAAGCAGAAAATACAGTTCAATTAATGGTTTAGATGGTAGACACGTGTTCTATCCTCCTAAGGTGAAACTAAGAGAATAACAGCAGGCAGGAACTTGGACCAATGGGGTTTTACCTCTCAGACTAGTGCAAACGGGTTTGTTAGAATTTCAACAGTTCGCATATGTTAACTGAATTAAACTAATGGCATAGATTGGATTTAAGCTAGCGTGATGTTACATACAGATACTCACCTGAGGGTATCCTTGTTGAGGAGGGTACCCTTGTTGTTGAGGAAGAGAGTATCCTTGTTGGGGAGGGTATCCTTGTTGTTGAGGAGAGTATCCTTGTTGTGGAGCAGGGTACCCTTGTTGTTGAGGAGAGTACCCTTGTTGGGGAGCAGGGTACCCTTGTTGTTGGGGAGCAGGGTATCCTTGTTGTTGAGGTGTCAGCTCAGGAGGGTATGGTCCCGTTTTTTCATTCATAGGTTCGCTGTATTCTGGCGGTGGTCCTGACATTTTGTTCCGAGCTTCTCTACGAAAATTAAAGTTGGAATAATTCTAGCACCTACCACCCTTCATAAAATCAGAAAAGAGACCCAGTACTTCATAATATTACATAAACTATGAGAATAATTTGAGAGGAAATAGCAGGTAAGAATGCTGATAGATAACCACAACAAGATGTTACACCTATTTGCTTGTATTTATACTAAAATCTTGCATCATTACGTAAGCCTTGTTTGTAACTGTGGATATCGAAAGAGAATTAAAATCAATCATTTGTCAAATACAGTCGATTCCGCTTAATAGGGAACATCGGTCTGAAGACATTTTCCCCGATTATGCGGAGAACCCTATTAACCGAAAATATTTTATATTAGCTTATATGTGTGAGAACTATTCCGGTCCTGCTCAAAGTGACCCGATTAAGCGGTTGACCCGATTAAACAGTGACCCTATTAAGCGGAGTCGACTGTATGTCAAAAACAGATTCTAATCATTTCGCTCTTTATTTCTTCTTAGAAGATTGGTTGCACACAAGTTATCTGAAGAGTCCTTACTAAACGATGCACTAATTGTTTGCAAATACAATCGAAATCGGTCGTTCTAATCCCATCGTTTTTTTCTGTCATCAAATCTTTGTAGTATAAATTGTTTTATTCATGTAATTCCATTATAAAATATTCGGATATTTTTGTCTATCGTTGTCGGCTAGAAAGTGAAAGTATAGTCAAATTTTGTCAATCAAATTGACAAAATTTGAATATACTTAGTTTTGTAATTATCGGAATAATCATCAATTTGTTTCAATTGTAAACGATAGCACCTTCTAAAGTTGGCACATATGAAACTGTAAAAGTGTTTCGTTTTGATTGAACGAGTCTTATACAAGATTATAATAATAATAAAATCTATACACACAATCACAATATACAGTACAAATGTTGTTTTCTACCATTGCCTATTTCAACAGATAATAGACTCTTCTACACCGATAACGAAGTTGCAATTCATACAATGATGCTCTTTAACTTTGAACCAAATACAACGGAAAGGTATCACAACTGTAAAGGTGACAAACGTAATTGAAGAGAGAGGCAGCATGGTGTCTGTCACGACAGCTAGAATTACCCCTAACACGAATGAGAAGACCAGACAGGGGAGCGTTGTTCTTGCTGCTTGCTCCATTACCACTGTCACCTGGAGAAATGTTATATAATTAGAAATCCTGAATTATAACAGCTGGAGAATATTAATCAGAAGTTTTTTAGATCAATATGCAATCGATTCCGCTTAATCGGGACACTTTGGTCCCGGATATTTTGTCCCGATTATGCGGAGTTCCCAATTAACCGATGGAATTTAGTATTAGCTTCTATGTATGGGAACCATTCCGTTCCTGGAGCCTCAACTGTACTTATATATTTCTTCTTTAAGATGACTGAACATGATTATGCTTCTGATCTGTACGCTTGTTGCTTTCAGTGTAAAAAATTCAAATGAAAATTTTACATTTAAAAATTCACGGGTTTATTTATGAAAATTTTGTATCAACTGTAAATACTAATAATTTCTACATTTTGTCTGTAATGCAGAATATTGTACGTTCTAACCCAGTTTAAGAGTTGAGTTATGAGTCTACTATTATAATGAACCACTCTACCTGAGATACTTTACAATAAGGGCAAGTTAGTCGTAGCGGAGTCTGTCCCATTCTCTCTGGAATGTACGGCTCAACTCTGTCAGCTCCTCTTGCATCGTAGGCAGGCGCGTCTGCGTTGTTAATCACGCCTCTCTCAGCTGCCATTGGCTGCTATTATCTTGTGTTAAAACGCAGTTAGTAATTCAGTTGTTTATTCAAATGATTGATGAATGGCAGTTACGAGTGCTAACTTTGAGTGAAATGATATGTTTAGGAAGAATTTTAACAATTTCCTTACTCATTCCCGGTTTAAGCCATTTTGGGCGGGGAAGCCATGTTAATTTGATCCAATTGTCCCCGGTTAATTCCCTTAACGAAAATTCTTGCAGAGAAAACCGAGTTTTTGAAATTCCGAATAAAAATGAAAAATTCTCAAAAATAATTCGATGTATTCCTCAATCTATAAAGTTTCAATCCACAGACTGCATCGACTATAGAAAACACAAACTGATCAGATCGAAATGACACACAAGTACATACGTATAGTACATACGGTTTGTTCTTAAGGCAGAATGCATGAGCCACTATGAGGTAGACTAACTGCCTCCTCCGTACATC
Organism: Aphrocallistes beatrix; assembly: GCA_963281255.1. Lineage (NCBI taxonomy): Eukaryota > Metazoa > Porifera > Hexactinellida > Sceptrulophora > Aphrocallistidae > Aphrocallistes > Aphrocallistes beatrix. The sequence goes on from OY725494.1 coordinate 4,766,822, forward strand.
CAGTATCCCACTAGGAGGTTGCAGTTGGGACAGTTGTGTTGGATATTCTTCAAACTGACCATGGATAGCGGAAGCACTGCCAAAGGAATGAATACAAACGCAAATACGTTGAGGGCGTGAAGTAGAAAAGAAATGGCGAGTAGAATAGACACGATATAGTTCATTCTGCTCCTGCGGCTTTGAGTTACTGTCATCTGGAGAGATATTAGGTGTAAAGTATTAATGACAGAGTTGACTCATCTTATTTGAACCATATTGACTATTTGGCTCTAATTGCTAGCTAGCGTACTAACTAATGAAAAATATATATTGTCGACTCCGCTTAATAAGGCCACTGTTTAATCGGGTCACTTTTGACAGGAACGGATAGCTCTCACACATAGAAGCTAATACGAAATATTTTCGGTTAATAGAGTTCTCCGCTTAATCGGGGCAAAATGTCCTCTGACCGATGTGACCCTTTAAACGGAGTCGACTGTAGTATGTTTCTGATTGAGTATCACATACCTGTTCTGTCAAACAGTTGGGACATAGAATCCTCTGCGGCTGTCTATTCATTTGCACGTGTTTCCTGTATCCTGGCTGTCTCAGTGCACTGGTCGGCTTGGCGGGAAACGGACACATTTGTCTGTGCCTGGGCATCCCTGCATTCTGGCGGGCGGGTGGAGCGTCACGATCGATTGGCAGGGGAATAAGTGGCTCGTCATCCATGTTTCTTACTATATATGGATATCAGCTATGTAAACAAAAAAAACTTAACTCACACTATGGATTGTGATATCTCCGAGGATAAATTATGTGTGAATTTGCAGTAGAAGAATTGAACATTTTTGTATTTTTCCTAATAATATCCTAGATCTGAATGCATATATATATAATCCATTAGAGATGTGGTGCTTTAGAAAACCCGTTTCAAATTACACTCAAATTGTGCAGGCATAGATTCAAACACTAACTTGATCATTCATGTGAATTTTCTTGAAACTGAAGTATGTCTGTCTGTCTGTATGTATGTATGTATGTATGTCTGTATGTATGTATGTATGTATGTATGTATGTATGTATGTATGTATGTATGTATGTATGTATGTATGTATGTATGTATGTATGTATGTATGTATGTATGTATGTATGTATGTATGTATGTATGTATGTATGTATGTCTGTATGTATGTTCGTACGCACATTCCTGAACTTTTAAATGTCAGATTTCTGCAAATTTAGTATTCTGTGATCTTTCCATGATATTGATGTGCCCTATCTATTTTTCACCGTGGATCCCATGTATATATTAATATTTTAACACCTCCACTACAAAATTGTGTGTATAATTGAAGATATTAACCCATCAATGCACTATGGATTTTGTTAACTCATTTCCGATTAAGTCATTTTGGGCTGGGAAACCTAGAAATACGGGGTCCAAGCTATAAATAGAATGGACCCCATGTCATTGGCGGGTTTTAATGCGGTCTTAACGGATATATTATAGTCTTTTATAGTATAGAATCCAATTCTCATGTTATGTAGAGTCATAATGTACAGTGGTATTCTCTATTAGTAGCATTGATCTACTAACATTCAGTTTCAAGTCCCAAGTGTAGTATTAATTACGTATATGTTCCCTTATTAGCAACCTCTTCGTAGACAAAACCCGAGTTGATAATAAGCGAATTCCACGGTATATATTTAATGAGTTATTAACACGTGTATTTAAGTATATTTTCACACCTCTTGTGGGTGTTTTAATGGAGTTTCAGTACCATTTGTCGGCCATCATTTACTACCTATTTTTCTCGAGATTTTGAAAATGGTTCTTTAGTGATTTATACGACTGTAACGTCTTCGAATATGACCCAGCATGACATTCCATGTGTGCGTTATGGTTGCTCGATTCTTATCAAAAGACGTTGGCAATCATTGATGAATCCAAATGAACTGTGGAAATGCATAAATAGTAAAATATTTCATATAAATTCCATTTCTTTATCTTCATCTAAAGTTCCATATTTGAATGAATTGTTTGTTTACTTCAATCTTACTACTAACTTTGTTTACCTTTGTTTACTCAGAGAGAAACTGTGAAACACCTCAAGACTGTACTCACACATTTTTAAACATTTCCGAAAGCCAAAAATACATCCAATGCTTTTCTAATAAATGCGTGTGCGATGGAATTTGCTTTGTCGCTAACCCAGATGCCACTAATATTAAAGACACTTGTCACCTAAACGCTTGTCACGCTTACACTATAGTTGGCTGTGTGAGCCTAGGAAAGGATTGGCTAACTACTCTTCTGCTGCAAATATTCGTTGGTGTAACAGGCTGTGCTAATTTCTACATTGGGCGATACTACATTGCTTCTGCGCAGCTAATTCTGTTCTTAATCTTCGCAACATCTCCGTTTTTTCTCTTCTGTATTCACCGTGCAGCCCAGAATTCTATTACTTATGAGGACAGCAACAACTGTCGTAAATTTTGTAGAAATTTGGCTATATTCGCAAGTCTATTTGAATCGACCGTCTTAATCCTGTGTTTGTTTGTGGTACCGATTTGGTGGTTTGCTGATGTTGTCATTATCGCCACGAACCAGCGGAGAGACATAAACGGATGTTTTCTAAACAAAAACATCCATGGTGATGTTTATACTCAAATCTGGATATGACTTTCCAATCTTGAACATTCCATTTGATGTGTTTGGTTCTATAAATACTCCTTTTGTGCGTTATTCCAATACTTGTACAATGATTACATCAATGCTGTTATGAGTGCCACTTTTATACTTTTTCATTTAACTTCGGATGCAAATCAAAGCTCGAAATCTCGTAATCTATATATCAGGAATACTTAACAATATCCATGGTTTGTTGTTGATTTTACAATCGAATTTTCAGCTAAATCGATAACATATGCACTGATCGACACAATTTCATCTTACTTTGTGCTTCTATTAGGTCAAATTGTATTATGTGAGAAAATGACTTGTTGTATAGCACTCCTACCATTACTAATGTTACTTTATCCTAAACAACGATTCTTGTTTATCTGAAACTGGGACACTTTGGTCTCGGATATTTTGTCCCGATTAAGCAGAGTTCCCAATTAACCGATGAAATTTAGTATTAGCTTCTATGCAGGGGAACCATTCCGTTCCTGGAGACTTGTCCCAATTAAGAGGAGTGACTGTATTAATAATTTTACAACCAGACAAGGTTATAATTTGAAAATTCAATCTATCCAAATCCGCTTTATCGATAGTTGAGTTTATATAATTACAATTCAACACAACACCGACTCTTCTACTCCTAGCACGTAGTTACAGTTGACACAGCTGTGCTCTGTTACTTTACACCAATTGCAGCAGAGAGGGAGACACATACAGCTGAGCAGTGGGATGAGTGTGAAAACAGCTGGCAGAGAGATGAAGGCTAAAAATAGTGCCACTATATATAGCACGAACATACTGCATATGACCAATCGTCCTGCTTCTTTCCGAGCTACAGATGCCTAAATGGAAATAAAAATAGTATCAATATTTTAAAAGATAAAATAAGTTAGTGTGAAAGTTTACAATTTAAAACATTCTCCTTCTAAACGAAAGTAAACCCAAATCTAAACAAGTTGTCTAATTATAGAATTGTGTCACACCGACACATTCCAGCACCTCGTATATTCTGCAGTAAGGACAGGACAGCATCTGAGATTCCCCGCCTAACCGCTCAGGAATGTATATCTCCAGACCAGCTGTTCTGTAGGAGGGCATCGAGTCTTTGTAGCTGTTCGCTCTCGTGTTTGAGAACTCAGTCCCTCGGAGCATTGGACAACTCCTGCTACTCGATTTGAAAGTCATTGCTAGCTCACACGGATTATTATTAGATTTGAAGGCAGAATTGTATATTAGGTGTTGATGGTGTCACTGAATCAAATGGATTTGGAATGTGCAGAGTGGCTTTCAATTTAGATCTCATTTAGGACACATGGCCTTAATATTGTCCCAGACAGTAATACACTACCCAGCTTTGTAAAAAAATTGCTCTTTTAACTCATGGCATTCTCTTTAGAAATTTCAATTTAACTTTGATGGTATCGTATAGTACGTAATATTTATGTGTATAAATCCTATCCAATATTATTGTATATATAAAGCGAAAGAACGAGTTTGCTTACTAATAGGTCAATTACTATAACGTAAAATAACTGACACCTCATTTCTAAAAGGAAATCTTAGAAGAAATGTATCTATAAAATATACATATTCCATACATTCCATTGGTTACTTCATTCCACCGAACATCCAGTACCCTAGCACTAGGTTGCAATTGGGACACAAATGCTCCACATTCATTAGCCTCTTCATTTTGAGTGGAACGGCTATGACAGGCGTGAATGGGAGAAGGAAAGGGTTGTAGAAGTAGAGTAGGAACGAAAGGAGGACCAGTCCGGACACGATGTAGTTCATTTTGCTCCTGCGTTGTTTTATCAATGTTATCTGTTGGAAGGTCATTGCATAATTATACAATACAAACACACATACAATCGTGTCTAGTTTCGTATATCAGAATCTTCATCATACATTCCAACTCTGCAAGGAAAAAAGCGGCACACAAGTATTTTAGCGGGAGATTCAGCTATTAAGCGGGACATAGATATTTGTATTAGTCTTATACAATGAAAAGCGGACAATTCTACTTTTCTTTAAGTTTTTCGCGGGACATTATTTTCAACATATGTCCGAAAGCGGGACAGTTGGCAAGTATGCTTCATTGATTGTATTGGATGATATTGAGTTAGAATGGAATGGACAGACAATAGGATTTGTCTAATAGTCAATATGATTTGTATGCTAATAGTATTCGAGCATAACTATTAATGTGAAGAAGTTGACATTGCAGGCATATCTGGGACCTGAATATACCTTGCTATTGGACCAAGTGCTAATAGACCCCCTTTGGATCCAAACATGGTCCATATACGTAATCTGCCCCCTAGAGCTCCATCGATTGGCTATGATTCTCAAAGTTCGTCGGCCTGAGATCAGCCCCATTATACGTGCATCTGAATGAACGACACAAACCTGCTCCACCCGACAGTTGGGACAGACAATCCTCTGGGGCTCCTTGTTCATCTGCACATGTCTCCTGTACCCTGGCTGTCTCAACCCACTGGTTGGCTTGCAAGGGAACAAACACACAAGTCCAGCTGTTCCATCATGACTGCTCTCCACCGTGTTGCCAATACTCGGGGTTGAGTTGGTTATTAAAGGCGTTTTTTCCATATCTTTACTGAATATTAACTTTTGTTGTGTACAACCTATTTATGTCATTGTTTTCGGATTATTCTGAACATTTTCAATGTTTAAGAATTCCTATTGTTCTTTTGTCTTCCGTCCATATTCATAGTATTCAGATTCATTCCTGAATGTGTGAGTTTTCACTCAATTGTTGTGTTAATCAATATCAGGAAATCTATGTAGATTTGTGATGCGAAGATAAAGTTGTTGTTTTGAAACTAAGTTGCTATTAAGTGAGGTTATAAAAAATATACAGAGTACAGTATGCTTAAATTAAAATCTTATAACCGCAAGTTTTCTATTACTTAATTTGAATTGCAGATCCCTTAGGAATACACCTAGGATACTTCAGAGGTTTGATTCCTAATAATTGCTCACATCTGTTACTGTTGAGATCATATACTAATTCAGGATATAAACTTGTTGAACATTCCGGGATTTTCGGGTGAATATAGAGATCCAAGAAAGAAATCAGAGGAATTTAGACAATTCTATCCAGCTACGTTCTTTTCTTTCATGCCTTGTATTATCAACAAGTAATCACCCATGATTAAAGCAGAAGCTCATAACTTAGTTCTGTGGTTCCCAACCTGGGGTCCATGGACCCCTTAGTGGTCCACAGAAGATATCAGGGGTCCACAGGATTCGAAATTTGTATTACGGTTGATAGGAGGGGGTCCACAGAATATAGGAATATTTTTATAGGCGGTCCACAGCCCAAAAAGGTTGAAAACCGCTGTAGTTTCATGTTTCAGTGCATTAAGTTTTGAGTTAATAGTACTATAGTAATGGAGATTCAGAATCTAGCCTTAAATCCAGGAGTATTTGGAAGGGAGATGTTAGCATGATGTGACCTGTCCTTACCTGGTCCTCATATACGTATCGATTGCTCTATGGAGTGGTTACGAGTATCAAGTTCCATCGTGTATTCGTTGACATAGCTAAATTTGTCTAGTCAAGATCTGCAAATGAAATTCAACCATAATAGAATAAAATAACAGTGCTTCTATGTAGCTATAGTGCACTTTGCATACCATTTATTAATTCTTGTATCCAATGACCGAAATCAAATCTCCTCCTCCTCAATACACCCCCACAGGCACCGACCCTGTCCCTGCCCCTGTGTCCACGCAGCCACACAAGTTCGGAGAGGTTCCTGAGCGGATCACCTGCGTGAACTGCAAGCAAGAAGTGGTCACGCGCATCGAGCCTAAGACCGGGCTGGGGAGCTGGGCTCTGGTGGGGATCATTGCTCTGGTAATGTTGGCGTTCGGACTTGTTTGCTGTGTGCCGTTTGCGCTGTTCGGATTGCTGCTCGATTTCTCGAAGGACAAACAGCACGTGTGTACGAACTGTGGTTTCGTAGCTGGAGAGAAACAAGCGTTCAATTTCTGACACCTTTCATTATCCATGTTTACTCGCCTTCCATTTTGTATTTGTTTTCGTTTATAACTATATTTGAACCAATTAATTAAGTGAGAATGTTTGTAGATCCAAAACGAATTCCAATTCCAACAGGACCTCTTGTACTGTATGAATCTCGTTTCATTTGACACAGCTAGTGTATTTATTCTTAAAATTATATCACACTCCTAGAGAAAGAATATCCTGAATAGAAATCTTTGTTTTTTCAGGTTCCACTCAATGTATTCTATCAGGTGACTGGAATACTAATAACAGATCGTTGAAGTTCGTGGAATATGTCCAAGTTGTCTATAGAACTTGTAGTGTTGCTACTCTGCAGCTTCTATATATCTTTCTGAACCGCGATTCATGAGCTTCGGGAGTGGTTAGTTCGGATTGGAATGTACTCAACTTATTTTGCTAAATGCGCCTAAAATAGATTAGCTGACTTTGGAAATAAACTCGATTGTATTTTGAAAAAGTTTTAGATTATATGGGCGTCATCACAACCCTCATTTTTTTCAAATTTTCTATCTATTTCTTTACTTGTACGTATGTATCGAAGTTGAGAATAATAACAAACATACAAACACGGGTGTTAGTTTCATAAACATATACTCGACATAAAAAGTTGAAACAAAAACACAACAAAAATAGAGAAAAACGGTTAATGGAACGCCTTCTTTAACCCTAGAGCGTATCCGCAGTTGGGACAGACATGTTTCTTGTCTTTGGCGAAAGCAAAGCAGAGTCCAAGCAATGCGAATGCCACACAAGGAATGAGCCCAAACGCCAGTAAGACCCACGCAATAATCCCTGCCACTGTCCAGCTGCCTAGCCCCACCTCATTCTCTACCCGAGTCACAACTTCTTGATTGCAGTTGATGCACGTTACCCGTTCAGGGACTTCCCCCCATTTGCGTTCCTGGGTTCGGACGAGTGGGGTGGTGTCCGAGGGGACGTATTCAGGAGGTATTTGTTTCTTCTCATCCGACATTTGAGAGTGGAATTGTATGTAGCAGCCTCGCTATAGGAATACGTCTATGTGCTTCAGTTTACTATGGTTATGGGTTGGTGTTATCCTATCACGTTCATCCACTTTTAATCTATGGCACAGTTATAAGAAACTTAATTCCGCTATAATTATCTTAAAGACAAGGACAGCTGCATTCCAGTATCCCCATCCTATTATTACTCACATCAGTTACGTATTATCGATATTGTTAACATCCTATTATTAGCATCAATAATACTAACATGATCTGTGTACATATAGTCAGGACCAGGAATGATTATTGTGAATCTTAGTGCAATAATGGCACTAATGAAACGGTGCAGTGTCGCAGTGCCAGCAGTTCTCCGAGCTTCTCGTCCTAGCACCGGGAGTACCCCTCGATGGGTCAGATTAATGACACAAGCCCAAAGGTCCAACTGCCACTAGGACAGCGGTACCGATATTTAGTTTCGGACAAGGGAGTTCAACCGTAGCATAAGTCAGTAGCTTATCACATGAATAGTTCTTTAGCACACAAAACGATCAGCTCCACGGTTTGAAATGGTCCGTTTTTTACCAAACCAACTGGACCACTTTTGAAAAAAGTGGTCCAGTTTTTAAAGTTGTCCTGTTTACCATGACCAACCTGGGGCTACTTTTGAAAAGTTGTCCTGTTAAAACCGTACCAACTGGACCAGCTTTCCCTGACGATACTACTAGTACAATGGAATTCGCTTAATAGCAACTCGAGTTTTGCTCATAAAATGATTGCTAATACGCGAAATTGCTAACAAGGGAACAGGATTAACACAAAATCTTCACCTGGGACCTGAAGATTGGTTGCTAATAAGCAAATTCCACTGTAGTCCAGTGTTTGTTGGAGATTCCTTGTAATGCTTCCTGTTACCAAGATTTAGTTCCTTTTTGTATATATTCGTAATGTCTGCTTTTTATTTAGCACAGTATTATAGAAATACAATCGACTCCGTTTAATAGGGTCACATCGGTCAGAGGACATTTTGCCCCGATTAATCGGAGAACCCTATTAACCGAAAATATTTCGTATTAGCATTTCTATATGTGAGAGCTATTCTGGCCCTGCCAAAAGTGGCCCGATTAAGCGGTTGACCCGATTAAACAGTGACCCTATTAAGCCGAGTCGACTGTATTACAATTCTAAGTGCTTCCATCCTAGAAACTAGTCTATAAGTGTTAACTTGAATTTGTTCTAAGACAATACCAATTTCCGTAGTTATTAGACATTTTGGGATTAATTCCTAAATCGATTATTTGTAGTTATTAGTAAGTGCTTATATGTTAAATCTCTATCATTGAGTCAGACCTGATTAGTAGATGCTTATAAATATTTGCTATCAATTTTATTGTATCAAGCACTTTCAGAGAAATTAGCAATTCTTCTAATCTGAACTAATAACTGAGTCATATCGCGTTGCTAAGATTAAAAAATAGAAATCATTTTTCCGTTATTTAGTTTAATTTGTTTGTTTGTAATCAAATTGTTGTTTACTTGATTTTGTTGTAATCAGAACATTTGCAGCTCTGCGTAACTAATAATTGCAATTATTATTCAGATATTGAACAACTCTCCTTGGTACTTGTACAAGGCATTATCATCTATTCTGATTTCTGTTCAAGAATCTATTGAATAAATGAATTTGGAGTTATATGTGTAATACGTATATTAATCACGAGTGTATTACCAACCCTAAGATTTAGCTGAATTGAACATAAATGGAATGTGTTGTATAATATGCTCCAGACCAGTTAGTTACAGACTAGTTGGACTGGACAATATATTTCAATACAGAGTTGATTACAGACCACACAGAATCTATAACATTCGCATATAAGGTTTATAATTCACAATTTACCTCACCTTATAATGTATAACAAGCGCGCTTCGCTTGCAGACACTGCGTGTCCGCAGAGTAGCCCTGTGGGATATATTTAAGAAACGGTTGACCGCTTTCTAATTCTCTACTAAAAGATGTCATTCATCTACGGTTAATCTTGAATTCAGGCTGGAGAATCCATGACAAAGGAATTTGCTTAATATTAAGCTAACTAATCCTAAATGTAATGTCAATTTGAAACCACATAGAAAGTTCACATTTCATCAAAGGCTATTATATTCGAACGACTCAAACAGCTTCAGTCGAGTAACGTTAACAACAATCGAGAGATGCAATATTAGGATTGGCAAGTTTAGTGTCTGTGTGTGCTGTGCAACAATTATTTCATTCACTAAGTTTGGAAAAGGACCAATTTAGTAAAAATTATTGAGTTGTAGGATTTCATATTTTATTTAAAAAGCAAATTTAGATAATAAATCGAAGCAAAAGCAAGACTGTAATGATTATAAACATTAGTTTTGTGAGATTGTTGTTTATCTTGGAGAGATCCTTGAAGTTTGATTGGGTGAAATCCCAGCTAGATCTCCTCACAGCTGATGGGATGTCAACTCTGTGAGTTGATTGGTTAAACAAAGTTGGCTCTTCATCTTCAAATACGTCGTCAACGAGATTGTCTAGCAACCAAGAGCTAGGTCTGGCATCCAAAGAATTCAGTTGTCGCTTTCTCAATTGAGTGTCTTCATATGCGAACTTATCTTGGAATTGAGAGTTCATTTTAGAATTATTTTTTAATGTTTTCAGTTATTCTGACTTATTAATCCATCTCCTTGAGTCTATTTATATGAAACTCGCCATAACTTCTATCCAATCAATTTATTCGTTTATAACTATACTAATGTGCTTAGAGTTGGAATTCTTTCCATTTCTGGAAATGTTTGATGGTTTCTGTTAAACGTCGACTTAATGAGAATCCACCATGAAGATCTCTGAGTAATGTGACGCACATCCTCTTCATACTTGATCGAGAAAATTGAATTGAAATGTCTTCGTACCTTTTCTATACCACTGCTAATTTTGGCATACTAGAGTAACATGGTCTTTTTCGACTATGTGTCGTGTTCTACGTAAATCGGAAAGTTTAGAAGCTAGAAATGTTACATCGATAAAGAGAGAGAGAGAGAGAGAGATTATTATATAACAATAGTAGATAAATTCGGGTTGAGCTTAATACGGATTCGGAGTTTGTATTATCGTGTTCTATAGAGTAGACCCGATCTAACTTCAACGGTTGACTCTCCTCTACTTAGCATAGATGATGACCCAAATGCTAAATCTTACAGCTGATTCTTTACAAATTAGTTTATAGGATCCTTTACAAAGTTTCATGAGTACCGATTTTAACAATACTTTCGTCGCTATACCTATGTCTATATATTCATAAATTCACACCTTCAAGATGTGAGATCTCAACAACTTAAATAGAGTTTATTCGCGACATGATTTGACTTTCTCACTTAATTAACCGAAACGTATCATTTTCTGTTTTTACTCCAAATGTTAGTCAGACCAGCATTTACACCCGACAATGACCTGGAGTCCATTCTATTTATAGCATGGAGTCATGGACCCCGCATTTTTCCCGTCCAAAATGACTTAACCGAAATGAGTTGGCAAAATCCATGGTCTTTGATGGGTTTATAAATAACAGGTAACTTGTTAGGGAATTGGATGTAAGTAGTATACTACTCAGTTCGTGTTTACACTAGAAGAGATCTCAAACTATTTTGAGATACGTATTTTGTGGATGTGAAGTGCTCCCGCTAGCCTAGTAGCTTCAAAACATGGACAAGAGACGCTTGCTTGTTCTGGGTAATTGAATGACTAGCAATGTTATTAGGAATCATTTTCAATTCTAAAAGTACGTATATTGAAAGTGGTTTACTATAGAAACTGGTATATCAACTTCAATTCCTTGTAGACACCATCCAGACATTACAACATCCGTTTTGTCAGACTTTTAGGAATTATAATATATTCCATTACACACCTTTTTATCAATCCCATTTAAAGATATAATCAGTGGAAAGTACTTAGATGTTAAATCTCTATCAGTAAACTCAAACCTGATTCGTCAGATGCTTTCAGAGAGATTAGCTATTCTCCTGATACGATATACGTATCTGGTTGCCAATCAGGAATTAGAATATCAATTACTGAGTGCGTACATCTCGTAATTACGAGGACAGAGTTAATTTCCAATATTTTGTTGAAATGGTTGTTTAATTGATTGGATGGATTATTCAGCAGTTTGCGGCTCTCCATAACTTGTAACAATTGTAATTCGTTATTCTGATATTGAGTTTCTAACTGGAGTGGTACTTTCTATTTCTGGAAATGTTTGAAAGTTTATGTGTGTTACGTCCCAGAGTAATGACGTACATCCTTTTCATAGGTAATCGAGACAACTGACGAAATGTAGTATTCCTACCTTTCTATCTCACTCATAATTATGTAACGCTATGGCAAAATATACATAATTCAATCATACGTATTGCCTAATAGGAAAGGATTGAGCTAGTACAGTAGATGCCGGTTATAAGAACATTATATGCCGTTCCCAACGGTGTTCTTATAACCGGCATCCGCTGTATGGAGTTATATCTGATGTCTTAAGTTATGACAGAAAGCTGTGCGGTGGAAGAATTCGTCCTTCAAAATCACAGTCTGATTCCTACAAAATTTGGTGCGTAGAATCCTAATATTAACTGACAGTGGTTCTGGTTATACAGGCGAAACCGGTTATTTCTTACTATTTCTTTACAGTGCAAACAGTAGGAAAAACGATGAAATTAATATAGATTTGGGTTTTTTACAGCATAAATAGCAATAATAGTAAGAAAAAATCTGAAATATCCGGGTTTTACGTGTAATTCCGTATATTCATTCACACCTTTTAATAATGTGCTTTACTCCTAAAGGAATAAGAGATCAAAACCACTATAGAGTCATTCACAGAGATTTGGATTTTCAAACTCAAACCGATTATGAAATATTTCATTACGTTTGTACTTCTAGGTTTATAGTCGACTCCGCTTAATTGGGACATATTGAGTTCCGGTATTTTGTCCCGATTAAGCGGAGTTCCCAATTAACTGAGTAACTTGTATTAGCTTCTGCGTATGGGACTACAGTAGAATTCGCTTTTAGCAACTCGAGTTTTGCTCATTAAATGGTTGCTAATACGCAAAGTTGCTAATAAGAGAACAGAATTAACACACACTCTTCATCTGGGGCCTGAAGATTGGTTGCTAATAGAGCAATATTGCTAATAATCGAATTCCACTGTATTCTGCTCCTGGAGATTTGTCCCAATTTAACAGTTTTCCCGATTAACCGACCGGTGCCCCAATTAAGCGGAGTCAACTGATCTAATAATAGAATTTTATCTCAGGGGAACATTCTAATCAAATTTTCAATTTACAATCAAATTATTCAGTAGTATACAATTAGAACAGAGCCAGGCTTCCATTGCTTGATAGGATGGAACTTCGTAGATAAAAATAGCTGAGAAGTTTCGCGAAGAATGATTGGTTGTTCTTTGGTGCAGAATTTTCTTCAAAAACATCATCTTCTAGCAACGATTCTCTGCGACTGGAATGTGTGTCGAGTAGAAGTCTCCCTCGCATTATTAGCTCTTCACTCGGAAGCGAAACAAGTTTTTTGTTGGTTTGAGAACTCATTGGATTTCTGATATTAACATTCGTATTCGTATTTATAGCTTCTAGCCAACATTGAAAGTACTGAACTTATACGTAGCCATAATTTCATTACCGTATCCTTAAGGAATGACGAAAGTCTGAAGTCAGAAAGTTATTCTGTGATTATAAATTGACGTTGTTATGAAATATTACGCACTCAACTGAGTACTCACACCAATGTTAATGTTCACAGACATAGCAGATAGATTCATACTATTTCAGTGTTAGAGATAGGAATCTTGTTGGTTATTCAAGAATATTCAAGTTTAATTCCTATCAGGTTTAATGGAGTTATTTTGAGCGAAGAGAAGTGCCTATTTTGGAGACATCTAGCCTATCATCTCACTCTCTCATGGCGTCTGTCCTCTGCTATTTAGGGAATATTATTGACTCAGCTGCACTTTTCATTGGTTGAGTGTATTAAATTAATTAAATAAATGTTTAATAATAATAATAATAATAACAATAATAATAATAATAATAATAATAATAATAATAATAATAATAATAATAATAATAATAATAATAATAATAATAATAATAATAATAATAATAATAATAATAATGATAATAATAATAATAATAATAATAATAATAATAATAATAATAATAATAATAATAATAATAATAATAATAATAATAATAATAATAATAATAATAATAATAATAATAATAATAATAATAATAATAACAATGAATGAAAAGTATGAAGAATACAAGCAATAAAAGAAGTAAGGTGTTGCAATACAATATACAGTAGAACTCGGATAAGACGTACCCCTCCGGGAAGCTGAAAAGTACTATCCGTAAGTACGTACTAACCGAGTTGATCTTAGATAGGAATCTATATATTAAATGAATTTTGGTTCAGAGAAATGAGTACGTACTAAGCCGAAATACGTCTTATATAACCCGAGTACGTACTAACCGAGTTCTACTGTAGCTATAATTCTACACTACTGCCAGCTGAGTAACTTTAATTAATGCTGTCACTTTTCAAGTCTCTTTCCAAAGTTTTCAAAGTTTGTTTGCCCAAACAGAGATGTTAAATACATGTTAGTTCGGTGGATTTGTTAAGATTCTTGATGTCACTCATTACCCAATCGATATCTACCATTACTAGCCATTTCTCTATTGCTGTCATTGACGGAATATCTTCACGTCTTCTCACACACCAGAGTACCTAGGTTCATAGACTGACTATTAGCTCGACTAGCTCGATTCTCATTTTAGTCTCTAGGGTTTCTGAATGCCCAAGATGGGTTTACAAGTTCACATTATTTATCAGCGATCTTTATCTGATTTTAGGAATTTATGTCTTCGATTAGTTGTCTAAATTCCTTTTTCGTTTATCTCTGAGTTCACATCCCTGAACTTTCCAGTTTCTCAACTCTTCTGGATATTTAGAGCTTATCTCTTATCTCCTTTCGATTCTAGAAAGTATAAGTCTGGATTTACCTTACTTGGATAAAGTTGATTATTATTTGAATCAATTTGCTTACTACACTCGTTACTCTGTGTAATGAATGCAATATATATGTGTGTAGTACTTCATTCAAGAGATTCACGCCAATTTTGACAACGAAATATTGCTGGAATTGATAACCAAGCAAACTCTATTTAATTTGGAAAACTCTTTAGCTCAGAATCCCAATCAGGCTTTGAACTAACGTCTCAATTGTCCTCTTTTATACTTCTTTGATAAATCAAAGGCTTTTATCCCCAGTATAATGTACAGTACCATAAAGGTATTCGACCTTGAAATTCTCCATACAAATGATGTTAAAATGACGTTTTTATGAACGATTACGCACTCAAAAGGTTTGGAATGCTGAATCTTTGATCTCAAATTCTTAATATAAATGAAAAAATCAACTCAATTCTGCATTCCCATAGTTAGAACTTATACACATGTACCACTTAACTTAATTTGTGATTAACCGCCATCATTATAAATAGTAGTGACACAAAGTGGCACGAATTGAAAATTTATATTTGAGGACAAATGTTAAAAGTTTCTAAATTGAGTAATTAAAAAATAATTTACAATTTTGAAATAACATTTCAACACCAATCTTTCATTGAAACACTCACTTGAACGCTATTTGTATAAAGAATTTCTTCGTGGTCAAATACTTTAGTACTGTGCCTTAAATCGCAGTACTCAACCAAATACACACGCCTCGGTTATCTAGACTGGACTAAGAACAACGTAGTTTGGAATCATATATGTAGCAGTTAAAGTTTAGAGTTTGTTCGCTCATGTGTGCTAATAAGGTGTGATAAAGTGATTGTGTAAGAGGATTATAATTACTTGAGTGGGGAAGTAATGGAAAATACCATAGCGACTACTTTTGTGCAACTTCATTAATTTTACGCTCGGTTGGAATTTAATCAAAGACTGTGATGTCCAGCTGATATTCAATCTTATAAGTATTTACTATGGACAGATAGTTGGTGTGTAGAAAGTTGCTAAATTTAACTACACTGTTACAATTACTGTCCAAGTTAAATCTATTTAACTCTAGTATCCATGGTTTATTATTCCTCATTACGCTCAATCGCCAGTTAATATATCCACAATCCCAGTAGAATGGCAAACAATACAATTTTATGTTTTTATTCATTTCAAATATTTCCAGATAATCATATTTACAAGTGTCAACAATAGGACTCAAATAAAACAGTGAAATGCAGCTGCAGGGAATGAATCGAGCCAATCAGATTCAAGCGTGAGGTTCTTGTGTAACCTTATTCCGTTTCCAAAATTTCTTTTTGAAAATTCTGTGTGGCATTTTACACCCAGGACATATGTGTTTGACGTCTTTCCACTTCTTGATCACCAATGGAATCAAGGCGAGCGGTAAGAATAGTAGTCCGATACCGCAAGTTAGAATTGCGGCCCCTCCTACCACTGCTACTATAATTAGCGACAGCCTGACTGAAGCTTCGCCGTTGACGAATATGATGTCGGATAGCACTTCTATCTTGCACTCGCGACACCTGAATTTGATTGGTGTTGGGGGCCAAAGCTCCCTTTCCTGTTCCTCGGACGCCAGATAATCAGACAGGATGAACAGAGGTGTGTCCGTACTCTTGGCCGTGAGGGGGCTTATGATGATCAGGGTTTCTCTGCATATCAGTTCTGGGATCTTCAGATATGATGGTCGGGGTGGAGAGCTTGAAAGGGTGACTCTATCGCTCATTTGTGTTGTTTTGTTTCTTTTATGTTTGAGTTGATAGTTTGACACATCTCAAATCTCTATTTATAGTAAAAAAGCGAAGGTTATTCATGCTAAACTGGACAATACCATTCATCTAAATTTAACTCGAAATAATTAGTCTTAACGAATTCCTCATTAACCTCAAGAAACCTTCGATTATCCCGAATTAGCCCTGATTCTAATAATACAACATTAATGACATTCAAAAGATTCTTCGTTTTTGCTGGAAGCCCAGAAAACAGGGTATCATCATTCAATAGAAGTGGACATAGGTAAACTAGCATAATTATAATGTGTCATGCATGACTACTTCATTTATGACTTCTTCATGGCATCATATCCACCATTCTCCATCATCTACTATAATGTCCCATCAAGATCACTTTATGAGATTAAGTAATTGTTAAACTTACTTAGTCTTTTCTAGAAACTTATCAACTTATTTCGTTATTGCGCATGATAGATTTGGCTTCAAGCTGGTTACACATTGTAATTACAATCTTCTGCTACACATTCCTTTGCTCCACGTTGTCTCTTTGTAATGCTTCCAATTATGACACATTAAGTTTAATTTTAACAATAATCTTCGATTTGTAATTAAGATATTTTCTGATAATGAAGATTCGAATTGTTTCTCTTCATGTTTACGTACATTATCTGAATTCCAATTATAGAGGTAGATACCCACGTTAACCGTTAAATTCACGAACATTTGAAAAACGTAGAATTATATGAGTATATGAGAGATGTAATAAGTGAATGAAACTTTTATGTGAAGAAATTCCGTTATGCGATTTGATGGTAAGATTTAACAATAGGGTAAGAAAGCTCAATTCTGATTGGAGGAGATAATTGTTATGCTTACCCTCTGTTGCCTCTGGAATGTATCGCGTCATTCCGGTTAAGTCATTTTGGGCGGGGAAGGATTTACTATAAATAGAAAAATCCCAGGAGATATTATTAATTCGTTAATCCAGGGATTGTCTGTAGATGAATGCATTGTTGATTATTGCTTGTCAACATTTTATTAACATTAATAGACCACTAGCCACTATTACGCAGCCCAGAGGAGAATGAAATCGATAATGAAAGTCCGAATAAAGTTTAGAGAGAGCTAACATTCAATTTATTCCCTTTAGTACCTGTGTGTTACAGGACCCTATTAGGTCCCACAAAACATAGCAAATACTCAGAAAGGATATAAATGAATTCTCCAAATTGTTGCTTTTACACATCCAATCTTAAAACTTTGGATAGCACGTTATGCTATATTCAAAACACAGACTTGATTCAGCTGGGTCATGACGAGCATTTCAATCCAGCAAAGTAGATATTATTACTTACAAAATGTCCATTCAAGAAGAATGGCCCCAACATAATCATCCTGTCTAGTTTTACTTCTCTACCATAGGCAAATCTTCGGGGGAAGCTAGGGCCAGTCCCCATTGTTATAAATGTTATCAGTTACCGCATAGCGCCACCCTGATACCTACAGCGCCGCTACGGTTTTAGAAGTGGTCCGGTTTTACCTAACCAACCGGACCACTTTCGAAAAGTTGTACGGTTAAAACCGTACCAGTGGCACCACCCCTGATATCTGGTGCCCTCATCAATGATTTTATCATCACTCTTGAAACTGCTATGTCTGATAATTAATGTCCGATTAACTTCTCACGTCCTGTTTTACACCTCAGTTACATGTCTGTAAATTAGATGATTTGGCAAGAAATTATCTTCTCGAGTTTCCATTAACAGAGAAATCACTCTTTATTTCCAATTTGCCCTTATTACTGATCCTCTAATGAACTAATTCTCAAGTTACAGAGTAAGTATGCAGGTTCTAAGCACATTAGTACCTAGTTGATGGCCCTGTTTCCTAATTAATTGCAGTACACCTTATGTGCGGTATAGTATTACTCTTGAAATCAATCTTGTTTTTGTGAATTATTGTCCAGAAGTTTGTTTATTGGACATCTGGTGGCTGTTCCTTGCAGTATCAGAATGGATATTTACATGTTATGAATTAATATTGTGGTTTATTAATTAAGAGCATAGAAACCTAGTCTAAACTGCAAATAGTACATTCCAATTAACCAAATTGGTTTAAAACTTTTGGAAATCAACAAGGAATTATTATTCTACGTTGAAGTATTATTATTTACTTTCGTAGTATATCGAAAATGAACTTGCATAAAAGTCATACTATGGTTTGTTCTTCTCAAAATTTTCTTTCGAAAATAACTGAGTCGTTATGGCAACCCCAAATATTCCCTATTATTAGAACCACGTGTTCTGCAGCGAATTTCTACTCTTCATTATTCAGATAAAGGTTAGAAGCAATAGACCCAATAAAACACATGGCAGAATGCAAAAAATACTGGTTAAATCATGTACTTATGCGCCGAGGTAAATTAGTGAATTATTTCTAATTTCTCATAATCTTCTATCAAATCCGTTGATCGAATCATGACGTCACTATGTTAATTGGTTTCTAAAGTCACACTTCATATTAGAATCTATAAATAACCAATGATTTGCAGACGTCATAGACAGCTGGCTTCCATTGGAACCTAATATGACATCACCCCACCAATGAAACTAATGAACTCAAAAGGTAGAAAACACAGCTAAACGGACAAATGGAACACATAATGAGTTAGTTCATATAGGGATTTGTAAAATTACTCAAACTATGTTTGATATCACTTCTAGCGAGTTGAGATTCCAGATCCAAATATAGCATGTACTAATTATAGAACACGGAACCACCGAGAGAGAGAGAGAGGTAACAGCACTAAATACTGTCAGGAGCCTTCAGCCAATAGGATGGCTAGCAGCTGACTGACCACTTTAGAGAGTTGTTGATGGACTGCATTAGTCGTGGTATTCAGTTGGGCATGTTGCCCTGTGTTCAAATATTCCACCACTCCACTCCTCTGCTAGCTATATAAACGCTACAAAGATTTAAGGATCAATACAGCCGAGTTCATTGAAGTAGGATTGACATAATCCACCACTCAATATTGCGGAATATTGAGTTGTGGATTATGTTGGGATATTGTGCAGCTAAAAATAGATATCGAAATACATAATAAATGAAGGGAAACATCCATAGGTATGGCGATAACTATCTAATTATCTCCGTAACATTCCTAAATATAAATATGATGCTATTATTAGTATTGTTGCTAAATATATTCAGCGGTGAGTGCCTTTTTAATTATTTTCTTACGGAAACCTGTCAGTAGTGATATTTCAACGCAGTGGCACGCTGAGTATCCAACAATATTAACTCCATAGTGAGTATCAGCTAAGATCTTGTTGTAGAATATCACTACAGAGTGAGATGGGATAACTATGGGTATAGAACAAGTCCTCACTATCTCTGACTCAATTGTGCAATAGTAAGATTTATGACATAATTAGAACTGGTATCCCCCTTAAAACTGGTTGCATCTGCACAATTATAAGTCTCAGTCACTATTGGATCACGTTTCCCTAATATTGTATTCTTTTGGCGTAAACATACCAATTACACGAGAATGTATCTAGACAACACATGGACATCTCTGCGATACGTGAGCTGAGTAGTTAGCTGGATGCTGACTTGTTTGATGTAGATTTGTGTAGTTTAATTGAGAACATTGATTTGTTGATTTTAGCTTTGCCGTCCTAATTAAGTGCCAAACCCACACACATCCAACTTACATCGCAACACATCATGAAGTTTATTCTGCACTTTTAAATATGTTGGAAGTGCGCAATTTGATTGGTCATTTAACAAGAACTTCTCTGTAGAATTGAACTTAACAACCGAGTATTACACGTGAAGCCATTATTGATAATGATTGTTAACATGTTGACAAGATTTCATCTGAATACCACATACATAATCCATTATCCATCATATATCGTATTTTCTGTCATTAAAATAATGAAAACTTTGCCCCATTTACTGTCATTATACGTACATATATTATATGTGCATTCAGTGCAAGAAATTAAGTCATAGACTATGTTAATAATTAGATTATTGATGGGTTGATGAGATATATATCATATCATATACATTTATGTTACAGTTAAAACTTCAAATCAGTTATTATGTAAAATACCTGAAAATTTCAGGTATTATACATAATAACTGAACTTTTCCAGATATTTTACATAATAACTGAGTTGACGTTTTAACTGTAACATATCTATGCATTTTGTTAGCTGCAAGAAGCCTTGGAATTTATTGTCTATTCCACCTATTATTCCACGCACATAAGATAGTCATTGACATTCTCATTTATCTGAAGTAATAGTCTTCTTCAGCTAGAACATACTCTCTTACGTATTCAATATAATTCTTTCACGAATTTCCCTGTGTCACTCATTCTTTTATGCAGCATCGAATACAATTTTGTTCAGTGGACATTCATTATTGGAGCGTCATTTAACTAAGTACGTATAATGGAGCTTGCTAGTTCTGAGCTTAAAGTTGATTCGATATTTTCTTATCAGTGTGATGCACTAACCATAGAGTTGAGTCTGATCCATAATGGAACTACCCATGCTTGATAGTGAATCGTAGAGAACTGATAACAGCAAATTTGTAGAGTTGTTAACTTGTCACTAACCAATGAAAATTTGATAAATGGACAACTGGAGTTATTACAGAGAGCATAGGAGGCGTAAATTTGAGAAACTTATGCCTAGAGTTTCTAATATTAATTGCAGACGCGAATATATGGAATTGAAACTTACTTATTTCCGGTCTGTTATAATATTGTATCCTGAACATACATGAAGTGCATCAACTGGGTAAAATGAGACGGCCTATATCCTTTTGAAACCGGATTACAATGATATTCTGCTTGCCAGCAGTTGGTTGTAATAGGATGTGAATAAGAGATAAATATTAGAACCTCGATTTGCTCTGAATATTTATATGCTATGTAATGGAAGGATTTGACTAGTGCTATGTAGCGCTGATTTGACTTGATTTCATCTTCCGTAAATATATTGAATTGCATTGCCATTGATAGATAAAGTAGCAAAGTCTGCACCCAACTTCAATTGTACACAGATATATTCCAACCTGAAATGAATTCAACCACTTTTGCTGGTTGATCACAATCAGTTGGCAAACTTCGATGTAGTTATCCATACGATAGTTGAAAGGATATTACAGCACCATTTGGCAGATTTAATTTCCTAGTTTTCAAAATCGCTGACTATCTCCACTCATAATTCCGTTGATTTAGACACGAGTGCACCTGGAAGATGAATGCAGGTGTTTGCTTAATTAACTAATTAACTTGAATGGTATTGAAAGTTTGAAGTATATTGGATTTCGAGCATTCTCTTACGGCTAATTGCTTGAACCGAATAATCTACACTCGTAGGTCACCACATAATACAGTTTAATTACAAATTTGTGTGCTACAGTTCGATCTGAAAGGACATAATATTTCTAAAATTAGTTATTCCAGATGTCTCTTCGCTGATAGGACGCAGCATTGCAGGTGGGAGTACATTATGATTTGAACTCTCCATTATCTGAATGAAACTAATTCGGTTAGCACTTCGTCCTGAGAGACATTACTACTGCTATGCTACAGAGTATATAAAAGGCAGGGGGAAGCATACTCATAGAACTTGAGATATTACACAATACTAGAATGAGCTCTTCACAGCTAAACTCCAGATCTTACCTCCCCACTCTGCTGGAATACCCTGAGACAGGCCTGACTATGACACGCAAGGCTAGCAAGTCTGCCCCTGAACTCGACAGAAATTGTTCCCCCACCACTTACAACCCTCCCACATTCGCGCCACCTGGATTCAACCCAGGACTCCCCAAGAGGAGGTTGAGCTACGCGGATCCTCCGGCCTATAAACCGGCGTTAGAATCTACCCCGCGTAAAAGAGCCATGAGCTCTCCAATGTTTCCCTCCAAATTCAGTCGCGAAGAATCAGAAGTGTGCATTGAAGAAGAAACTGTACCGAAGACCATACTAACACCGACAGTCTTTGGTAGGAAACCACAAGTTGTGTATTGTACTTCCTGCGACACTAAGAACATGACTGTTACCAAGAAGAAGATCGGTAAGGCGGCCAAGTTCACTGCCACTATTCTAATCCCAGCTGCGCCACTCGTGTTTCTGATTCCACACCTCAAAGACACGGTACACAAGTGTTCCAACTGTCGCCAAGTGGTGGGGAAACACAGACAGCGTATTTTCTGAACTAATATATCTGTCCTTTTGAAGTAAATTATTTTTAAATAACGATTCTTTAATTACAATATTGAATTTCTCAATTTATTCGACTGAAATATTGTAAAACACTACACTCCATTTGTCAGTCTCTATATACACGTGGAGCATGGAGGAGGTACAAATGTCTAGGAATAATGGGCTCATTTGAGATAATATAAAATGAATTGCTAATAGAGCAATCTTGGTTTTAGGTCAAGTGGCACAGAACCTCCCAAAGTGGTACAACCATTGCCATATACATCACAATACTAACGCCAGTGAGATCTGAGTGAACCACTGTATCTACACATATAGTGGAGCCGTTATATCAGGTTCCATTGAATTTTTTTAATCATGTGCCTTTAATTCTTACATTCTTTGTTAGATGAGTTGAATAGTTTAAGGCCAGGGGCGTAACTAGAACTTTAGAGCTTATAACAACCAATCAAATTGCGAGGAGGCACGAGGTCTTAATCTTACTACATTCCTGACTCAATACTTCCCTCATAAGTAATGTTATAGTACTAAATCCGTATTTAGATATACACTTATTTGGATATTAATTCTTGATAATCTCTAAACGATTCTCGTGAGTCTATTTCTGCGGGCTGCTTTCCTCAAATTGAAATATGAAAGTAAAACTAGAATCTAATTCGGAGGTTTACATACATATATGAATGTGGAGTATAAAGTTCTTCAAACAGTACACCCAATTGGTTGGTGATATCTTCATAATTGAGGAATTAATGATCTGATTATTTCAACGTCCGAAGAAGTGCCACTTTGTTGTATGATGAAATAATCCACTTCATGTGCCATATCGACACTTTTGACCAATCAGCTTTGATTTATCAGAATCTGGGTTGGTTGGGATACTTTTTGAAACTCAAACATATATGCAAATTCAAACAAAATAAAGCCATAAATTAAAATAAGAAATCAAGAAGAAACAACAGATTAGTCTAACTACTGTTAAGTACAATCTATAGATCTTCAATAAATAGAAAATAGGGTTCCTCGAAATGTTTACAGTTTCGAAAGGGTTCAAAAGCACTGATCAGCGAAAATCGATTTGATCACGTCTCTTCGATATTCTTTATTGTCTCCATTTCGGATTATTTAAACATTGTTTTATGTGATAATACTTTCGTCTGCCTCTATGTCTAAATAATAAACTCTAATTGTCTGACAAATCAAAATAAAGTATATTCCGCTTTGCTTTGATACACATCGATTCTATTAATCAATTAAGATTCATGACACTCGATATGCATCCTACTCTTGCACCTGCCAGTTACTTCCAAACAATTAGATTGCAAAACCTGATTTGTGATATAATACTGGAGAGTTGAGTGGTAGGAAACTCTTCGCTGTAAGCTGATTAACTATTATGAACATCTCCTATTACGACATAAATATTACAATAAATTTGATACTACGTGTTTTTGATTTGTTAGTTGTTTGTCTTCTTTGCTTTGTTTTCAACAAATGTTGTTTATGAATGATTTAAAATCAACCAGCTAAGTTTCTCCTTTCACCTTATGATTTCCATTGTGTATATTTCTAATTTTAGAATTTCTTAATTTATTTTTTTAAAAATTAGATCCAATTAAGTTAAATCTTAATTGAAAACCTAGCAGACTCAAATCTCATGAATTCCCATTCAGGGTTTTCTCTACAAATTGATAGGTTGCGATTGATATTAGATTAGCTAAAAGGTGATTAGAAATGAGCCGAATCTCTGAGAATGTTAAATATAGATCGTTTTCATACTATGTATCGTACAAAATGTAACAGTAAACAAACTGGTCATGTCGGCCAACATTTTAATCCTCCATAGCTCCTTATGAGTTATGAGTTTGATTTGAGTCTGGAACCTTAAAAAGGATTTTCCTAACTCATTTCCAGTTAATTCTTTTTTTTTTTGGGGGGAGTAGGCATAAAAATAAGGTGTCAATTCTATAAATAGAATCGACCCCACGCATTGTAGGTTTTAACTTGATTTACTTAGTTATTGTGGAGGTGTACCATGGATGAGACTGAAGTAGCATAATAATGTGATTGGTTTAATAGCATTATAAACACTAAAAATAGAATCTAGTCCAGTTGCTTTTTTGTTCCGTTGACGAACCCACAGTTCGGACATATATGGTTGAGGTCTTTTAAGCTGTCCATGAAAAGTGGCACAACCCCGCAAGGGAGACACAGCCAGCAGATGCAGAAACAGAGACATAGCGTGCACAGAGCTGTCATCACCCAGTTCAGGCTCCCAACTTTAAACCCGATCTTGGACATCTATAAATAGAAATTTATTTTTAGTGAAACAAGCATTCGGATAAAATGTTGGTTAGAACATACCAATATTGCAGCTCCACCGAGTAGAGGTGTGAAAAATGTATATAATTACCCATTAAATATTGGTGTTATAGCATCTAAGTGCGAAAATGAAATCCCACAGAGTTAAATGCCCTATATTAGCCATTGAGATCTCAATAACACCTTTTAAGACAGATTTGAGTGAAGGTTTGGATTAAATATTATATACAAAACCGGAAATTATGTTTTAGGAACGAGGGTGGTGCATCTACACCATAGTTTCAAATTCCTCATTCATTAAAAATTACAATCGAACCTGCTATAACGGCCACTCTATATAACGGTCACCTGTCTATAGCGGTCACCAATGAACAGTCCCGTCCGAAATTCTATAATATTGAACCTGTGTATAGCGGTCACCTGCTCAACGCGGCCAGCGGCCACCCGTTTGTAGTCCCTTACTGACCCTAAAACTGTGTATAACGGCCATCACCTTTTTCACCTTTTTATGTGTTTATTACAGGACCTGTTACGAACGATAAACAAGTTTCATGTAATTACTTCAAGTAATGGATTTCTAAAAACTTTATATTTATTGCACTACGTTGATACCTTTTGGGGATTAAGACAACCACCTGTATATAACGGTCACTTGTGTATAATGGCCAATTTTGTCCAGTCCCTTGGGTGGCCGTTATATACAGGTTCCATGTATTTGAATATTTTTCATTGCATTGTGACAAATATAGTATTACACTGTATCAAAATTCAGGATTGAAATCTGTTAGTACTTTTTTTGCCCTGGTATCTAGTATCTAAATTTTTCTTAATTTTGATTTGATGGATTTTATCAAATAATACTATTCCATAATGAAATTCGTAACACTATTTTGTAACTCTTAATTATTTATTCTTTTATTTCTTCTTTCCCTCGCGACAAATACTTATCTGCTAATAGAAACCATTGAGTTGTGGAGATGCACGAATGGTGAAACATTTTCGCAAAGACTTGAGTTAAGACTATAAAAGGAGATTATGCATATTAAATGCGATTACATCTCCACTTAGATAGGTTGTCTGTTATTCATTGTATTGCAGTGGTTGCCTATAGGTGATATCACCACACGTGTGGCTGTCAGGTGGATTTCTTTCTCTCAAATGGCCAATCGAATTGTTCTAATCAACAATCAATTCATTTTATTCTTCAGTCAAGTTTCAATGCAATGAAAACTTATTATTAAAAAAAATAATAATAATAATAATTATTATTATTATTATTACGTATTACTATGCATTACAGCAAATCTCACTCGTATGAACAGTTCATCTTTGATATATGATAGTTAACTGTATATATGTATATATGTATACAGTACAGAGATGGATTAATTGAACTACGAGTAAACAGATACGTACTCGCTAGCAATGAGATATCTCAATTAAGTCAATTAAGTCAAGATATGGAATTCTCTCTCTCTGTGTGCCACTTGTGTAATTCCCGCCACTATTCATGGTGGAGGCAGGTGGCCAAGATGGTTCTTAATATTTAGGCGTTATCCATTAATTGTAGCACGTATAAGCTACAACTATAAATAAGATCTTACATATACTTATGTGGGTAGTACTTTACTTTCTTACCTGCTGCATTTTGCAATTCTGACAAATGAATTCCTGAGGTTGTCTCCCCCAATGAGTCACTCTGACATATCGTTGCTGTTTCCCACCATTAGCAATCCCATTTTCCACTTTGTAAGATTCTGAATCTACGATTGAGTCGACTAGCTCCACATCCTCTCGTTCCAGTTCTGATAATAAAGAGGTTAGTTTGGTTGGTGTCGATACTGCTGAATCGTATTCGGACATTTCTGAACATTCCCTAAGTTCCATTTTATATGCCTATCAAGGAAAAGTTATATTTATACTAGTGGAGTCTATGGTAAACCACACAGTCAAATTATGGAAAAATTTAATCACAAAATGCTTAAATCAGTTGTCGTTTCATTATCTCTGTTTAATGTATTGCGTTAATGCTAGTTAACAACATGGTGGGATTAGTTGATAGCGATGTCCTAGCGTTTTATAGGTTGTTTTCGAGCTTCCCTTGTTCTTTGCAGTTTTCTATCGCATCGGTGTTACATTTCTAGCTTCTACAATTTTTCCGATTTGCGTAGAACACGGAACATGCATATAATGATTATATTCAGTGTTATGCAATCCTTGTGTTAACTCATTTACAAACATTCAATGATTATCACATTTGCACCTGATAAATCAGTAGTTCCACGGGTTTAAGTAGGAATTTAAACTTCTCACTCGTGATGGAAAGAGACTTGATTCTTCTGTATTGTATGTTGATGAAAGACCATTGCTTGGAATCATTTGATGGAAACCTATGGCATTATCTATCTCGGTGTATTATACACAATAGTTCTGAACTTGTGACGTCATCAACTTGATAGTATCACAAGTATCAAATCCCATCATAATTATAACACCTTTATCATAAAGTAACGTGTTTATATAGTGCAGCACAGGTAAACAAGATGCAACACCATTGGGAGTAGGTGCTTGTGTTTCTAGAAATTATATTGGTTCAAATTACACCAAATTTGGACCATATATTCCTTATATGGTAGAGATTTGAACCTGGGTGCAAATTCTGAAAAACTTTCACACCTTTTCAAAAAAAGGTGTGAAAAAGTATTAGCCAATCAGAATCCAGGCATTTAACATTACATTTTCCGGATTTGGAAGTTGTCACATCTCGGAGTTTCTATACTAGGATGTCAATGAGTTCAAGCCATATTCCATATTTGGAGGTCAATCTGTATTTGTTTATTTAGATCTTCATTGATGAGTTGGATGCGGTTGGTGGTGCCAGGATAGCATCTGACGTGCATCCCTATGCCCGTATGACCCTCAATCAGCTGTTGGTAGAGCTGGACGGGTACAAAGAGAATGAAGAGATAGTTGTCATAGGCGCTACCAACTTCCCTCAGTCGCTTGACAAGGCTTTGATCAGACCTGGGAGATTCGACCTGAAAATAGACGTTCCTCTCCCTGATTTGAAAGCTAGGCATGACATCCTCAAACTCTACCTGGGAAAGGTAAACAGTTTATGTTTGTGTTTAGATGAAGGTGTCTCTTAACAACATACAGTGAGGTGAGGTTCACATAATCGAAATGTCATTTTCTCACAACTTAATTACGTAGACCACCCACTGTATTAGCTCAGTGAGTTTGAGTGTTGAGCAAAAGTTCCAATTTTATACATTTATGATCAGTCAGCACTCATCTACTGTTTTATGGTCTTAGAAATTCTCTACCAGGAACACACCTAATTATAGGTTTGATAGACGATACGTACGTAACACACAATTGAAATTCTCAGGCACACTCGTATCCTATACAGTCGACTCCGCTTAATAGGATCACTGTTTGATCGGGCCAACCGCTTAATAGGGCCACTTTTGACAGGACCGAAATAGCTCTCACACTTAGGAGCGAATACAAAATATTTTCGGTTAATAGGGTTCTCCGCTTAATCGTGGCAAAATGTCCTCTGACCGATATGACCCTATTAAGCGGAGTCAACTGTACAAGTTTAATGGTTTGGCTTTGACAGGAATAGAAGGTACGATTGATTCAGGAATTAAATTCTGTTTTCGTAAGAGACAATTTCAGACTATTAATATTGCTAATTGGTATATATTCTAAAAATAGGTTAAATGTGATCCCAAACTGGACGTGGGGGGGATAGCTCGTAGCACGCTGGGGATGACAGGAGCAGATCTCGCCAACCTGGTCAACCAGGCCGCCATTCAGGGCAGTGTGAAGGGGAGGGAGTTCGTCACGAGGGAGGACATCGAGATGGCGGAGGACAAAATCCGGATGGGACCACAGCGGAAGTCCCTGGACCTTCAGGAGAAGAGCAAGGAGCTGACTGCCTACCATGAGGCCGGACATGCATTGGTGTCATTGTATACTGAAGGTACGAGATTCATCATAGACCACCCAGGGCTTTTCTTCTTCGCAATGTCCATATTTTTGTCCGCATTTTATTATTTCGTTAGCAACATAGTTGGCACTTTGGTATTTTGTGCAGCGAGGTTAGAAGGTTTAACACAAGGTGAAAATGTACATTCTCGAAATTGCTTGAATCAGTTGGAACGAAATAAGCGTTTTAGTGAGTTTCCTTTGAGCAATTTCATGTAAACATAATATGTGGTACCGCATCCGTAGCCTTTACGACACAATTTGCTTTAGTTACGGCACATCATACGACAATGCATTCAGTTATTTGCCCATGGAAATTATTTTGCACTGCTATAACATTTATAACCATGGATTAGTAGATATATGTTAAATCAATACTATTGAGAGGTGATTATTATTCTATTTAGGCTCAATGAAAATCAGAAAAGCAACCATAATTCCTAGAGGAAATGCGCTGGGAGTTGTGTCCTACTTCCCTAACGACGAAACAGCAGCAATGACACGCAGGGAGATGATGGCTAACATGGACACCTGCATGGGGGGTAGAGCTGCCGAGGGAATCATCTACGGAGACAGAGAGATCACGAATGGCGCCAGTAGTGACCTCCAGCAAGCCACTGGAGTGGCGAGGAGGATGGTGACACATTTTGGTATGAGTGAGAAGGTCCGTTAAATATTCTATTTTTATTCTAATTTACTATTTTTATGTACAAGGCCGTATGCACCAGGTGTGAAGTGGTGCGATTGGGACTAAAAAGTGTCAGGTTGAATGTCCGAACGGACAAAATCGAAACCGGACCAACCGTATCGGTGGCTACGGCCCTGACACTATTGCACAAATACGGTTTCATAATTCTGACATAAATCTGATTGATTTAACCATGGATTAACTTCATTAAGTTCTATAGAACTTAATCTAATGATTATTTAGATCAATAAGAAATACTAAGGTGTTTATTATTTAAATTTATATGAGACATTATGCTTCTATTTATACTTTTTAGCTCGGGCCTATTTTCATCGATGACATCTCGCAGGCAAGTGGAGAGCTACGCAAATCGATCGATAGTGAAGTGCAGCGGTTACTCAATGAGTCCTTCTCTCGCGCCCAATCAATTCTCAGAGAGCACAGCAAGGAGCACCATTACCTCGCTAGGGCACTGCTGAAGTATGAGACATTGGACCTTGAAGAGATCCGACAGGTTTTGAAAGGGAACAAATTGACTCGAACGATATAGGTGTTAGTTCCATGTTATGTTGCTCCTGTTAGATTAACATCATTGTCTCTATGCCTCATTGCAGATTTCATCTTGACTATCAAATATACTAACTTAGTTTATTCTTACTTAATAATCCACTTTACGACAACTCAGTTATTTTGAACCAATTAGATTTCTATAGCTATTAGATACAATGACTTGTCTCTTATCCATTCTGGTCTCAGCTATGTTGGTTGTGCACGTTTTGACTGGTGATGCGCCTAATGGCACAGATTGCATAGATACCACGTGAGTCAGACTGTAGTTATTAGGTTCGTAGTAGAAGTTTATATTTTACAAGTAAACTTCTCGTGTTCATTGGTTAGTACATAATACCTGGATCTGGTGGCGATCTAGGATATATACAGTCGACTCCGCTTAATAGAGTCACTGTTTAATCGGGCCACTTTTGGCAGGACCGGAATAGCTCTCACACATAGAAGCTAATATAAAATATTTTCGGTTAATAGGGTTCTCCGCTTAAACGGGCCAAAATTTCCTCTGACCGATGTGTCCCTATTAAGCGTGATGGAGTTAATAAACTCTTTTAGTTAACAATGGCAATTGGTTGTATATACATGGTTCATCCTTTAAGAATATTTTTTTGCTTTTCAATGTGCTTCCTAAGTTCCTACTATTATATTGAATTATTTAACTTATTATTAGAGATATATGACGTCCATATACGTAGACCCAATTATGAAATTGTGGTTGTTCCAAATGTGTCATAAAGTATAGTTTTCTCTATTAAAACCCATCAATGACCTGTGGTCCATTCTATTTATAGCTTGGACCCCACATTTCTATGGCTTCCCCGCCCAAAATAACTTAACCGGAAATGAGTTAGCAAAATTCATTGAATTATTAAACTCTGCTTATTCATTCCTGATTAGAATATATCAAATAAATGGAATTTTAATATTTTAGTTTTGGATGTTGTGCAGATGGAGCAACAATTGCTAGCGACTTGGACAAGTCAAACTGTGAAGTGGCAGGAGGTGGTTTGCTAGGTGGCTGTGACGGAACGCGATTTGGATGTTGTGCAGATGGAACTTATGCGGATGACGTAGAGAAGTCAAACTGTCTAGAAAACGCAGTGAATACAGGACTCAAATTGATTGGACGAAATTCTACGAAGTAAGGAGTAACTCTTAATCTGTGATAGTCCATAATGTGAACCTCCAAGGGACCAATAATAAGAAATGTGTCCGGAGGGTTCGTCTTAAACCAACACCCAGTTAGTTGATTGGGTACAGAGTATGAAAGCAATTCAATCTTGATATTATTAAGAGTATATTACGCTAGAGGGTTCAAAATCTGAAAAGGTAAAAAAAAGCCCTATTTTGGACAAGAGAGATGTTAAAATTTGTAGTTTTCTAGCAAAATCCCCAAAAGCACCCTTTGACCGACTTTATTTTGTCTATAATGCCCGCTTGGTTGAATAACTTGGAAGTGGATTTTGTTGCAAATATCCAATTAAAATCCTTCTCACCTTCATAACTTTTTATCATTTTGGCGCCAATCGACATAAATTGTCTCTTTCAAACGATTGGTTCAGAACTGCGATTAAAATCTCTTTTGGAGTTATGTCGTTTTAAAGTCTAAAGTTTTCCCAAATTTCTGGATAGTTTCGACCTTAAAACGCCATAACTCACCAGAAAGATTTTATCGTGATGTGAACTAATTATTTGAAAGGCTTTTGGTTTTTTGCTAGAGAGCTACAAATTTTAAGTTCTTTCTTGTCCAAAATATTTTCTTTGTACAATTGTGCAATTTTCAAATTATGCACCCTTTGCGGCTTAATTTAACCTTACAGTTGAACAATACATTTCCTGGTTAAATTTCTTTCTCCAAATTCTATTGTTTTCCACCGAAATTGATTATTCTAATTCAAAAGACTTTTGGGTAGAATCTTTGAATAACTTTTATCAGCTCTCAGCCTCATTTGGAATTTGAATGATTTAATGATTTAGGGAATAATTTTAACCAATCAATGAGGAAACAAATGGATTTGCGGCGTGCCCAGTTCAATGTGCAGGATAGGATAGAGTGCGTTTTATCATATGTATAGTATCTCCAGGTTTTAACTGTTGAAATGAGACCACAAAGTTAGCTCGCTTTAACGGATGTTTAAATGATGGATATGAATAGCGTTGCCACGAATTTAATAATATGCGTCTAGGACTCTAGGCTGTTTAAGACATCGAATCAACCAGACATTTTTCTAGAAATTTAATTGACAAGGACAAATATAAATAAGAATAGTCAAAACTAATAATTAAGCGAACTAATTGGTTAGATATATCACTAGATCCACCTCAGATTGGAAGATAGTCGCATAGGTGCGTACTTGTTATTGTACAGCGTGTCTGAGAATTCATTAGATTGAAGTAATTGACTAAACTATTTGGATACGACACAGATACAAATTGAAGGCTCATCCTTCTTATTAAAGCGTTTTGTCTATCTCTCGCTAGTTTGAATATTTTCACGCTACTAGTATCCTTTGTGTTCGTTTCTGTAAGGATTTGTTTGTCACCAACTGGACAAAAGTGTTTCAACACTTGATTCTTCCCCATACAAATAATACTAAATCGGATTTTTTCATGAAGGGCAATACGTTCAAATTCTAAGAGATACTAAAAATCTGATTTCAGATTCGAAATCTACACATTCGAATTAGTCATAGTTGAACATAACTAATAAATTACTCAACTCAATGAACAATCTTATCAGCCTGAGCCACCATAGGTCATTCATTGCCATCATGTATAGTGGTCAAAATGGGTGTATGTGGCATAAAGTGGCACTGATTGATAATTACAAAAAGTTAGGAATGACTGATTAGTTAGAAAAATTCAAATTTGACTAATTCGAATGCGTATTATTCGAATCTGGAACCCGATTAGCTGTATCCCATACCGTTTAGAAGTAACCTCTTCATTAATAGACCCATTTTAGCATTATTTGTATGGGAAATAATGAAATTTTCAAATACTTTTGTCCCCTTTGAGTACATCTAATCTATAATTCGACATAATTGCCGCAGAGTGTTGGACAATTATTTATTAATAGAACGGTTGAGTATTAATTTGTAGGTATGCGAGCATGATTCGTGTCCATTTTCTGGAACTTTGATACTTCCAGCGGATACCACAACTGATCTACTCGCATAACATCAGTTCTCAGGTAACCCAGCTGATTTGAACTGAATGTTGCAATCAAATAAAAGATTTTTCACAACCGCTACACAAGCCTTAACCATATCCAATGTAAAGGAAAATTTGTTCCACCACATACGTCTTCAAAGGATAATTTTAAAACAGAGATTGATGTCTAAAGAGAGGCCTTTTGATTTGCATAGTACGTATAGTACCAACCATTGCAGTATTATCTGGGTTTTTAATGGAGGCGTGCATGGCTAGGTTTGCTACTACAGAGATTGAAATCCTTTGATCCACGCTCCAGTATATTGTACCGTGTGGTGTGTGGGTTTGGCATCTTATACCTTAAGCTGGAGTGTTTCCTTTGAAAAGATAAGCGCCATGCAACGATATAGTATTACCTAACTCAGTGCTATAACCTAATCCTGTGACTCATTTAATCCGTGTTAACTTTATACTGTAGAACCTTCATAACGAACTCGTTGGGAAATCAAACATTATTTGATTATGCAATTATGTCTGCATAGTTTCACTGTGATACGAAGCGATATCTATTTGATCTTGTTTCCTTAGTGCCACACACATAAACTCCTTGGCGCCATCTCAACTCCCACCTCGTGACAATTCTGGACTAATTCTTATCATCATAGGAGCTACAACCTTCTTCTCTGTCACACTCTCTATCACGCTTCTAATTTTAGCTGTTGTGGTTATTATTAGCTACAGGAGCTTTCAGAAGCGGAGAATTAGGAAAATTCGCCTGTCCTTGGAATGTGAGCTGGAAGAAGACATGGGCGACCCACTCATGGTGGAGGAATTCGGTGTGTCTATTCCGACTGTAAATACTTAATTGTTTATGTTTACTTCTATTTGAAAAACTTTATATTTATTGTGTAAATATATGTTCCCCAACTCCCACACTTAATCCAAATGAAAATATCAACAATCTATAGTACAAAATCCTCAAGTAACTATCGCGTATTTTTTCTGAAGAATCATCAAGTTTTTCATTTCATGAGGGTCTTAAGTACTCTAGGGGTCCGAATAAACGGGCCCCCCCGCTTATTAATTTTTGAAAAAGTTTCCACCCCCCCTCCCCCCCGTTTATTCGAACCCCTAGAGTATGCTGAATGACACATAGTACGAAACTAATACAAGTGTTAACATTGATAAGTATCGTCTCTGCTTTATACTGAGCGTTTTATTCAGCATAAAATGAATTCAACTGATGCAGGGTGGAGTGCAGAAGTGGTTCGATTTGTTCTATTTTTATACGAATTAGGTTTCTCAATCTCTTCGAATACCAATATATATTCATGTTCTCACTGTTCCCTTCTTCTAAACCCTCGACCTGATTGCTATATGTTTGGAAAACTCGATTCTCCTCATGGTAGCTAATTTTAGTCTCAACTTTACTCTTCATAATGGAATCTTGGGTAGTACAGCAGTACAGAACATCTGATCTTAAGCTCAGAATGGCGATGAAAATATAAAATCAGCTGTTTCCTAACTTCATTCTGTTTTCAATAATTCAGCGAATGCAGTCTTCAGGTTTATGCTAGAGAACTAGCTTAGTATTTGCACGTGATATCATATACGGAGCTTGTATTCCATAGATTCTCTATCATACAAGTGATGAGTTAAGTTAGCTCTTTTGGCTACCGCCGCTGTCTAGCTTCAATTCAGAGATTCTCCGTGTCTTGTAACGAACGATCTAACGATTGGAAACGATTGCCAAATACGTTTGTAGATCAAAGCGTCTGATGCAAGTTCTGATTCAATCCGAATATATCACTTCTATATCAGCTGATTTCATGCCCCATTGCAATTAGATAACATTTTAATCTCGATTTTTGCCGCAGGATTGGCGTTAATTTTTAACACTGAACTTGTCCTCGTAGGACCTGAATATCTGATATACTTGGCTAAGCAAATTCTTTCGAAATGACGTTGAAATCAGTTAATTTATGTCTCTGGTGGTGGAAGGTTCAAATTGATATTTAAATTAACCATAACAGTTATTAAATTCCAGTTTGGTTTATTCCATTCGTAATTAGTTATTACAAAAACAAATCAACAATGAACCTTTGGCTAAGGTTAATATTAGCTTTAGGTTCATTTCCACCGATCAGCTGTTTGACCAAATATCCTGCAATAAGCATTTATCAACTTTAGTTAATGTATATAAATATCTCAAATTCTCATTGGTCAATCGAGTCAGCTGCAGAATGTTGAGGTTGACCAATGAATAGAGTGGATCTAACATTCCATTTGTGAAATTACGTGAATTTGTATTGAAATACACAATTCTATTCGATCTTATTCAAAAAGGAAACTTTCACAGCTGTTGGCGCCCTTAATGCTATCACATTGAATCGTACTGTTAGCCAAAACTCATAGTTTCTTCAGGAAAGAATGTAGCAGTTCTTTGATATATTATTTATTACATATTCCATTACTTTTGGCTCCTAGCGCAATTAAAACGAGAAAGTAATCTCGATTACCGTTCATCACAGACAGCACATACGAAGTGACTAATTGTCCAGATAATATATCACGTCAACCTCACACTGTCCAAATATAACGAAATTAAATTGGTTGCGATTACATTTAACTACCCAAGTTTTTAAAATGGGTGATCTTTTCAACATTTAAAGGTTCCCATACATGATACGTACAACAAAGTTGCATGCAATAATTTTTCATGCAACAATGTCGAATATAGAACTTGTTCTATCTCCATGCGACATGTACCATTACATAATGCAACAAATTTGTATCGTGTATGGGTCCCTTAAATTAACCTATTTTCACAGAATTGTACAGGAATTTTACTTTAAAGAGTCGTCCCTGATTATCTGTCGATCTATATAATTCGACTCTTCGACTTTAGTGTAATACAGAGTTCTTTTTTACGTGAGTCATATTCGATGTGTCCGAGTGCTTCGTAACTTTCGGTCTAATGAAACTGACTATACTTCGCAACTTCTCCAGTTCTATTACTACAAAGGGAAATTAGGTATGTGTATACATAAAAAAATATAGTTTACATAGGATGATGTCTTATGAAAAAGTATTTATTACAATACAAGAAAATTGGTTTGAAGAAGTTTGAAGTCTCTTTCCTTCTAAATACTGTATATTACATCCAAGCACTGGTTAGGATCTACTACAACTCTTCGATATTCCACGATAAACCCCTGGTACGTATATCTGTAGTAAGCTCCTGTTTCTCAATTTTATTGTGTTCAAATCAATCACATTATTCTATTAGAATATTTTAAAAATCGTTTTCCTAACATTAACATCTCCCTTACTCACAATGGCTAATGACTGGTTGAATTACAATATACGTTTTAATGTTATTTGTGGTATGTTTACATTACTACCAAATTTTCAGTGTATGCTCACATCAATTTCATACTTAACACTTCTTTCTACGTAGTTTTAGAGATGAGAAAAACAATACTGTATAACGGTTACACTGGGTGCAAGGTATTAATACAGTCCTCCAGAGATACGCTCCTAGTCTCAAGTCTCTCAAACCCATAGATTTCCATACGCCTAAATCGATAAATAACATTATAATATATGGTAAATTGGTAATATTCTAAATTTTCACGCTCCTAAACACTTTCGGGCTTAAAATCATATGCATAAAGGAGCGTCTAGTGCTCCTAGAGAATCCATTGGTTGAAACATGCAGCAATTTTTTTTTCTGTAGTGGAGTTTATTCTTAGAAGAGTCCAATAATCTTCAGTTGACAAGATCATTCCTATTTAATACAAGCAACATCAGAGATGCCCAAGGTTAAGAAACATTTGAGCGAAATTACTTTATTGTAACCATCCATCCATCCATCCATCCATCCATCCATCCATCCATCCATCCATCCATCCATCCATCCATCCATCCATCCATCCATCCATCCATCCATCCATCCATCCATCCATCCATCCATCCATCCATCCATCCATCCATCCATCCATCCATCCATCCATCCATCCATCCATCCATCCATCTATCCATCTATCCATCCATCCAAGGGACGGGAGAACTCTGTAGAGAATGAGCTGTGTGTGATTAAGAATTAGATTTGATATTGGGTAAATTGGTAATATTCTAAATTTTCACGCTCCTAAACACTTTCGGGCTTAAAATCATATGCCTAAAGGAGCATCTCCTCCGCTCCTAGATAATCCATTGGCTGAGTATCTATAGAGATATTTTATATGATAATAGGCATGGGTTCTTGAAATACTTACAGCACAACGTCCCTCAGTTAGGACCCGCACTAAATTAATCATAGAAACAGATATTAATGGAATGCACTCATTCAAATTCTCCTGTAAGACATTCCACCCAATAATTATGCATCTTTAATCTTGATCTTATCTGTCAGTTTGGTAAATCCAAGTTTGTAGCTTTTACATAGTTGAATAATTGTTTAACAATTCCAACACAGTCCATTCCACTCTCACGAACTGAATAATGGACCTGGAAGTTGCATCATGAGCATAAGAGGTAGACTGACATGCAACGACTCCGATTGTAATCCGATTATTAAAGAACTTCGCATATTTAAGCTGATTACGTCAGGAAATATGTTCTGTTTCACCAACTCTATGACATCAGGTCCATAATGATTTGAAAAAGTGCAATTTCTAATTTTACTTAATTTGGAAGAAATTTATTGGATAATTAGCTCAGCTCTAAAATGAAATTCCTTAGCTATGAATTTTGATTGAAATATGCTCTTTCGAATCGTGACTTCATTGGTTGATTGTGTCGCGCAATGAACTGAAAGAAAGTTCAATTTAAATGTAAGATTAGAAACTCAACTTCCTTCCTACATCTACACTCTATACTTTTTGAACTCTCCAACTTCATGCATGTTAATAATGTTAACATTTGGTTTGTGCATTCCTGACTCAGATTACTGTTGCTGGGTTCACTCTATTATTAATTTAACTCCTACAAAAACTGTTGGAGCGTTTTAATTAAATTCATTTAAACCATTTTGGGTGAATTTATAGTGAAACTATTAATTAATTTATCTAAAATCTTGAAAATCTTTTATTAACTTCCTCCGTTTTCTAGCTGATCGTAGATAATTAGTTTAGAAGAGAGACTTTTAAGTGGATGGTGGTTACTAAGTGAATTGATAAAATTCAATTAATTATTATTCTACGAAGTAATAACATGGTTTACACTCTCTATTGATTTTACGAAGGTTTCCATTCGGATTTTTCAGTATTTATTATCTTTTAACTTAAGTACGAAATACAGGAAAATGTTTAATCACTAATAAAACGAAATAATTGATATTAAAGACTTGAATTCGATGAAAATTGCCGTAATTTCCTTTTTAAAGGATTTATAATTATGGAAAGTCTAACCCTATTCGAGTGCAATGCAATTAGGAAGAAATTGATGAGGGTAAGAATAAAATTTACCGTGCTCATTATTTATGCAAATCCAGGTTACGAGGGAGGTAACTTGGAATGGAGGTTTCGTCCTCAATAGAATTTAATATTAAATTTGAATAAATTTAGTGGTTATTTTAAGTAGCAGTGATTTGATTCGCCGAGTTTAATAAATTTAAATTTATACCCAACTTCCTCTGGTAATAGTTAAGAATTGAATAACTACTAGTGCATAGGTAACCAGGTGCACCATTACATACCATTATATTGCAAATCAGTTCGTTGAATAAGATTATGTCCCCCACATAGTATGTACGACACAGCTGCCTCATGATACGTTAGGGTAGATGAGTTTGTTGCACCTGTTATCTTGTGCGAATACTGATCATTTTTTGTAATCAGCCAATTCTCTTTTTTGAGAATATTTAAAATTGAGATTAGCCATTGTGGAGTGTTGCTAATTTAGTTACAGATTGGTATAGCATGTAGCTGACCAATAGAATGCCATGGTTAAGGTGTCATTTCTTTGCTTCGTATCAGAGGCGGTGTCAGCCTACAGATGTGGCACAAAGGTTATAAGTAGCACAGCTGTTCCCATTTACTGGAAATTCATTGGCCATTATGTTTTTTATCATCATATATCTTCAAATAATTTAGTCGGTCACCTGGTATGAACATTTGTTCATTGTTAGCCAATCATCTCTCCTCTTAGCATACATGGATTTGTATAAGCTCGCAAAAATTCCTTATTATTTTTGGTTAATTATGGTAATCCATTATTGATAGTTCCCCGCCCTAAGTATAGTCTATTTTTAGTATCATATATATATATATAGAGAATAACAGGTTTTACACAGAAGTGGGTCATTATTCGTAACATTCTAAATTTAGCTCAATTAATCCCACGAATCAAGTGATGGTGTTACAGTTGCGGTAAAATGGAACTATCCCGCATAGTTCCGGTTAGCTTTTGGATTCTTTGACGAGTTCTTTCGAATACTTTAGCTTGGGTGCGGTTACTGGGGTACAGATTCTGCTTCTGAACCCGATTTTGTCCAAAACGGTCTGCGACAACTTCTCGAAACAGCTGAGTACATTCTCACCTGTCATTGCGCTGGTCTCGATAAAGTTTGTTCTCCCTTCCTCGCTCCTTTTCCTTCCGGATGAAGTGGAGACCTTTCTTTCTCCCGTCAGATCTGTCTTGTTTCCAACCAGCATCACTGACACATTGCTTCTGCACCTCAGCTTCACTGTCTGCAGGAAATTCTGGACATTCTTGAAAGTGTTCTTCCGCGTCACGTCGTAAACTATTAGAACTCCGTCCGCTTTTTGATAAAAGTTGGTTGTGAGTTGTTCATATCTAAAAAAATAATTACATTTCTAAAATGCAATCCTTGAAAACTAAATTTTTTAGCTTCTATTATTTTTAGTTCATATTCAATTAGTCCTAATTATAGTGTATTTTGTTTACAAAACAATTTCTCACCTCTCTTCGCCAGCCGTATCCAATATTTTTGTCTTTATCGTCATTCCTCGCACTCGAAGCATATGCATATACATGTCGACTGCGATTGTTTGTAACATATTATTCTCAAAAGCGTCTCCCTTCATTAATCTTTTGCAAATCGCAGTCTTTCCGACTTGGCTATCTCCGATCATGATGAATGTCATAAGTCTATCGTAGTTTCTCTCAATTAGACTCGCCATTGTTTTAATACAAACTTTTAATTATCAGTTGAATCTAATGTATTTATATGTTTTGTGTAACAGTACAATTCTGTTGATCTGACAACTTAACCGCTGAGTATCAACCAATCAACTCATCAGCTGACCAGGTTGAATTTATTTTTGGCTGTTCAGCTTCATTGATAAATATTTTTTTAATTGCTGACCCCTGGAGTTTGTGTATATTGGCAAAATCAAATGAAACCGAGGAATTTACATTATAAAAGTGATTATTTGTAAAATGTATCCTTTTTTTTAATATGCATATTTAGTGTTGATGGTTGACAAAACTAAACTCACGAATTCTTTTGATTCATGGCTTTGTTTCTGGTAGAAAGGTCTTGACCTGAAAGAATAATTATGGATATATTCAATTTATTTCAGTCGGCAAATTGAGACTTGAGTCACCATTGATAACAATCGATTTACTTCGATGAATTAAATTAATTTAAATTTGAAATATTTTAGGGTTTCTTTAATTAACACGAAATATCTCAATTTCCATTTTGGTATTACATTTTTGAGGAATCATTCAACCGAGAACTTGCAAATTTTGAGACAAAGTATTTTGTACATACAGCTAAGTCGGGGTTTTTTTTGTCCAATCGATTTCAGGCCTAGGCGACAAAAGTCTACGGATAGAACCCTACTACCTTGCCTGGCCAAAAGTATTGGAACTCCATATTGCTTTGAATCATAAGTTTTGTGGGGGCCAATCAATTGAAACCGCCAAAGTTAATTAAAATCTAACATCGATTTCGAAATCTACACACTCGAACTAATCAATTTAAATCTTCCTATGGATTAATCCTTTCCAAAGAGTAATTACTAGCACCTCAACTTGTGCCACTTGTCACTTGTTATGGCCATTTATTATGGAAACAGCGGATCAAGGTGGCACAAGTGAATATTATTAATTTATATATAGAAAACTTTTAGGCTGAATAATTCGAGTGCTTAGATTTCGCATTGCATTTGATATTAGATTTTCAGTAGCTATCGTGGTTTTAATGAATTGGCCTCATGGAGAGACCCATTTAGTATGATTTATGCTGCAAAACAATATGGTGGGTGTTCCAATACTTTTGGTCAGGAAGGTATTTTGTAATGAAGCTGCTACTACGACTACTAAAATAATGTTATAGAAGCCTAGAGACAAAAAACTATGATGGAAAAACCCTTCAACTATAATTGGAATGCGTATCTAACAAATTTGCAATCAAATTTAAAGTAACGTCTCTAAAGCACTTTGATTCTAAAGCCGTATGAACTAGATTAGATAATACGAGTATTTGTATTGAGCTGAGATTGAATATTTTTCTGAATTTGTATGATTGATTTGCCACTAGAAACCTTTTTCACTTCAACTGCTTTGTGAGGTGACTTATGATTATTCATCAAAGCTTCGACATGTCTTATCATATTAGCTCATACATCCTCTTTACTAAATTGACTGTATTCAGTGGGTTAGGACATGTTGTTTAACATATGTTGCATATATATTCAAGCTGAAATATCTCCACATCTGCAATACCCACATTAAATGCAGGAATACAATAATGTATTATAAGCTTACTTTCTGTGGGTAGATTGTAAAATCATACGTTCCCATTTATAGAGTCATTTTGAACTAACGTTAACCTCTGGAGCATTTAATATATAACCTGAAACCAACTTTCTGAAAAGCTATCAGCTGATTTAAACTGACTAGGTGAGAAGCCCTATTAGT
The DNA here is from genome assembly GCA_963281255.1 of Aphrocallistes beatrix. Taxonomy (NCBI): domain Eukaryota; kingdom Metazoa; phylum Porifera; class Hexactinellida; order Sceptrulophora; family Aphrocallistidae; genus Aphrocallistes; species Aphrocallistes beatrix. The sequence goes on from OY725494.1 coordinate 4,809,229, forward strand.
TCTTCGATTTGTGTTGACTTGAATTAACGAACTCTTCATCATTTGAAGCACTACCTTAATAGTTTATGTCCTCCATCTTCACCACATTGCAAAGGTCAATGTTGTTGCTATGCGAATTTGTCAGATCTTGCATTTTAAAACTTCTTCTATACTAGTATCTAAAAGCCGAAGCTCCACTGAAACTCATAATCCAATTTTATACAACCATACAAGCCTGTAAAAAGCTACAAAGCTAAAGTTTGTGTGTCTTAGGAGTAGCTACAGGTTTATATGTTAAAAGCAAACAGAACCATTGGTCCCCACAACTTATTAATATCTTGAAACCGTAATAAATTCTATAATTAGATCTTTGAAAGTTTCCAGTGAAAACTATCGTTCGTCATTTGGAAATTATAATAAGACGAAGCTACGTCTTAACTTCAAAATGACCACTCAGGAATTCTCAATGAATACTCTTTCACGTCGGTAATCAGTTAAATTTTCTGATTTAAATTAACAAGTTATTTTGATTGTTTCCATACTCAGCGATATTTCGAATAATCATAACGAAGTTTCCATGAAAAATGTTTAATCTTATTTACCAGTAACTCTGCATCATGGTCAAGTAGCAAATCATGATTATTGGCAAATTGATTTCTATTCCTAAGACACGTGTGCACGTCTGTACGTGTACTAGGATAATGAGGTTATTTGAAAAAGCTGAAAGTAACCCTATTTTGCAATTTTATAACTTTATACGTCATTTGAATTTACTACATAATTCTGAGTGTATTAATGTACAAACCACATTCCTTGAATCATACTAGGCTTATTTGGTTACGGAGTATATACAGTCGACTCCGCTTAATAGGGTCACATCGGTCAGAGGACATTTTGGCCCGATTAAGCGGAGAACCCTATTAACCGAAAATATGTTGTATTAGCTTCTATGTGTGAGAGCTATTCCATTCCCGCCAAAAGTGACCCGATTAAACAGTGACCCTATTAAGCGGAGTCGACTGTATATATATATATCTATGCATATATATCTATGTACGATGGAATGTGATATGATTGTCCCTCTATCTAACAGTCATTCTAAGTTCGCTAATTACCCTTCACAGTTATGATGTAGAGAAGTATCATCAAATACTCACAAGGATTTCATAAGCTAAATTTTGAACCATGGATAAATATAGTTATGCCAGTTTTAACTTACAGAACATTCTCTATCAGAATCTCCGTGTCATAGCTATCCATATATCTTACTTAACAAACAATTGTCTTTAACATAGAATACAAGATTTAACTTATGTTAAAATACATTGGTTATTTGCATTAGCTGAATTGAAATGAAGATAACTACACATTTTGGACAATCACGTTGACTACTCATTGTTATATTGAAATGTGACTAAAAGTCCAAATTCCACTGGAAGCTCACAGTACGATTTTATACAACCATACAGGCATCATTAAGATGATGATTGTTATAATTATAATTATTATTACTGGCGATTCCGCAGGAGTTTCTCTGCGCGGGATGGTAGATGTGGCAGAGGGAGAGGTGTTGTCAGGAGAGGAGCGTCTCTCTCGCACCCTCTTCTCCTGAGGAGAGGGTACATGCCGTGGAGGCACCTGGTTGCCCCGTCTCCTCTCCTCCCTCTCGCGCTGCTTCGCCTTATCTCGCTGGTCGTCCTCTTCCATCTCCAGACGATCCCTCTGCACCCGCTCATCCTCTCTCAGGTCCTCCTCACGGATGCGATTCGCCTCCGCTCGCTTGCGCGCCTGATTCTCTGCCATCTGCTCCAGGTACTCCCGCTGTGGTGTCAGACCTGATCCTCCAGGCCTCGAGACCCCTCCTGATCCTCTCACCTGTTGCTGGTCCGCTTGCTTCTCTCTGCTGGTGTGCAGTGGGGAGATGTCGGCTAGCGCCTCCAGCTTGGGAGAGTCGCCGGTCCTCTCTCGGACTTGGTTCGCTTTGCTCAGGATTGTACGGTCTGCCACCACGCGGCCTGAGTTGTCCTTCAGTGGGGCGCCGGCTCCACCCTTCCCCCATGGGCTCCACTCTCCCATTGGTTCCTCTCGATTTTTTTTTCGTGGCTCTCTCCTATGAGCTACTGTGTCTAGTGAGGGGGAGTGATCAGGTTGCGGAGGGGTTTGATACTTCTCTGGAGACTCGAATTGGGATCGGGCCTCTGTCTGGTTCCGCTGGGTTGGAGGTGTGAGGGGACATGAGCTCCTAGGGGTCCGTTTTGCATCCTGGGCCACAGAGAACTCAACTTTGTTTCTTATTTGTTCTTTCAACTCTCTCCCGTAAACTTCCTTCCTCTTCCGTTCCTCCTCCCTTCCTCTTTCGCCCTTCCCAAATCCATCCATGAATCCGCCGAGCGACAGTTCCTTCCTTTCAGGAGGAGCACTCCTCGGCCGATTGCGATTGGGAGGGGAATGGCTACGTGTTCGTCTCTCCACACCCTGGTCCGCTCTGTCCGTTTCTCGAATCTTCATCTCACCCCGTGGCCCATGTCTCACCGAACCGTACATGTCCCCCTCCTCTGACCACTCCTGCGGGAACGTTACCCTCCTCTCTCGCGGAGGGGCGCCTAATTGCTGTATAAACTGAGAATTATTCCTGTCTTTTGTGTCTATCTCCACATGGCCTTCACTCTGTTGTTTGGAGAGAAATTCATTATAATCTTTGTTCCTCTCTGCTCTCAACTTCGCTCTACTCTGCATGTCCCTAGGTTAGCCAATACTTCTCTACATCATTAGTTATCTGTGACCCTTCACGGATAACTAATGAAGTAGAGAGATCCTAAAATGGCTCAAAGGATTTCATCTGCTAAATTTATAACTATGGATATAGTATATATATATATATAGTTGGACCAGTTCGCTTTCAGTACAGCTTTCAGTCATCTCCGTATCATAGCATATCCTACTTAACTTCGTTGCCTAGGAATTTTGCTGCGTCATTTCCTGTTTAGGCTATTTTTAGGAGGGAAGCCATACAAGTTTGGGAGAGGATGTTTCTGAACGAAAAGTCCCGATCTGTGGAATGTATAATACAGTACACCCTCGCTAATCCGAACAGTTCTGTGCCGATGATCGAAAAAATCGTTCAGATTAATGAATTTGTTCCGATTAGCGAAATAACACTAATTCAATAGAGTATTAACTATAATAAATGTGTATTGTTGAAAATTAAGGATATTATATTGTTATGATTGCTTTTAACGAGGTTTCTCATCATATTGGTAGATATAAGATTATAAACGTTGATTCAATGCAAAGAGACGAATAGGATAATATGTTGACGTTCAGATTGTAAAAATCAAGTGTTCGGATTAGCGAGGGTGTACTGTATACAGTCGACTCCGCTTAATTAGGTCACTGTTTAATCGGGTCAACCGCTTAATCGGGCCACTTTTGGCAGGACCGGAATAGCTCTCACACATAGAAGCTAATACAAAATATTTTCGGTTAATAGGGTCCTCCGCTTAATCGGGGCAAAATGTCCTCTGACCGATGTGACCTTATTAAGCAGAGTCGACTGTATATTCCACAGATCAGCGGCCGTATTCACTAATAACTTAAGATCGATCTTAAGATCTTAGTGAATACGGCTGCAGGAATTTTGTATATGTATTCAGTTTAGTGATGTATTAATGGAGTTTAATCAATTTAAAATTTCAGAAATACATACATTAATACATATACTTTCCGGGTATGCACAGATTAATAATATTATGTATCTGAACTCGTTTCAATATGGATAACCATTATGGTTTGGGCTCTTGCACCACTGAATCTTACTAAGTATTTGTTAGCAGAAAATGTTATGCAAGATTACTTCTTAAAGGAAGTGGGGTAGTTAACAGACGAATAATCAGACGAATTCACCGCTAATTCTCCTCTAATGAAGTTATGCTTTATAAGTTTAGTAGGCCATTTGTATGTTTATAAATTGTATAAATACAAACTAAATTTGATTAAAATATTTGACTGTATTGATTTATTTGTTTGTTTACTTATTGGTGAGTTAGTAAATAAGATGTTGGATTGGGGCGTGCACAGCATTACCATGTTTACTGTACTATAATTAGCACAAATGTCTTCAGAAGAAGCCTACAGCTCAGCTCAGGTTAGCAGCCTCAAGCTGAAGAGCGGAAAGGACGCGAAGTTGAAGAACAAGAAGAAGAACCGAGCCAAGGAGGCGCTAGAGACAGCCGAGGCCTCAGTGGCTAGGGACGCAGGGGGGGAGTCTGGAGGAGATACGAGGACAGACGCTCAGAAAGCGTTTGATAAGATACAGGTAAGTTCAGAGGTCATAGATGCATACTTTCCAACCTCTGCAAAGAAAAATCAGGACACTAGTGTATTTTAGCGGGACATAGCATATTTGCAAAGGTCCTATCACCTGAAAAGCGGGACAATTCCACTTTTTGGAACGTTTTCGCGGGACATTACTTTCAACATATGTCCGAAAAAGCGGGACAGTTGGCAAGTATGTTGGTTTAGTTAAGTGGAAGAGACTCGCAATTGAGGGGCGTTTATTGTGATGACTCCAGGGGGACAAATATATTTTTTAAATAGGAGAAATCATCTTAACATATGCAAACTCAGCTTAATACTAATCCTATTTAAACCGTTAAATTAAGACGAGGCGTGTTACATAACACGTCTGAACATAATACATGCTGCTCAGAAGAAATGATAACATTCCGATCCTTAGGAGCGTCGTCAAGCAGAGCGTATCTTGAAGAAAGCTGAGAAGACGCACAAGCAGCGTGTGGAGGAACTCAACGCGCAGCTAGAGTGTCAGAGTGAGCACTACGACATTCCTAAAGTCAGCTGGACCAAGTGATGTTCACCTCTGGAAACATTTCATTCACAAATACCTGTATTATTCATTCAACCTGACCCCTGTAATTATGATTATCTGCATTGAATGAAGTTGATTCTCTGTCATTCATTGCTAACTGTAAGAAACACTTAATTTGATTGGCTAATTCATTCTAAACATTTATATTTTAAATATTGGAAACCTGTGAAAACCCCAAATTTAAGAATATTTCAGTTATCATGCGAAACGAATTCGTTCCTATAATCTGTGACAAGGCTAATTATAGAATTCAATGTTTAAATTTAGATATGCAGGTTCGAAGCCATTCTCTAATCTTAAGATTAAATATTTTCAACAGAATGTAAAGCTATCCCAGTAGAAAATAATAACCATTCTCCATCAAGTAGCTCCATACCGTGTACAGATACAGATTATTTGTTATTACTGATTACTCCTATAATTGTATATCAACATAACACACGTGGTGTATTACCAGCATTCCATAGAATGTTATTGGTTGAGTAGGAAAGCACCAGATATTTCAGGAAATTCCTTTGATTAGTTAGATTTGCTGTACTGAGACATCTGTGCAAGTATGGAATTAAAAGACCAAGAATAATAGCTTTGCGCCAAGTTCCACTTACAACATTGATTTGAATAACGCAGGATTCTGTGATTTACAGTCTTTAGTTTGTTAATAGAATAATATTTGAAAATGTTTATAGAGTAATTCCATTTTAATAGTATTTTTTTCGTGGCGATATCTCGTTTCAATTTAAACTTGAGCATACAGGTTCTAGGCATTCTCAGTTGCTATATAAGATAGGTTGAGAAAAGTATTCTATTTCAAATCAATTCAAATCAAGGAATGGCTACGGGTATTACAAAAATTGCTACTTTCGATAAGTTGGGACATTTCGATCGTGTCGCCGCACGAATCGAGGAAACATTCCGTGAGTTAATCGATCAGCTGATTTCCAGGAGAGACCATCTCCTAGGAAAAGTTATTCAGCTGAGAGAGGATTTCCAAGACAAGGAAACCACTCGTGTCGCCGCTTTAGAAGAGTTGGAGGAGACACAACTCCACCTCCAACAGTTGAGCGTGAAGGTTAACGTTAACCTCTCAGTACACGAGCAAGCAGGACTCGTGTACCAACAAGCCAAAGAGCAGCTAACTTCTCCCACCCCACTTCCCAACCTCTCCTTCAGCTGTCCCACCCTCTCCCTCCTTCAGACTCAGCTCTCCCAGTTCGGAGAGTTAGTAGAGTTGCAAGTAACGGATTATTCAAAGAAACGCGAACCCATCCTAACAGCTGGGAAGGAGCTAGATGGCCGCGGAGTGGCACTCGACGAGCAGAATGAGAAAGTGTACATAGCGGACAGCAACAACAGTAGAATCCAAGTGCTGTCCTTCCAAGGAGAGTTTCTGTCGCAGTTTGGAAATAAAATACTCGATAGGCCCTGGGGGATCGCTGCCACAGAGAGTCACATCTTCGTCACAGACCACAATCTAAGCAAACTATTCCAGTTCTGTAAGACCACCCACGAACTCACCAACACAGCTGGTGGTGTGGAAACGAATGAAGGACAGCTGTTCTATCCTCGCGGATTAACTGTTGACGGGAGTGGAGAGGTATTTATAGCAGATTCTCTTAACCACAGGGTCTCCGTGTTCAATAGCAAACTTCAATTCCAATCCTGTATCGGCAAAGGATTTCTAAGCTACCCACATGACGTGCAACTAATTCCAGATAAGGTTCTGGTACTGGATGGGAGCTCCCAGTGCGTTCACTTCTTCTCCAGAAGTGGAGACCTCCTCACCTCCTGCGTGTCTCAGGGAGAAGGGAAGGAGTGTTTAGTGAAAGAAGCTTACTTCTTCTGTCTGGACGCTGAGCAGAATATAATCATTAGTGACCGTTCCAATCACAACGTCAAGATAGTGTCAAACTCGGGAGAGCTACTCTCTACCATTGGGAAGGAAGGAAATAACAAAGGGGAATTTTATAGACCATATGGCATTGCCATTTCTAATTCTGGCATCATTTTTGTACTGTCGCGCAATTCTAATAATAGTCTACAGTGCTTCTAATTTCACTGTTGATTACTATGCTGTGTATATAGTATTACTCATTAAACGCTTTCTTCCGTCAAAGTTAGTTTGGGATATATATAACTATGGGATGAGTGAGAGTAGATGGAAGCGAGCGTATTAAGAGATATAATTGATGAAATCAGGGTTTATCCAGCTTTTCGCCTTTTTTAAAACATCCCATATTACAATATATGAATTTAGGAAATCGCTCACCATTAATCAATGGAGATCCTTTCAAATGGATCAAACGGTTCCTTATACAGTAGAACCTCTATAATCCGGCATTGCTTTATTCTCCAATGAGCTTCAGACCATACAATTTATACTGCATAATCCGACAATTTGGTAATCCGACACTTTTTTCGTTCCCAATAAGTGTCGGATTAAGCAAGTTCTACTGACTAACATCGCTTATCAGCTTTTCCTTGCTATGTGTGACTCGGTCCCTTAATTATGATCTTTGAGAAGTTATTTGGACCATAATCGTGTTCGTATACTTCCTTGATTGGTTTTAGTGAGAAGTAGGAGCGAATATATATATATACAGTACCCGGACAAAAGTATTTGTACACTATATTCTTCCCCATACAAATAGTACTAAATTGATCTTTTCATGTAGGGAAAAGTGTTCAAACTCTAAGAGCTATTAAGAGTCTGATTAAGATTCGAAATCTTCACATTCGAATTAGTAATAGTTGAAGATTTCTAACAAATGGCTCAACCCAATGAGTAAAATTATCAACCTGTGACACAAGTGGTAGTACATCACCATAATGTATAGTGATAAAAAGGGACATGTGGCACAAGGTGGCAGTGATTGATAATTTGAAATAATTGGGAATTAATAATTGATTAGAAATATCCTACAATAACTAATTCGAATGCGAAGATTTCGAATTTGAAACCCGATTAGTTGTATCACTTACGGTTTCGGAGTTTTAATCTTCATGAATAGACCATTTTAGTATTAAATGCACGTAAGATAATGAAGTGTGCAAATACTTTTGTCCGGGTACTGTATATATATATATATATATATATATATATGATACTACCTACTTCACACCTCTTCCAAACACGAAGAAGCAAATTGATATTCTAATCTCACAAATAAATTTATCTCATATCTCATAACATTTATACTTTTAAAGTGGATATTGGATATAGTGATAGTGCCAGGGACAGGGAATTTTGGGTCACTGTATCCAATATCTACTGTATCAACATTGATACTGTTGAATACATGTCATTTTTTTTTGGGGGAATCCTTGGGATGGAATTGAAGTGGTATCGCTCCTACAGCGTCCGTACTAGACTTATGTCTGCACTAACCGGTCTCTACTCCCATCAAACAGACTGAGCTGAGAAAGAAGTGTGCATATACAACTTCGCCACAGTCTCAGTCTAATGTTCATTCACATGTGTATGGCAACTTAGATTATAACATCTTTCAAGTTGGGAATGTTAACACAGCTATATCGTTGATGCTATCTTAGTAGGTAGTAAGTGTCTCTGCTCACTTGTGCTACGCGGCCTGTGGACACTGTGTCTGCTTCGAGCGACTCGACAATATCAAAATATCTGCAACTAATAATTTGCTACTTTTGCTTATTTCTATATTCTGTGTTAATAAAATTAAATCTCAATCAGTGGACCTAATCTTAAGAATGGAATATTCTATCAGAATTCTTAAAATATATCATTGATTGTGTCGCATTTTACAGAAGATTACTTCAACTAATTAAACACAAAATTATGTGGTTAAATCAACATTAAGATAGTAGTGTGTTACAGCTAAAACTTCAAATCAGTTATAAGTAAAATACCTGCAGGGAAATTTTAGTTATACTTAGTACCTGGAAATTCCAGGCATTTTTAATAAGTTACTAAAAATAGAAAGTAAATTTCGGGTATTTTACATAATAACTGATTTGATGCTCTAACGGTAGCATATACAGAGATGTTGGATATATTGATAGTGCCGCGGACAGGGAATTTTTGGTCAAATTATCACTATATCCAATCAAAGTTTTATCTAGGAGCGCGAGACGCTCCTTTAGGCGTATGATTTAAGCCTCAGTGTTTAGGAGCGTGAAAATCCAGAATAATATCCAATTTACTCTATATTATAGTGTTATTTATCGATTTAGGCGTATGAAAATGTAGAGGTTTGAGATTAGGAGCGTATCTCTGGAGAGCTGTATAATACCCTGTATCCAATATATCACTATATCCAATATATCACTATATCAAATATATCACTATATCAAATATCGATAATGCGGAAATGATTCGACTTTTTATCATTAGGATTAATGGTGGGTTTTTTTCGAACTATGTATTTCCTTTTTGGAATGTCGAACTATTTCCGGTTTTGGTTCGAACTATTTCCTTTTTGGAAAGTCGAATATTTCCGGTTTTGGTTCGAACTATTTCCACCATACCAAAATATCACTATCCAATATCTGTATATTACGTTTGTTTAATTAGGTCAAGTCGCAATTTTCACTTTTACTAATCAACATTTTTTCTTCAAAAACGAAATGAATAATAACTTAAATAAGGTACAAGAAGTACGTAGATCTCAGCGATTTGATTGGCTGAACTTAGGAATATAGCAATCTTAGACATTTACATAGCTGAAAGTCCTATAAATAGTGATTAAAATGTTGAATGTAGAAAGATTGAATTGTAAACTGTAACGAATAATAAAACATTTATAAAATGACAGATTTCGACCGTGTCATCACACAAATCATAGACATATTCAGTCAGCTGATCGAACAGCTGAATGACAAGAGAGACGAACTCCTGGAAGAGGTCTTCCAAATTCGGGATGACTTCGACAGCAAGGAACTCACTCGTGTTAAGTCCTTGGAAAATATAGAAAAAGTTGAACTGCAAATCCAAGAGGTATCTCTGAAGGAGAACTTTAACAGATCTCTACACGAACAAGTAGATCTCATGTACCAACAGGGCAAGCAGAAGAAGTCTGTTCCTTCCACACACCCTGACCTCTCCTTCAACTGCCCCACCCTCTTCCTCCTCCAGTCCCAGATCTCCCAGTTCGGAGAGGTACAACAGAACTCCACACAGGATCAGAAAAACATTTTCATCCATGAAGGATATTCTGCACAAGATTCTGAAACGATAACGAATGGGGCGCAAAAAATTCCAAAGTTTAAAGCTCCTGACTCTCAATTGACGAATCAAAAAGGATACAAAAACAAAAGTAGAGAATCAGCTGAATGCCTAACTACTAAAAACATATTTTCTAAATCCACCCACTCGAATCCAGGAGAACTTAACTTCTATATTTCAAGTGATGACTTCGATCAGAATAACGCAAGAAATACTTCTTGCCTGAAATCACCTCGCTCTCAACCTGAGCTAAATCTGGAAGAATATTTCATCATCTCACTCCGGGATTTCAAGCAAAACTGCTCAGTTACGAGGGACGGCATTGCTGAATCATTCGCTAGGCCTGTCCATCCAATACGGAACTTAGATTCAAAACCAATGTCCGAATTTCCCTTTGGAGAACAGGTGCAAACTGTCACAGCTGATGATAAAGGAAAAATTCCTCATCCGGATAGGAATGTGGAATATGTTGAGAAAAGGAAAAATAGAGCGGCGAAGAAGGAACTGAGAAGTTCACCCAACACACAAACCATGTAATTCAATAGTATTTTAGTACAGCGCTGTCCAACAGGCGGCCCACGTTGCGTCCAAAATGCCTCTATCCATACCAATCCCGAGTGCACGCTCCTGTATTGCGGCCCGCCACTAAATGGTATGAAGCAGTTGCGGCCCGAAGTAAATATAGCTGGACAGCCCTGTTTTAGTATTTCTAATTCTTGCAATTTATTAAAAAATGTGAATACAATATCACTTGTGAAAATGAGTGTCAAAAAGTTAGTATACATATATCCAATTATCCATACATAGATCCAGTTCTAAATTGAATACAAATTTTCCTCCTTTTTTTGTAACCTTAGGACGAATTGGTTTATTTGATTAAGCATGTCAGTAGCAAGGGAGACCGGTTTTCAGAATAGATTCTCATATTCTGGCACATTCTCCTTCTTGTGGGGTACTCTAGCACCAGTACGCACAGATTCATACACTGGCATTTCCTCGCTTAGGTTCTCATAAGGGTGTCCTACGAGTGTGGAGTCTCTATCCTCCCTGACACTGCTACTAGGAAGTATTACAGTTGTGATTTTTTGATCCCAGACAGATACTAACTTTTTAACTCCTATTGAGGGTTCGGGTGAGCTTTCACTCCCTGAATCCTGAGGAGGTTCGGGTTGAGGGAGACCTACCCTTGTACTAATGTCCCTATCCTTGCGGGATAAGATAGTTGTATGTGACATGAAATTCGTTTTTTCGGAAAAATCTCTTTTATCTGCTACTCGCTGATCATTAGAAGGATCCTTATTTGTAGGCAAGGGCTTTGGGCATTTTTATTTTTCTTTCTGGGAACGCTGTTCTTGTTTCCTGCGTTTAATCTCTTCTGCAGTGACACAGGCATAGGGCGGTTTATACTCGGTTTCAGGTGTTTGGGTAATTTCTCTTTGTTCTTTCTGAGCTGGCACGCGCATTAGTGGAAGATTCTCCACTACCTCTCCGAACTGGGAGATCCGTAGCCGAAGATGAGAGAAATCGGAACAGCTGAAGGAGAGGTTAGGAAGCTGGGTAGGGGTAGAGAGCTGGTGTTTGGCTTTTTGGTACACTAGTGCTGCTTCCTTGTGAATGGGTAGGTTCATGTTAACCTTCAGACTCAATCGCCCAAGATGAAGTTGTGTTTTCTCCAGTTCATCTAAGGCGGCGATGCGAGTAGCTTCTTTTTCGTGGAAGTCCTCGTTAAGCTGAAGAACTTTTCTTAAGAGATAACCTTTCCTAGTCATCAGCTGATCGATCAACTCACGGAATGTTTCCTCGATTTGTACAGCGACGCGATCGAAATGCGACATCGTATTGGAATTTTCTTGGTTGATTTGTTCCATTTCCGGATAATTTGGTTCTCTATATGGACTATTTCCTGCCATTTTGAATTTTGATAATCCAACAAATGGCACAGTTATTTATAACATTAGAATCTATCAGATTAACTCAGTTAAAGCTTGTTGCTATTGCGTGTATAATTGATTTAACGCTGAGACAGATACTTAGAGGAACTACGTACTGAGCAGCTATCATTTATACAGTTAATACTATGCAAAGTTCAGATGGCTAAGGAGATTGAGAATGGTACAAAGAGGAAGATAGTTTTAAATTACAAAAATGCAAATCTCATCAATTGATTGTCCAGTATAGTCTATCTGACCTAACGCACGTGGTAAGTAATCTGCATACTTACCAACCTCTCTTGAAAATTTCCCTGGATTTCAATGGCAAATTCCTGGATGTTATTGTATTTTTAATTTTAATGACTAAATTAGCATGAATCAATAGACAGGTTAAATTTCGGAATTCGCGAGCAGACTCAAGGCTTTCCATTCTACAAAGTGCGCGCACACTACTGAAACTATGAACTGCAGGAAAATTCTTATGATAAACCATATCCAGGGAATTTCCTGGATTTTAAATAAAGGCCGAATATAGGTAATTAAAGATATTTAATAGTAAGGATATACGTATATACGTATATCCTTAATTGCGTTTTAGTAAACGATTTTCTCCACGTCAACAAATCAGATTTCAAGTTTAGAGAGTCACTATAATTCATCTATACGTTCATTGAGTTGGGTATAATCCCTATTATCCTTACTATTAAAACTCGATGATTGTATATATATATATCTGTAACGAATTGATTGAAGAAACTGCCGGGCGCAGAAGGCTGATTTTTGGCATGTGGGAGTCTTTTGGCTATGGCTCCAGTAAGTTCTGAGCTCAGACGAAAATGTCGACTCATCATGGAATAATGACGTCATTGTCACATTTTAAAAAGTTAAGCAACACAGTTATTCGGGCATAACTCAGCCATTATAAGAGATAGAAGGCTGAAATTTTAATAGAATCTGTATACTAACATACCTCACATATGATGCGACTTTCATCAAAAAATGATGACTCATCACTTTGTTATGACGTCATCATTACGCATCAAAAATTTTAAAATTGACAAATTTGGTGATTTTTCGAGTGAAATCGGTTTTAACACTAAGATGGACATATTTAGAGATGTTATCTCCCTTATAATTAACCAATGTCACCTCCAGGCGACCGAAGGGAGCCTCTGGCGGACACAAAGTGTCCGCCAGCCGCGCAGCGCAAGCAAGCGAAGCGCGCTTGTGCTAATGATATTTCGAATCGTCATGTCTGATTTAGTTTTGGAAAATTTGGTGATTTCTAGGTATCTTTAACATGCTCATGTTGAGTTATAGAAATCTATGATTGTTACTAGAATTAGACCTGCCTTGACTTATCCTTAGTATAACTAATTTCTAGACACTATAAACGTTCTATTACGATATATGATATACTTTTATGGTCACATGTGTGTCATTTTTACAATTAGGTTTCACCAATTCAATGTTTCCAGGTAAATGCAATGATGGTCAGATAATCATCAGAGGGCGTTGCAATTGATAGAATTTGGAGGTTTGCAATTTTGATCGATTTCGGTAGGTTCGCAATTGATCAACTAAGGTTCGCATTTGATTAACGGTAAGCGGAACTTTCGTCCCTGGAATTTTCATCCCCGGAATTTTTGTCCTTTTGGAATGGAGTGTTTGAAAAAAAAGGGTGAAAATGAGGCGTTTTGATTGAGAAATCAGTATGTGCGAAAGGGGTATTTCAGGGGACGAAAATTCAATAGACGAAAGTTAAGACATTCCTTAGTTGATCAATTGCAAACCTTCAAATTCGATCAACCCATGATTTTTCGATCAATTGCAGAATAATATTTTTCGATCAATTGCAAACCTATGAGTTTTCGATCAATCGCAGGGCTTTTTTCGATCAATTCCAGGCGCCTCAATCATCATTTAGAAACGATAGGCAAGACTTTTTATGTTCTCAAAACAACAATAACAACAACAACAACAACAACAAATGTGTAAACCCGCTTCTCAACTCCAACAGACGACATATTGCTGCTCTACAGTCACACAGTTGGGAGAAAAGTCGAGAGTTGGTAGTACTGGATTTATTCCAGTGATTGGTCCGATCACGATATTGAAGAGGAAACTAAAAGTGCTCAAGATCACCTCAGGGAAATAGCCACGTCTGGAATCCACTGAACTAGAAAAGTTTTAAACCATTGAGAAAATACTCAAATTGATTATTCAGCATTTTCCTTGGTTGGAACTTCCCTTCCTTTGGGAGTTCTGCACTAATGCTTCATAATAGCTTACGTGATGGCCACGCATTCTCCAGTAAGACTGAAAGCATTCTACCATGTAGTCATTTTGAAGATTATTCTTATGACACAATCCAACATAATTTTGTTTGCATAATTTATGAAAATGTGACAAGCTGGCATGTACCTATACACTGAGCGGACAAAAGTATTTCAACACTTGATTCTTTCGCATACAAATAATACTAAATCGGAGTATTTCATGAAGGGCAATATGTTCAAATTCAATCTACACATTCGAATTAGTCATAGTTGAACATCCTTACTATTAAAACTCGATTATTGTTTGTTTATATATATATATATATATCTCTGTAACGAATTGATTGAAGAAACTGCTCGGCACAGAAAGCTGATTTTTGGCATGTGGGAGTCTTTTGGCTATGGCTCCAGTAAGTTCTGAGCTCAGACCAAAATGTCGACTCATCATTTAATTATGACGCCATTGTCACATTTTTAAAAGTTAAGCAACACATTTATTCGGGCATAACTCAGCCATTTTAGGAGATAGAAGGCTGAAATTTTAATATAATCTGTATCCTAACACGTCTCACATATGATGCAACTATCATCAAAAAATGATGACTCATCACTTTGCTATGATATCATCATTACTGATCAAAATTTTAAAAATTGACAAATTTGGTGTTTTTTCGAGTGATATCGATTTTAAAACTAAGATGGACATATTTAGAGATGATATATCCCGTTTAATTAACCAATGTCACCTCCAGGCGACCGAAGGGAGCCTCCGGTGAACACGAAGTGTCTGCCAGCCGCGCAGCGCAAGCAAGCGAAGCGCGCTTGTTAGACAATAAAATGAAAGCCAACTGTAATGTTAAATCCCTGGATTCTGATTGGCTATACATTTGACACCTTTTGTGAAAAGGTGTGAAAAATTTTCAGAAATCGCATCCAGGTTTAAATCTGCACTATATGAAGAATATCTGGTCCAAATTTGGTGCAATTTGGTCCAATAGAATTTCAAGGAGTGAACAGACGGACGGACGTCGCACGCCGATCAAAGCACTCCTATACTAGGAGCTGCACTAGAAAGTGATAAGACCACCAGCCACTTCTACTGCCATGTGCTATGGCGTGACAGGACAGCTGCGATCTCCCTGTGCCAAGAGGTTTACAATGACCTGAAAATAGAATTGTGTAAAGTGAAGAGAGATGAATCATATCTGAATCATATTTCTCTACACAGAAACTCTTGTCTGATTTCTTTGTGTAGTAATCATCCATTGTCTGATACTATTGTATTGTGTGGCTAGGCATAACTTGAATGGAGTTTCTATATAAAGTCTTCTGTTCTAAATTTGAATTAGAATTCTGAATTTTATTAAATAAGAATCAATTTTACGAATGGAGCATTCACACTTGGAACAAACAATATTACAGGTTAGTAAGGTGTCAATATTATATTGTTATTCTCTTCTTCTATAGTAAACACTGAAATTTGTTGTTATTGACAAATAAAGTTGTTTCAATGTTTCATGCAAACGAATTGTTTGTTGGGTATCATTCATGATTCCGTCTATATCAACCTCTGAGGAGCTATGATCGACGATTTCGTATCAGATCAGGTCTCGAGATTTGATAGAAGCGTCTGATATTTTGTGACAAATCGTGAGATTTGGGGTCTGTCGTTAGATCGTGACATTTTACCCGAAATCGTGTAACACAGGACGAGATCTTGAGAGTAGAGAGGCCTGAGAGATGGTTTCATCGCCTAATACTCAATAGACTATTTTCACGTCATAATACCATACATGCCAACTGTCCCGCTTTTTCATTCTTCTATTGAGATAATTTTCACGAGTCCCGTTTTTACATGAAGTTTCTCCATTATGTCCCACTTTTATGGATTGCATGTATACTACGTTTCTATTGAGTCCCGCCAATTCAACGCCTCATCCCGCCCTTACCATTGCTCAAGTTGGCATGGATGTAATACGTATTCGAGTGTAAGATGGTTTATGTGTAAATTGATTTTGTTCTATATTAGGCGATCTATGTCAGTGTGACTCTTTGTCTAAAATTGCACACTAAAATGTGTTATAAATGTACAATTATGTGTTTATTGAATTTCCGTATGGAAACTGCACATGGCAGATGGAATGTCATATAAAGTGAGTTTATATTTGTAGCTGCAAGAAGAGAAGAGACAGCTGTTTGAAGAGTTGGAGCAATGTCTGAGTGAGAAGAGAGGAGTACAAAACAGGTTCGTTGCTACTCATTTATGTTATTTGGTAAAATTGTATTGTACTCGACCAAAGCATAGAATCTCAGTGGGGTGGAAACCTATGCCCATGATCAGTCCAACAAGTCCATTTCTATCCGTCCCCCTCTTCGAGTAACAACTTGAGTGTCCAGTGAAGTGGAGAAATTCTGAAGAATACAGTCGACTCCGCTTAATAGGGTCACTGTTTAACCGGGTCAACCGCTTAATTGGCCCAATTTGGCAGGACCGGAATAGCTCTCACATATAGAAGCTAATACAAAATATTTTCGGTTAATAGGGCTCTCCGCTTAATCGGGACAAAATATCTTCTGACCGATGTGACCCTATTAAGCGGAGTCGACTGTATTAATTTTTGCTTTTCGAAGGATTAACACTAGTTCTCAATATAGATCTGTACTAGTAGCATTAAAACATTTCCTCCTTTACTCCCTGAAAATATCTCCTCCTTTACCCCCTATCTGAGGTCCATAAATTAATCATTAGAAACGATTTCTAAACAGCGGAATTCAGAAAATTTCTACGTATGTGTCTCTTCATTATCTGATGCTTAGCTCCACTTATCATCATAGTCAATACATTGTATTTTAGTAATACAACCCCCATCTACTATCAATGATGACTTCATTATTGCATTACGAGATAGCATCATGGTGGAATTGATTCCATAGCCTTATTATCAGAATGTCCTGTGTTACCATCACACCCCGGGGAGCATTGGTAGGTTGGTATTCTGAAATATTGGCTACGGTGGTCTTTTAGAATTATGCTTATATACCACGATGTGACGATGTTATAACATGTTGACTGAACTGATTCAATCAGGATTAGTTCAGTAACGTCGTCAGAGTGAAATGAGCAGTATTGTGCCTCCAAACCACTAATTCAGTTATGCAATGTGTCCTTTTTGTTTGTGTCGTGGTTGCTAATGATATTCAGTGTCACTCAGAAGAAGTAAGGATCATATACCAAATTATAACTTTTCCTCATAATTACATGCACAAAGAGGTTTGGAAGTAGAAACTCGTGGGGACACTTGGGACTCTAGTCTAGTATTGGCTTATTCGGGGTCAGCTATACGGTACGGTAGCTTAGAGGTATTTCCCGAGGGAAGATTGGATCTGTTTATTGAACAGAGACTCTGTGGATACTGGATATGCAATTTCTTATTGATTTGTTCGATTTAAAAAAAGAATATTTCTTCCAGCGAACTTGTTAGTGGATAGGACTTCAAATAAGTATATTATACCCCGTTCTACCGTTTAGGAGTTTCATTTCTATAACGTATTTGACTTAGCTATTCAACTCAGTGTGTTATCTGTTCCTATGTCTTAGTGAATATCCTATCAATTCAATACTTTAGAACCTTTCATTTCGTCCAACAATAGAGAATGGCTTCAAAGTATATTATGAAGTAATTATATCACGGATCATCTGCTGTCAACGGAACAATTATAACGTTATCAAATTCTGTAAGAAAACACTATAGCTTCTCATTGTAGAGATACCTCCACTTAACACTGATAAGATGCGAGTAAAAACATACAAGATTTGAGGCCGATTCTTCTATTGTTTGATTTACCAATTAAATGCTCTAGACTCGACGTAACGCCACACCAAGGATAGCTATAAATATCCCACTTGCTTATTTGGCGCCCAAAGGTAGAATTGAAGAGGATACTTAACCCTAGTTGGACTTGGAATGTTGAAGTGAAAGTGAAAGTTAATTGAAAGTGAAAATGAAAGTGGGAATTTTCTATTTATACCTTTGACCCCAAGTCCAAGTAGGGTTAACTATTAAAAGTTAATAATTATACCCTCCGATTTTTCTATTTATAGTAATTACCCCAAAAGTATATGGTTCCCCGTTAAAAATAGCTTAAACCGGAAATTACGCAACACATTCCTGTGGCAACGAATGGTATAACTTATTTAACGGCCAAAACTACTGTTGAAGTATCCCACTACGATATTTATACCCTTAATGAAGTATTAAGTATAGTAGGGAAGGTTTATTGAAAACAATTGCTAACAGAATCAGGTCTGGAAGAGGTCTCCTACGGAAGGGAGGGGGTCCAATCCCGACTTGTAGGAGGGCAGGGAGAGGTCTGGGAGGTTAGCTATGTGTGAAACCAGCTCCTCGTGGACTATGGATACGTGGTCTAACCGCGACTGTTGTTCAAGCAGTCTGCTTTCCGCTGTGTGGAGGTGCTGTTTCTGTGAAGTGAGGAATGCTATTAACATCTCTTGCAGCTGTTGCTTCTCTTCCAACTCCTGCAACACGGTTACATTACAACCAGCCCATAGGGTAACTAGGGAGTTTTAGGTGGCACTCCCCACTCTGTTTAGTGCGTGCCAGTGTCGATCAGCTATAACACAGAAGTGTACGGCACGCACATCCTATTAAGTAATATGCATCTGACCCTAGTTACGCCAAGTAACCAGAGGTATTTTGCAGTTTCTTATTAAAGAAAATGCAAAATAACTCTGGTTAAGGTCTTATACGTAGGGACTGTGAATTGGGTTCATCATGTGCAATGCTGAGTGTCTAGTGCTTCCCAAACTGGGGTCCATGGACCCTTTAGTGGTCCACAGAATTCGAAATTTTGTATTACGGTTAATAGGAGGGGGTCCACAGAATATAGGAATAATTACTATAAAGCTGGTTTAGATACTCATTTGAATCAAGGTTAGATAAGCTGAGTAAACCTCTCGTAAACACTCTACGAATGACAAATAAAATCTGAATAGATTATCTGGTTTTGCTTAAATTTGTCGATAAGCAAATTCAAATGGTTGAAATTGCTTGTAAACTTGGTTTACTTGGTCAGTTCACATCTGGAGATAATGTAAATATCTCAGTCAGGTTAGCTGTTACATTCTACCTAAACTGAACTTTGAAATTGTATGGATATACAAGTGTGCTGAGATCATGAAGTCAGACACGTGGCATAACACAGCATATCTAGTTTGACTTCCATGCACGTTATGCTTGTGTATGATATGAACCAATCATGATCTAATTACAAGTAAGTGCATCTCTGTGGAGGTTGTATTTTAATCTGAATAGTTTGGAAGAAAAGCGTAGTGAGGGGGACATTATTTATTTCCAGTAATTTTGTTCACAGCAAATTAATGCAAATTAAAAGTTAACAACCCACTCAGTTCCTTTTGAATATGGCTCATGTAGACTGTTGAATATTCTCATTATTTTGCTAGAAGGACTCTATACACATACGAGTAGTTGCTTAGATACGTAGTTATTGTACAAAAATGTACATGCACAACTTGTTGTTATAAATAAAACACGCGTTTCTTATGAACTGACCATCTGGTCCTAATACCACAGTTGACATATAATTTGTCTTTTTAGCAATACAGTCGACTCTGCTTAATAGGGTCACATCGGTCAGAGGTCATTTTGCCCGATTAGAACTCTATTAATCGAAAATATTTTGTATTAGCTTCTATGTGTGAGAGCTATTCCGGTCCTGCCAAAAGTGGCCCGATTAAGTGGTTGACCCAATTAAGCGGAGTCGACTGCATCTCGTATTAAAATATGTTTCGAACCATGGATGTTCATAGTAGTGAGTGTTTCCTGGGAGGAATAATAGTTTACAGTCCTAGTATGTCTAGTAACCTTCTGTAGCTGTTCCGTGTATGTCTTTATGAGTCTGGAAGTGTGCTCTATGCGCTGTAGCAAAGGGTCTATCTCGTGTTTCTCTGAAATCTCTGCTAGAGCAGTCACGTCTTGAAACACGGACACTCTGTTACTGATCTCCTGCTGGGTTCTAGATAGAGTGGTAGCACTAGCAGCACTGCTTATATATACACATTGTATCGTCGAGTAGTAGCAGGGCAATTATTATTTTTAGCTCCCTTTACCAGCCAATGAATCTTCTATATTTCAGAAATGAGGTTTTTCAATGAAAATAACCACTTGAGTGATTGGATAATTGGTAAGAGGGAAGAATTTACTGAAAAACTTATCCTATGGGGTAGCAAAGAAATAGCACCCTCTTTGTGGGGGAGGGGGGAGAATATCGAATTCTGTATTAACAGCTTCTACTGGATATACACTGTCTATGATCATACCAACAGTAGGTATATTCAAATACTCAGGAGACAGAAATGTAGAAAATCCAGAGATATTCCATATAAACAAAGGCTGTGTATTTGCTCATGGCATGGTATGTACCAGTGGCATTCAAACTGGGGTACGCCGGGTATCAATATTTTATATCTCAACATATTACAAATAATAGTGTGAGAACTGTTGGGGTTTACAGAAATTTCAAAAACAGTCTGGGGGGTATGCTTGGAAACAAGAAAGACCACTGGTATGTAGTTACTCACGTGACGTCACCAGACGGTTGATGCTCGGAGGAGTGCAGAGCTGAGATAAGCTCGGAATAGTCGGGCGCCTCTCTGGTGGGTTTGAGAGTCTCCAGTCCGGACGCGGTCTCCGTGTCCCTCGAGGGGGGTGGGTCTCTCGCGAGTTTGGCGTACTGCGCGTGGAGCGAGTGGAACCGACTGATGCTCTCACCGCTGAAGCAGCTGCGCTCCTCCCAGATGGACACCAGGCGTTGAATGCCTATACCAGTTTATTATTAGGCTTGATTCTATATTTAGTTACGCAATCCTACCAAGGTGTTTAGCATTTAAGAAGGAACTTTTCTTTGACATGTCATAGTTGAGGATTGTAGGAGTATGATACATAGAAATAGCAGACGGATGGAGATAGTGTGTGTGACTTTTGAATGAGATTACTCAGTGAATACTTGCCAACTGTCCCGTTTTTGGCGGGACGTCCCGCTTTTTTCACTCTCATATTGACCTAATGTTTACGAGTGTCCCGATTTTACTTAAAATTTCCCCATTATGTCCCGCTTTTTTAATTCTATGCATAGTACATTTCTATTGCGTCCCGCTAAATTCAACGCTGAGTCCCGCTCTTATCATGGCTCAGGTCGGCATGTAGTCAGTGGACTCACCCTGAGTTAGTTGGAAGTCTTCCTCCTTGTAAGCTATCTGCAATGCTTTGTGCATTACTTTCCCGAACTCCCGACACAGCTCCAAGCCTCTCTTCTTCGAGTTCTGAACGATGTCGTTGCTCAGGAAGAGAAGGGTCAGTTTTCTACCGGGACCAGCTTTGCACAGCTCCTTCAGCCAGATCTCCACGGCGGTACGGGCGTGTTTCCGGTGCTTGACCACCCAGAATGAGAGGGTCTGTATGCTGTGCTGTGAGTTCGTGAGCTCTTTCAGACGATGGTCCAGAGCCGAACTGGAGAAACGTTCATGCGCCGCCATCCTAGCTGCACTGGACTGGAATCAATGTAGATATGCTAGCCTAACTGTGAGAATAACGGATTTGGCTAATTTTGATTTGACAGCATTTCTCATCAATACTACTCGTGAAATGTTTTAGATTTTAGAGCTGTGGATTGGCAATAAATGACAGAATGGAATGAAAGTAATAGTGCTTCAATTTCTACAGACACGCATATAATTCTAATAATCGCTACACTATTATCTGCGTACATGCGAATATACAATTTCTCCACGAAAAGATACTCCAAATGATTATCCGTAGAGACTCTATTAGAAGATATTAATTAAAATAAATTTACAAATTGTACAACTCGTTTTATTTCGTAGTGATATTATGTCCTAAAATTGTGATGGAGAAAGGAACCAAATTTCTAACTTGAATAACTAATCTGATGTTTGTAGCTATGAAGAAGCGCTAACTCAGCTGAGCGAGAATGAAGGACTTATCTCACAGCTCAGCCAAGAACTTACCTTGGTGAGTTATACACTGAATACAAGAGTGGTTGTATTACAATGCAGCTACAGTCGATTGCTGTAAAACCTTGGATACCCGATTCAATATAGTTAATTTGAAGCATACAGATCATGAATCGAATTTGGTATAATGGAAGATACGCATGTACACTAAGCGAACAAAAGTATTTCAACACTTGATTCTTTCCCATACAAATAATGCTAAATGGGTCTATTCATGAAGAGGTTACTTCTAAACGGTATGGGATACAGCTAATCGGATTCCAGATTCGAATAATACGCATTCGAATTAGTCAAATTTGAATTTTTCTAATTAATCATTCATTCCTAACTTTTTGTAATTATCAATCAGTGTCACCTTATGCCACATACACCCATTTTGACCACTATACATGATGGCAATGAATTACCTATGGTGACTCAGGCTGATAAGATTGTTCATTGAGTTGAGTAATTTATTAAATATGTTCAACTATGACAAATTCGAATGTGTAGATTTCGAATCTGAAATCAGATTTTTAGTATCTCTTAGAATTTGAACGTATTGCCCTTCATGAAAAAAATCCGATTTAGTATTATTTGTATGGGAAAGAATCAAGTGTACAAATACTGTCCGCTTAGTGTATACATGTCTGGTCTATTGAACCGTTTGAGTTATACGCATTTGAAGAAATGTTCTGTTTGTAGACGAAGTCACAGCTTGGGGAGACTACTCGAGAACTGCTGGCTATCAGGGAAGTGATAGGAGATTCTCACGAGCTGGAGGCTATACCAGAAGAGACCATTGTTAGTTACCTGAACACCTTTTAAATATGTGAATTATAACCAATCAGTTTGTCCTGCTTAAAATGAAGAAAATATGATCGTTTTAATGTTGTCTATGAACTATAATTAGAAGTTAGATTCTAACTTAATTATATTCTATTTAGGACGAGGCCGATGAAGTAGTGGACAGCTCTTCTTTCTCTCTGGACAAGGTAAGATGGATTCACATTCTCACATACACTAACTGATTCTTTATTCAGAATCACCCTGCATAGCATTCTAATACAATGAACTAATTTAGATGTACTTTATCATCAATGATAGAATCACTCGAGTGTTTCAGACAATTATACTATAACACAATCAAAAATTTTAAAAATGTATGATGGGAATATATTTGACCAATTAGAATGCGTTGTTGTGCAGAGTACAGAATTAGCACATGGTGCTATGGTAATTAATCTCTGTAAAGAAGCTTGATTGTTCATCGAAACAGATTGAATGAAGTCTGATTCAACACTGTTGTTCCTAATCTCGGTGTACAGCATGCATAGCTATCTGTGTACGTAAATAATGCACCAAACATATGTCCAGTTTAACAAGGATTTACAAGAAACTGTAAAAAGTACAGATTATATTTGGTAATTAACTCAGCCAGTAATCAGTCAAACTTTCCTATCGTGAGTGAAAATATTCATCAGGAGTTTTAGGAGGTTTTATATCTTGAGAGTCACCAGGATTTTATTCATTCAAGTAAATGAGTAGGAATTCTGTCCAAATAATTAATACATGACACACGCTAATAAAAAAAAATAATTGTCCTACATAGCTTGAATTTTTTCAGATTGACGCACCAATCCTTCGATGAATTGGCTTCACCCAAACATGTCCATTTTCTCAGTACATGCAGCAGTTATCTAGATTGAATAAGTAATTGAAAATCTGAGTACATTCATTGTTGTCTTGTAAAGTTTCTGATAACAAATCCGCTTAGTTCACCATGAGAGTACAAGTATGAAATACCTATGACTCATCTTGTTGTGAACCAGAGCCGTACAAATACTGAATTCGTAGTAGAGTTCAATTTTTTAATAAATAAATAGAAATTATAAAAGTTATCATTTTTGGTACTTAATCTGAACACAAATTGTCTGGTTTCACACAACACAGGAGACATTGAACCGAACTCGTGAATGATCAGAAATTTCGTGTGACGATGATCACGAACTGAGAAGCTTTTTTGGTTGCAGATATTAGAATTAACTTTTAAAAATATGCTATCTAAATATTTCTTCAGTCCTTCGTAACAACAGAAAAAGAATTAGTATTTTCCGTTTGCTTGTTATCATTACTCGAACCATGGATATTTAGCTACCATTTCAAACGATTCTAATTCTAACTTTATTTATTTTTAGTTTATAAGTAAACAAATGAACAAACAACAATTCTCAATGATTGTCTTAATAATATTTTCTAAATTAAAATATACGAAATAATGGCATTATTATTGTAAATAAAATTAAACATTTTTTATTTTAGTTAACTTTACAAGATGAGTGTCTAACAACGATAGCCTGTAAGCTGTGTGGAGAAACAGTCCAGTAAGTAACCCAAACAAATTTGTTTACAAACACAAAACTGTTTGTTTATATATGTTTGTTTATATATGTTTGTTTATATATGTTTATTTATATATGTTTATTTATATATGTTTGTTTATATATGTTTGTTTATATATGTTTATTTATATATGTTTGTTTATATATGTTTGTTTATATATGTTTATTTATATATGTTTGTTTATATATGTTTATTTATATATGTTTATTTATATATGTTTGTTTATATATGTTTGTTTATATATATTTGTTGTTTAGATTTGATGATTTAAACCATCACTCCAAAAGATGTTCCACTTCCTCACCACTTCGAGATGCAGACATCTCTAAATGGTGAGATATAGCATTCCAATCTTGCATTCCTATTGTCAAGGAGTTTGAAGGTGTTTACGCTATAGGGTAGAGGATATAATGAAACAGGACAACTCTCTCCAGATCACTCTAACCAGGTCCAACCCCTTATCAGGAGAAACTGCCCCCTTCAAAGTCATCTCTAAGGTCAGAGACTAATACTATATTTACAATCGAATTCTTTAATTGGGACAAAATTCCAGTAACGGAATCTTCTCAGCATAGTAATGCCCTTAATTGCATCAGTTAATTGGGATATAATCGAGTTAAAATGACAGGAATAAAGTGTCCCCATTAATGGAGTCACATAGAGTATGGTATATACCCTTGGCCATCTAACTGTATTCTTTTTCCCTCACTCAAACTTATTCTGTTAAACCAATGTAACTTTCACAATACATTTAAACTCATTTAATTGGCTATCGTACAGAGAGGGTCTTATCATAGCATTTGATGA
This sequence comes from Aphrocallistes beatrix, assembly GCA_963281255.1. Lineage (NCBI taxonomy): Eukaryota > Metazoa > Porifera > Hexactinellida > Sceptrulophora > Aphrocallistidae > Aphrocallistes > Aphrocallistes beatrix. Next base: position 4,834,757 of record OY725494.1, read on the forward strand.
CTGTGCATTCATAACTTTATTAAAATGTTAATAATACTTTTAACGATTGTTTATTCTAAGCAAACCTGATTATAATGCCATTCCTCACTATAACCTTGCCGTAATCACATTAATGTTGATGTGTGCAGTTTTGCACTCCATTATGATATCTTATTCAGAGATTCACTAAGATGGTCAGGGTTGTATCATGTTAAAGTGTGTGGGTTAACATAACACGGCAGTTAGATCATGTCTGTAGAAACTGGACACTTCCAACGTTATCAGAGATGATACTTTGTTGATGGCGTTGCATTAATAGAATTCTCAGCATTTTACTGAGCAATGTTAGACCCGTATTGCCAACATAATCAATGGTGTTTTGAAGGAGTGAAATTGGAATTTCAAATACAGTAGTGGATGCTGATGAATAGTATTGTTTTATCCGCGGGCTTTTCAAATACTTTTGAAGAAATCCGTATCGAGGATATGTTTAAGATAACTTAATGCTCTTACACCTGCACCCACTCTACATACATGCCAACTTGAGTCATGATAAAGCGGGACGCAGCGTTGAATTTCGCGGGACATGGCGGGACGCAATAGAAAAGTATTCTATATCGAATAAAAAAAAGCGGGATATAATGGGGAAATTTCATGTACAAGCGGGACACTCGTTAAAATTAGCTCAATAGAAGAGTGAAAAAAGACAGTTGGCAAGTATAACTGTATCAATCCTGTTTACAGATGAGGCTACAGCAGAATCAGCATAAGTGTATGGAGGTGTACAGGTCTCACGGAGATTTCTATTGGCTACACGCAGCTATGCAGGTAATGTATTATGCACATAAAATTGTCGTTTCTATTTAATTGTGAAAGTTCACTTGAAGACTTTGGATAGCATGTAGTTAGGGACTTCTAAAACTTGAGATTAAAGATCTGTGTTTTATCTCCGTTTAGCTCGCATCTCCTGAACGCATCGTACCTCCACTACAACACCAGATATCTCTATTCGGTTAGTTGAATTTGAAATGTTCTATTTATAGAATATTGCGGCTTTGCAATGCAAAGTGGAAATTTCATGGAAAGTTATTTCATTAAATTTGTATTAAAAATCCTTAATAAATATTTCTAGAAACAATAACTGAATTCCAGAGGTTTCTAAACAGAATAGCATCACACAATGTAAGTTCTGCTACTATACTAATAATAACATATTTGAGCCTACAATTCTAACTCACATTCCTTTTCTCCCTATAGCATCTAAGGACTCATCCTCTTGTCATGACATTCCTAACAGGAACTAACGAGGTAGTTACATACGTATATCATATTCTATATATTGCATTAGTTCCTGAGAAAATCAACACTTATAATGAGCTCTTCAAACTTTGTGTAACACATTCGAGAGTAGAGGTATACCAAGTTGTGTATGAAACTTTCAGAAGTGTTTTGTAACATTTGAATGGGTCCGAGTGGTCTGGTTTTATTAAAAGAGCCCTTATGAAATAGGAGAACCAGAAATATAATTTAGGATAGCTTCTGAAATGAAAAATTATGAAATTGAGTTACTATTTGAAACACAAAGAGCTTTGCCATTGAAATTTAAAGCAATACAAATCCCTTATTAATACACCGTCTCCTCAGTAGTACGAGATATCCCGTTTCCCATTCAATCCGTGAGTGTTGGTTTGTGTGTAGAGTATCCGGCTAGCTCGCACTCAGTATAGACAGAGCAGATCTGAAGCTTTGCAGACTGAGTACAGACCCCAGACCAGGGATGGAGAACAGGAGTCATCTCTAGCTGACACTAAGGTGATTCTATTTTTAGACTGATACTTATTATAGAACTCTCAAACTGTTGAAACAAGTGCGAATTCAACTTTCATTCAGCTCTGTTTGTTCGATCGCCAATATATTATGCTTATTATTATATGCTATTTTTAGAACTACTTGACATCATTGGAGGGCAATCTTCTGGGACTGCACAACTACTTCCAAGAGGCACGGAAGATTGACTATGGTATTCACAGCGATGTTATTATTATTATTGTTGTTGTTGTTGTTGTTGTTGTTGATTAGACAGGTGTTTATGGGTATTTGTTGTAGGAGGTCCAGGCAAATGGTTGGAAGCTCTCAGTCTTAACGAACCCAGAAACACGTACACTAAGGTAACACCACTCTATAAGCTAGTCTAAAATTAGAATATCACCTGAATAGCATACAGTTAGTCGATCTCTTAAGAACGGATTCTTGCTAATAACTTCCAACATTTCTCTATGCAACCAAAATATTGTTTTTTACATAATTTTACGGTCACTGTGTGTGTGCTATGTCATTCATACTGTTGTTCTATCTCGTGTTTACTCTCTGACTCTTGCAAGTACTGACTTCACGGAGAATGTAGGAAGTTATTGAAGGATTCTCTCAGAAGTGTTATGACGTACTTTAATATGCGTTATTTAGATGATTCAATATACTTCCATGTGTAAGCAATAGTGTTTTTTATACATATCTATTCTTAATGTAGACTGTGATCAGTGATATATCCCGGATCTTCCAAACAATAAGCAACAAACAGGTAATAAATACAAATATGTATAATCATATTATTCTATTCTTAAATTTAAGCTTAGTCTGAATACAGTCGACTCCGCTTAATAGGGCCACATCGGTCAGAGGACATTTTGCCCCGATTAAGCGGAGAACCCTATTAACCGATGTGTGAGAGCTATTCCGGCCCTGCCAAAAGTGACCCTATTAAGCGGAGTCGACTGTATTTGTTTATATGAGCTAACCTCTGGAGTCAAATCTGTTTACAAATAATTCCTTTAAAGATAAATTCACACAATATTAATCTATTTTTAACACATTCGGTCCGTGTATGTAGGCAGAAGAGAGCATCGAAGATTGGACTCTGATTCAGAATCTACAGAGCACCATTCAGTACATAACCTCTGCGAGGGTGAGTGGCAAATTTGAATACAATTATGCACTCTAACATATCTATAAATAGAATATTTAATAATATAATTTTATCAAAGTTTATGCTACGGCCCTAGAGACGACTTTTACCATTGGCATGTGAACTGTTTTAGTTCCAAGCATTCAACCAATCAGCTACACTGCTTGAAGTACTATTTTAGTCGAGAGTGAAATTATATTTGGCGGCGAAACGTTTTTCCGAAATTTGTTGTATACACCCAATCTTACCAAATTGAAAAGAGGACACTGATATTATTCTTAGATTCATGTAATAAACAAATTTAAATGAGGCAACATATCAATACAAACAAATATGCACTGTATTAGCTAGATAATGCTAGCACTGTATAATATAGTAGAAATGTAAACATGCACATACACACATACAAAGAGGTAAACAATGATGTTTCATCTTTCAAGAACGTGAAACACCAAAAAGATACAGAAACATTACAAACAAACAAAAACACAAGTTCCAGAAATTATTCACAATGCGATTTCCTGCACTAGATTTCCCAATGCAGACTTCTCCACTAGTAGTATCTCCATTGCTATCCATATTGGTGTCTCAATTAAGATTATAATATTTGAAGTGGATTCAATTTAGCTTTAAAATTACTCGATTTTCACTCTATAATATGTAAATAGAATAATACAAGAATACATAATCTCAAAAGAGAGGTTATAATCTCAGAATCCAGATTAGAATGGAATTCAATTCATTGGTTGTTCAGGGTATCAGCTAGCTTAGCAGATGAAATAATATTCAATGCTCAATCAGCAAGTAATTGCACAGCAATGAATTCACTAATAAAAGTATATACAAGAAACCATCTGAATGTAAGAGCGTGTGTATATTAATGAATCGTTTTATTAATAGATTATATCAGATCCATTCAATGCTATTTCGTATTAATTTTAACTTTTCTAAGGTAATATTTGAGGTTACATCATATCCATAGAGTGTGGAATGCATTTCGTTGATAGACACACCAACATTACATTAATTAATATTTTAAGCAGTTGAATCTATCACTCAAATTGAGCTTAAAAATCTAAAAATTGTCACTCAGTCCATAAAATACCTAAACTTTTCCAATTGTTCCAGAAGTCTGTACGGACACACATATAAAATTGAGATTTGTATACGTATATAACGTATGTATAAATATAATCATGTTTCTAAATATGTTTAGGGATTGCTAGAGAGAATAGAACAGACAATGGAGAAGTATCTATTCTGGGATGAAGAAGTGCAAAACTGTGAGAATATAAACAATCAACACCTCTCAACACAGCATTCCAACTACTCAACAAGTAACCAAGGCAACTCAACACCTGTCCATTTGAGTCCGAGTGACTCTAACGACGACTTGAGTGTTTTTGATGACTCAGGAATGTCTGAATCTGGCGGTAGTTCCAACCCCAGCGTACAGTACACGTCTGCACACTACAGCACTGCTAGCATCAGTCAGAAGTGGGCAGAGGTGAATTGCTTGTGCATATCGTGATAAAATTTAATGACTTAAATTATTGACAAACCCTGGTCACTATACACCTGCAATAGTCTGGATCAACTAATTAAACCTAATAACTTCTCCTCCAATCAGGATCGAGCTTTTTTATATATTGTTGCATAATTCTGACCAATCAAATTTGCGTAGCGAAATTTCAAAATTTCATTTCTCCCATTATTATATCTCATTTATACTCGTCTCACTTCTTCCGTATCCTACAATTCGCTCGCAATACAGAATCATCAAATAGTATAATGATGACGTAATCACGTAGAAATTAGTTAGAGAACTTGTGTAAACTTATCTTTCCATCCACATGCATTACTGGCGTGTATTTCTAGGCTAACGGCCACTGCTCAAATGCCCGAGAAGAACTAGAGACAATGTGTAAGAGCCTCGCTACAGAGCTTGCGTACTTTGATTACCTCAAAGAGAAAGACATCAGGAATATCCTCATTGACTACGTCACTACGCAACATGAACATATGCAGAAGGTAGATATCATCAATCTTTTTAAATTAGAATTTCACACACGAAATATTGTTAATTTTGACTCTTTCAAAATAGCTTCAAAGCAAATGGTACGCAATGAAACTTCTGCTGGAAACCCCCATACAACCGGAAAACAGATCAATTGAGTTCATCTATGAAGACCAGGAGGCCTGCTAACAGTGCCCAATCAAAATCCACCTTTTCTCCTTATGACACATACGCACACATTCCACTGATAACACAGTGGCTATAAATAGTCGTAACCGCTGCTATTCTCTCAAGTGTGATTCCTATCTATCTTTTGTAATTCTAATCACTCACAACTGTAATAAATAGATATTTTAAGCCTGTGTCTAATTTTAGTAGTTGGGGAATTTAGTTCGATAACGAAATCAGAGCCTGTATCGGTCTTTCTTTGGCTTCAACCCTTTGCTTGCCAAAATCCTGGACCAGCTCTGTACGAAATGTACCGGACTCCTAAAACAAAATAGATTTCTTCTAAGTACTGTAGCGTAGATTCATGAGATCAAAGATCCGTGATTCTCATACAGTAGAACCTCGATAATCCGACACTTGTATAATCCTTTATCTTTTCATATCAAAATTATTAGTAATAATACAGTGATTAAATATTACAAGTGCGCTTCGCTTGCTTGCGCTGCGCGGCTTGCGGACACTGTGTGTCTGCAGAGTCTCGCTTCAAGTGCCTGGGGATATTCAAGAAACGGTCGCTTTTCTAATTCTCCACTAAAAATGTCATTTATCTACGGTTAATCATGAGTTCAGGACTGGAGAAGTAAATTAAGTTCATGATAAATGGAATTTACTTATAAAGCTAACTAATCCAAGAATGTAATGTCAATTTGAATCTAAAAATTTAACAAAATAAAGATTATTATATTTGAATAACTCAAACTACTTCAGTCGAGTAACCTTAATTAACAACAATCGAGATATGTTATGTACTATACTCAATCAATTGATAATTAAATAACTTCTAAAGATCGAATAATAAACTCAAAATTGCTGCATTCAATCATTTAAGTGAAATAGAATCGTGTGAATCGCATTATAGTAGAACCCTAATAATTGATTGGTTCTCACATGAACCAATGAATTTCAATCATAAATAGTCCCTTCGACTGTATGTACAGGGTGTTTCATAAGTCGTGGCCAAAAATTTTTTTATATCAATAGTTGTTTTTCTAATGGACCATGAGCATTACTATTTCCTATTCTGCTGCTTTACTGCGGTATTACAATCACTCTATTTTCAACCATTATTTCGTTTATATTATTTCCTGTTACTTTTTTTTTTGATAATTTGTACTTTTTGTTCATTTTTTAAAAATGAATGTGTCTGACTACGGGTTAGTCATGCGTTCTAAGGCAATCGGGATGATAGAATCAGGAGTACCTAAAAAAGAGGTAGCCAAGAGGCTTAATGTTGGATATCGTTCGGTTCGAAGATGGTCACAATCCAATAATTCGGGAGTTTCACTGGAAACCAAGGGGCGGTCTGGACGTCCGCCGATTTTAGACCGTGTGAGCAAAATTGTTATTGCTAAATCTATCGGCAAACGACTCCAGTCAACGAGGAAAATCTCGAAGAAACTGCGAAGAAAAGGCTACACTATTTCTCCAACTACTGTTTATAGGCATTTGAAGGACCATATCGGTGCGAGGTCGTACAAACGTCCAAAAAGGCCACGGATTACCGACAGGATCAAAGAAAAACGACTTTCTTTCGCCCTAGCCCATCAGCATTGGACTGTTGATGATTGGAAAAAGGTTTTGTGGTCGGATGAGTCCCTCTTTGAGTTGTTTGCATCCCCGAATCCACAAAATGACCGCGTTTGGGACAAAACCAGCGACAGATTAGAGCCTGTCTTCAAAGTGAAATTTCCAGCGAAGGTCATGGTATGGGGTATGATGTCCCATTCTGCTGTTTCGGAACTGCACATAGTCCCTCAAAAGCAAACTGTAAATGGTGCTTACTATCGGGATCATATTTTAAAGAGGACCTGTGTTGATGCAATTCGAAGAAAGCGTAAAACAGGTGGTATTTGTGAGAGGGCTATGCTACAGAACATGTCAAATTTTCTGTTCATGCAAGACGGTGCACCAGCTCACACTGCTAATTTGACTCAAGCATGGTGTTCAAAGAACTTCCCAAGATTTTGGAAGAAAGGTGAATGGCCAGGTAATTCTCCCGACCTAAATCCTATTGAAAATATATGGGCAATTCTTTCAGATAGGCTAGATGAAATGGGACAAATATGCAGAACTGAAGATCTAATTTCAAGACTCAAAATAGCATGGTCCAGTATCGATCCGAAAATTCTGAACAATTTAGTTGAAGGAATGCCTAAGCGAATTGCGCAGGTTATAGAGAGTAATGGTGATTATATTCATAAATAATACAATCTATTCGTGCACAATTTTCGTTTATTTTCTTTGATTTTGGTAGTGGCCACGACTTATGAAACACCCTGTATTGTAAATGCAAGTCACCACTGTTTAACCGTAGAATGCACACTGGGGCACTGTCCCCGATATCACAGATGTCTCCCAAGCCATTTTCTATGGACTGAAGCCATATAAATGCTGGGCATTCTACAGTTATATCCCAATATATTTGTATTTTAAAATAATCGAATTTCAATCGTCAGCACAATTTGTCACCTATTTCGGCGAGGAGTGAAAATTTCGGTTAGATCTTCGAACTTAACTGTAGAATGCCCAGCATTTATATGGCTTCAATGCCATAGAAAATGTCTGGGAGACATCCGCGATATCGGGGACACTGTGTCCCCTCTGGGCATTCTACGGTTAATCGTAGATTCATCATTTGGTAGGTGTCAAATGATGAATCTACGATTAAGTTCGAAGATCTAACCGAAATTTTCACTCCTCGCCGAAATAGGTGACAAATTGTGTTGACCATTGAAATTCGATTATTTTATAATATAAATATACTGGGATTTAACTGTAGAATGCCCAATTTTCATATCCCTACGACTTGCCAATTCTTCAATCAAATTCGGACAAACAAACAAAAAATCCTAGCGTTTTAATATATAAGATTTACCCATGTTCCCAATAATAGTGGTAGTCAACACTAATACAACAGCTGCAGGTCTGTAATGCACTATGATCAGATCAAACGTTAATATCAATATCAGAAGACCCTTCCCAAATCATTTTATACAGAATGAGGGAATGAAATCATATAATTAAGGAAAATCACAGCATTACATGAATATAACAGTAATAGCATTATCAGAACTGATAAACCTAGAAATCGCGTACGAATATAATGATGAAGAAGATAATGCCTAGTAACATACAGCTACAATACCTTGCGATGATAAATAGCTTCGAATTACATACATTTCCATAACATATGAAACGTGATATAACTGAGTGGTTCTTAACTAAATTATCATTATCTACTTGGCTTATATCTCCTTCAGTATTTTTTCTGACTAGGGCTGCAAACTTTTCCCAACGTTGACAGAAGACGATTAAGAGACCAATTACAGTGCTTAGGAACATTAGTATTGTCATGACCATGAGCAAACTCAACGCTTTCCACTCCACATAATGTGCGACGATGATTGATATGACGAAACTAACAACCAGTCTTATTATGAACTTCTGAATCGCATCGATCCTTTGTTGACAACACGCATTCATCACACCTTGTTCAAGTAAAAAAACGTCCCCTAAAAGAACAATGGCTAGAATTTTCATACCAAAGGATAGATTAGAAGCTAACATTGCATCTGTTGTGAACAGTTTACTGAATGGTTGACTTGTCATGCACACAAAACTAGAAATGAGAATCATTACTATCAAGCAATAAATCAAAGAAAATATCGCAACTCTTCTAGCTTTATTTGGTTCATTCGCACCAAGGATATGGCCAACACGAACAGTAATCGCACTACTGTAACCATAAGCAAAAAGACAGAAAGCAAACCAAATTGAATAGAGGATGGAATAAATAGCTAACTGTGTCTCACTTCGAGCTATAATCCCCAATATTATCATAGGAGATATGCCTGTTTGGAAAATCGATGCAAAACTCTGTATTGTGGTGGATAATGCGTACTGCATAGTGTGATACCATTCTCCAATCATTTCTACAGTCCAATCGACATTGGTTAATATGTGTGTGTTTGTGAATCGAATGTGTGCGTAGATCAACAAAGCTATGAGGTACGTGCTGATGCAGTAACCAGCTGCTGCTCCAGCTAAACCTGTGTCGAAATGGAATATGAAAATGTACTGTAAGATCCCATTGAGAGCGCAACCTAAGAGGAGATAGAGCAGAGGAGGCCAAACTACCCCGTTAGCTTGTAGATATCCGATCGCTGCTTTTTGGTACAGATAGGGCGGTAGAACGAAACAGTAGACCGTTGCATACCTTCCTACCTGGTAGGCTAGCTGCCCGTCTTGTGTTACGAGGTAGACGATAGGACGTGCACTTATGTAGAGAGCACACAGTGGGAAGATTGTGAGAGCTGACATGAAGAGAATTCGATAGAAATACAATCCTACCATCCTGTACTGTTTAGCTCCGAATGCTTGGGAACAGAGAATATTGGCATAAGCTGCTATTCCTAATCCCAACGGGTACGAAGTGGCGTTTGAAAACATCTGTGCTACGTAGAGTGCACTCAGCATTAGAGTGACTTCACTTCCTGAACTCCTCCCGATAAATACATTGCTCAACTTCATTTGTATTCCTTCTGTGAAGTATGAAATAGCTGTAGGGAACGCGAGGAAAGTGAGTATTTTAGCTTCTTGAAACATCCAACAATATCGTTCCAATTTCATTTTTGCAAATAGAATGTTCATTTCATTTTTCATTTTATAATATTGGTCAATGACTACTTATCTATACACCTTTATAGCATGGAATGAAGTTGGATATCCCTTGAATACAACAAAACGATCCCTTGAGGCAGTTTCACGTTCATAGTTACACGAGACTGAAGGATGAATACGTAGGACAATAGACTATTACTAAGACGTTATTGTTGCAAAAGTTCACATGGACCCTATATAAATCTATCATTCTTTATTTTCAATTTGATAGCAGTGTGTACATGATATTGATGGTATCATCAGGTAAACAAAATAACACGACATAATTTAGTGGTACGTGTACCATACCAATTTATTCGCATACCACTAAATTATGTAGTCTGCCATCAAATTGTGTCAAATTCCATTAAATTATGACGCTTGACACAATTTGGTGACGATTGTTTGACAAAACTAATGATAGAATATCATGGTGTAAAATATCAAAGATTAATAGTATCCATGATACAGTCGAAACCGGTTTTTCTTACTCTTTATAGTGTAAGAAATTCCTGGTTACTAGTACATTTCATCGGTTTTTTATCACACTTTTTTATCACTAAATCGGTTTGTTATTACTATAGGTTTATCCTTACTATCGGTTTATTCTTACTATATTGATCTGAAAAGAAATAGTAAGAAAAAACCGGTTTCGACTGTACTAGTATATTAAAGGTATATGTAGCAAGAATATCATGCAACATAACTGGAGGAAAGCACACTGAGAAATCATGAGTATGCATTTGAGTGTCTTCCTTGTATGCTCTGTACGGAATGATTGTTACAATATACAGTAAAACCTCCATTAGGGAACACCTCCGATTAAGGAACACCTTCATATAGTGAACAGCTAGCAGCGATCCCTGTTAACTGTGTAGCGTTCCCAATGTGCAGCGTTCCCTGTGTTCCCTGTTAACAGGGAACACTCTTTCCCAAATGTCACTTAGTCATTCATATGGTGTCAAAGTACACATATCCGTTGTTAAAATTTAGATTAGTCACCATATGGTTGCGCAATAGGTTATACGTATTTGTGATTTTCAGAGGCCGTTTAGGGGCACTTCTAAGTGTTTTTATCATATATTTTTTCACATAGAACTGAGATGTGAATGGGTTAATACGAAAAATTTGGATTTTTTTCACGGAATGTTGCTACATTCCAGTGTTGCTATGGAAACGTGTTTTGGTCAGTTGGGGTTATATCTTGAAAACCGCGATAGCCAGACATTCAAATGTAATTCCATTTGATAGCGAATATACTACTTCCTATCAAGCGATAATATAACTTCGACGTCTAAATTCAATGGTTTACGATATATTCGATAATTTATCATATTGATCACATTTGGTAATTTGTCCAATATCTCGTAAACAATTGAATTTAGACATCGGGATTATATTATCGCTTGATAGGAAGTAGTATGTTCGCTATCAAATGGAATTACATTTGAATGTCTGGCTCTTGCGGTTTTCAAGATATAACCCCAACTGACCAATACACGTTTCCATAGCAACACTTGAATGTAGCAACATTCTATGAAAAAAATCCAAACTTTTCGTATTAACTCATTCACATCTCAGTTCTATGTGAAAAAAATTATGATAGAAACACTTAGAAGTGCCCCTAAACGGCCTCTGAAAATCACCAAATTTGTCACAAATATAATTATTGCGCAACCATATGGTGACTAATCTAAATTTTAACAACGGATATGGGTACTTTGACACAATATTTATATATGCTGATAATACATTCTTAAGCTCTATTGTGCTTTGTTAATGATTTAAGGCAGCTCATGTATTAGTTCAACCATCTTCTACCGCATCCCTAGTTCCAAATCCGCAAGTTACTATGAGGCCTTATATACAGTAGGCTATGACTGAGACATAATACATTGGATATATTCTGATTGATGAATAATTTTCTTGTGGGCAACTTGTAATTGAGCAACACAACAATGTTACAATGAAATTTACATATATAACAATAAATTCCTCTCCAGCGCCCCCCTGAGGCAAGCAAACGCCCCCGTTGGGAACCACTGATCTACACAGTGCTATCAAATTGAAAATAAAGAATTATAGATTTTAATAGGATCCATGTGAACTTTAGTAACAATAACGTCTTAATAATAGTCTATTGTCCTACGTATTCATCCTTCAGTCTCGTGTAACTATGAACGTGAAACTGCCTCAAGGGATCGTTTTGTTGTATTCGAGGGAAATTCAACTGCATTGCATGCTATACAGGTGTATAGGTAGGTAGTCATTGGCCAATATATTATAAAATGAAAAACGAAATGAACATACTATTTGCAAAAATGAAATTGGAACGATATTGTTGGATGTTTCAAGAAGCTAAAATACTCACTTTCCTCGCGTTCCCTACAGCTATTTCATACTTCACAGAAGGAATACAAATGAAGTTGAGCAATGTATTTATCGGGAGGAGTTCAGGAAGTGAAGTCACTCTAATGCTGAGTGCACTCTACATAGCACAGATGTTTTCAAACGCCACTTCATACCCGTTGGGATTAGGAATAGCAGCTTATGCCAATATTCTCTGTTCCCAAGCATTCGGGGCTAAACAGTACAGAATGGTGGGATTGTATTTCTATCGAATTCTCTTCATGTCAGCTCTCACAATCTTCCCACTGTGTGCTCTCTACATAAGTGCACGTCCTATCGTCTACCTCGTAACACAAGACGGGCAGCTAGCCTACCAGGTAGGAAGGTATGCAACGGTCTACTGTTTCATTCTACCGCCCTACCTGTACCAAAAAGCAGCGATCGGATACCTACAAGCTAGCGGGGTAGTTTGGCTTCCTCTGCTCTATCTCCTCTTAGGTTGCGCTCTCAATGGGATCTTGCAGTACATTTTCATATTCCATTTCGACACAGGTTTAGCTGGAGCAGCAGCTGGTTACTGCATCAGCACGTACCTCATAGCTTTGTTGATCTACGCACACATTCGATTCACAAACACACACATATTGACCAATGTCGATTGGACTGTAGAAATGATTGGACAATGGTATCACACTATGCAGTACGCATTATCCACCACAATACAGAGTTTTGCATCGATTTTCCAAACAGGCATATCTCCTATGATAATATTGGGGATTATAGCTCGAAGTGAGACACAGTTAGCTATTTATTCCATCCTCTATTCAGTTTGGTTTGCTTTCTGTCTTTTTGCGTTTGGTTATAGCAGTGCGATTACGATTCGTGTTGGCCATATCCTTGGTGCAAATGAACCAAATAAAGCTAGAAGAGTTGCGATATTTTCTTTGATTTATTGCTTGATAGTAATAACTCTAATTTCTAGTTTTGTGTGCATGACAAGTCAACCATTCAGTAAACTGTTCACAACAGATGCAATGTTAGCCTCTGATATTTCCTTTGGTCTGAAAATTCTAGCCATTGCTCTTTTAGGGGACGTTTGTTTACTTGGACAAGGTGTGATGAATGCGTGTTGTCAACAAAAGATCGATGCGATTCAGAAGTTCATAATAAGACTGGTTGTTAGTTTCGTCATATCAATCATCGTTGCACATTATGTGGAGTGGAAAGCGTTGAGTTTGCTCATGGTCATGGCAATACTAATGTTCCTAAGCACTGTAATTGGTCTATTAATTGTCTTCTGTCAACGTTGGGAAAAGTTTCCAGCCCTAGTCAGAAAAAATACTGAAGGAGATATAAGCCAAGTAGATAATGATAATTTAGTGAAGAACAACTCAGTTATATCACGCTTCATGTGTTATGGAAATGTATGTGATTCGAAGCTATTTATCATCACAATGTATTGTAGCTGTATGTTACTAGGCATTATCTTCTTCATCATTATATTCGTACGCTATTTCTAGGTTTATCAGTACTGACAATGCCATTATACTATTATATACATTTAATGTTGTGATTTCCCTTTTGCTAATTATACGCTTTCATTCCTAATGAAAATGTGTAAATGATTTGAGAAGGATCTTCTGATATGCAAAGTTTGTTCTAATCCTAATGGATTATAGACCAAATTATATAGGTAATGCGGAAATGGTTCGACTTTTCGAAAAAGGAAATACGTAGTTCGAATTGCAGATTTAGGAAATAGTTCGACTTTTTATCATTAGGATTAATGGTGGTTTTCATGAACTATTTCCTTTGTTGGAAAGTCGAACTATTTCCGTTTTTTGTGCGAACTATTTCCACCATACCAGGAGATATACATACATCATGAATAATTTCAAGAAAAATCTAGGGTAAAAAAATTAGTTTCTAAATGGAGTTACAGCAACAACTTCATTTAGAAAACTAATTATTTTACCTTAGATTTTTCTTTATCGGTTAAAATATGGAAAGAAAGATTGCTTATCAGAGATATAATGGGAAATTAGCCATTTTCTAACAAATAAAATAGCAAATCAGTTGATCGAATACAACAAGTCAACGAGAGGAAAGGAATTAGTTGAACTCAAAGTTGATGCCACCATCTCCTCCCCCCGAGAACAGTCCGGTTTTCTTTTGCTCCACAACCACTGCCTGTCCCTGGGCCGCTTGCATCTGCACCATAGTGGGGGCAACCCCTGGGGGCGGCGGCTACAGGAGAGAATAGGTTTAGCTCAAGTTTTAAAATAGAGCATTGACATGTCGAGTCAAAATATCATAAAGCCTGGCGTGGGCTGTCATATCATAATATGTACAGTCGACTCCGCTTAATCGGGCCACTGTTTAATCGGGTCAGCCGCTTAATTAGGCCACTGTTTAATCGGGTCAGCCGCTTAATTAGGCCACTGTTTAATCGGGTCAGCCGCTTAATAGGGCCACTGTTTAATCGGGTCAGCCGCTTAATCGGGCCACTTTTGGCAGGACCGGAATAACTCTCACACATATAAGCTAATACAAAATATTTTCGGTTAATAGGGTCCTCCGCTTAATCGGGGCAAAATGTCCTCTGACCGATGTGACCCTATTAAGCGGAGTCGACTGTATATTGTTTTTGTTCACGTTTAGGCTATATTATTGCAATAGCACATATGCCCGGGAGTGACTGACGCAAACACGAAGTGTTCGCCAGCAACGCAGCGGAAACAAGCGAAGCGCGCTTGTAGAGAATAATGGACAGCATGAAACGTATTGATGCAACGAAATAGGTTACGCAAATTTGATTGGTCAGATTTAACAATAGGGTAGGAAAAGCTCAATTCTGATTGGATGATATTGTTTTCAGGCTAGGGAATATCTGCAGATATATTGTTGATGATTGTTTGTCAATATTTTAATAACATTAAGAAACGTCTATAAATAGGTGTAAGACCCACTCGCACCTATATGTTTATCTAAACATAGTTATCTTATTATAATGTACATAGTTTGAAATTGGCATAACTGAATATGGAACTATTCTCCTAGTCTGTAAGCAGTAATAAAGAAATAGTTGCGTGTATATATTCAATTAAGAAAGATGGCTAACTAAGAAGGGCATATTATACAAGTATTTCAACAAGCGCGCTTCGCTTGCTTGCGCTGCGCGGCTGGCGGACACAAAGTGTCCGCCGGGGGCGCCCTTTGGGCCCCTGGGCTCACATTGATCAATTATAAGGGAGATAACTAGGGATGGAAACAGCTAAGCTGTTAACAGCCAACGCAAAATTGTAGCTATTAACAGCTATCGCTAAATTTTAATTTATATCTGTCTATCTATTTTTATAATCTAAATTTGAGATAAATTATTCAAAAATATAGATATTATTATAGAACCATATAGCTTAACCTTGACTGTTATGTAAATATTTACTATTTTATATTGGGTTTTTTTTTTAATGATTCAATTTGTTTTGCCTATCCCACTAAATATTGCATGTCCCTTTTGACATTTATAGATTGACTCTTGTTTTAAATTTTTATTGACTTTATTATCGTTATTTCATTATTCATCAACTTCTCCCTTAATTAGCTTCTAAAAATATTTATTGTTTGTGCAATGGCTGAAAACTACAAGAATATCTACGATATTTACAAGCGTCTCAACGACACAATGCAATGTAAATTGTGTCCTCAAACGATGAAGTTCACCTCTAGCAAAGCGAATTATTCGACCCTAAGAAACGATTTAGTCAATAAACACTACGATGTCTATAGGAAGCAAGGTTCCAAAATTGGATCGTTGGGCAATAAAGAGTGATATAGAAGTCTTTCCCATGGACATTAATAATAATAATAATAATATACATTTATATAGCGAGATTCCATTATTAATATGTTCAAGTGCGCTGTACAATTCAATTAAAGTAGGTGTGTGTTATGTATGTATGTGTATGTATGCGTATGTATGTGTATGTATGCTTGTAAGGTATGTATATGCATTGAAATTAATTTAAGTGGATGTGTCGTGCGCGATACGGAAAAGAAGAGTTTTCAAGAGTTTTTTGAAGAGAAGAAGTGAGGGGGCATTCCGAATGCTCGGAGGCAGAAGATTCCACTCAACAGGCGCAGCTAAAGTGAATGCACGATCACCCAGAGTTTTGGAAGATTTGATAGTAGGATGCTCAAGGAGGATGGCGTTGGATGATCGTAGAGTACGATTGGATGACTTAACCTGTATGAGCTGGATGATATAGTCCGGAGCAAGAGAATGGATGGCTTTGTAAGTCATGAGGAGGATTTTTCGCTTCAATGTTTTTCAATTTTACTATGTATGTCTGTAGCGGGACGCAGCGTTGAATTTCGCGGGACATTGCGGGACGCAATCGAAAGTATTATACACAGACAGATTTTCGGTGCAGCGCGAAGGTGTTGATAGCCGAAGATCTTCTTCATGAATCTTATGAAAAGATTCCCGAGGAACTAAGTAAGCAGAAATTGAGAGGTTAATATTGGGAGATGAACTTAAATTCTGGGATTTCAAAGCATTTTATGGTTAGTAGATTATTGCGGATATTCTTTAACAGATTCACAGTATCAAATTGAAAGTAAATAGTCTTTCCAGAGCAATATGGGCCGCGGATAACATGAGTGTTATCGTCGATTCCATATAAGTGTCTAAGTTGCTTGAAAGCATTGACGTTTGTGGTATGATTGTCAGCTACTATCGCAAGAAGGTTAAAATCTGTTTGAGATAGCACAGACATACATTTGTCTAAGTTCGAATGGACTAGAGACTACGAATGGTATTGACTTGGTTAACGAAATAACCTTAAAACACAGGATACTCTTAAATAAGCCGAGATCTTGATCACAGCCAATTAAGTTTTACTATCAAAATACACATTTCAAGTACATTTCATCTAAGAGTAAGACAATATCGTTCCCGATTAATTCGTTGTACCCATAGGCGTCGTAACCCACCCGGTTACCGGGCAATGGCCGGGCGGCCCAGAGTGAATGCCGGGTACTACCCGGTAAAAAGCTTAGTGCTATTATGTACTGGTAATTGGCTGTTACTAATTCCTCATGTAGATCAAGGGTTCACGGCCCATTTGGCTGACGGCAACGCTGGATCAGCTGAAGATACGGCCCGATTAACTGACTGAACGGCCCTGGATTAGTGTGGCCGGGCAGTCCAAGGGTAGGAAATAAAGTTTACGACGCCTATGGTTGTACCGAAGTGCTGAGTTGATAAGCAGGATGTGAAGTGTATCGAAGCAGAAGGGCAAATTTGAGAATACTTATGTCTACCACGAGGATCGATGTAACAAATGTTCAATAATTCCTTTATAACCTAATGTCGAATTTGGAGGTCATTTTCTTGCAATAGTTAGGGAGGTTATCAATTGGATACAGATGAGTTAGCTTAGATCCTGGAATAGGAGACCTTCAGAACTAAGTCTGCCATGAAAGTTCGTGTCAATAGAAATACATTCCTTTACACGTGCGATTCCAGCATCAATAACTAGATGGTAAGCAGTAACTGAATCCTGTGGCCTTGTTCTCAGATCGACTTAACCTGGGAAATACTTGGGGTCAAAGGTATAAATAGAAATGACCCAGCTTTCATTTTCATTTTCAGTTTACTTTCAATCAACTTTCGCTCTCACTTCAACATTCCTAGACGTGCACGGATTTTAAACTTATTAACCCGCGGCTGGCTAGGAATGTTGAAAGTGAAAATGAAAGTACATTGAAAGTGAACTGAAAGTGAAAATGAAAGTGGGGTTTTCTCTATTTATACTTTTGAGACGTAGCCAGGCGAGGGTTAAACTAAGTAATTACTTAGTTTATTACTTATTCCTTTACTTAGCTTAACCCTAATTTGACGTGGGGTCAAAGGTATAAATAGAAATGACCCCACTTTCATTTTCAATTTCAATTCACTTTCAATTAACTTTCACTTTCAATTCAACATTCCTCGGCAAGTTGGGGTTAATAATCACATACTAAGTTTTTGTTTCGTTTTGACATAGAAACTAAGTATTCAATAGTTTGGTCAATCAAAGGGTATTTAGAGATTGATCAAATAACTCAAATTCCATCGACTCATTCAACGATATTGAATTCATAATAACTATAATCATATTACTCGTACCATGCAATGATTATCCAGCAGCTTCACGTTTACGTAAGATATTGAGTGATGAAGACATTTTTGTGGTAATTACTGTAAATCAAATCAATGTCGTAAAACCATACTACAGCTAATGGTGACTCTTCAACAAATAAATAGAGTTCTAATTGGGGATACAGACAATTCGTGACATTACAATTCGTGACATTCTTGTAGTCGTGTAAACAATCATTAGTTGAGATTAAAGAGTTTCATTCAACTAGTTTATTGATTAATTAAAGATGAGAGACAATGAGAACTAAAAGAATTACTTCCCGAGAGAGAAATTCATTCTCACATTCTCACATTAAATTCATCAATTCTATGTTGAATAGTCACGAATAGCAATGTCACGAATTGTAATGTCACGAATTGTATGTCACGAATTGTAATGTCACGAATTGTAATGTCACGAATTGTCTGTATCCCTTCTAATTGCAATGAAATTGGATCGTATTGTTCTTCCCAATAATTAATATTGCATTTATTTTCACATCTCTCCCTTTGCAAGGATGTAAAATAATATTTTCTTAATAAAATTGTGAGTTAAGTCAGCTTCGAAGTCGCTTAAAAATATATTAATTTAAGTTAAATAAAAACTAAGTATTTACTTAGTTTTGTTCTGTGAATACCAACTTAGTTTTTACTTAGTTTAAGTTAAGTTTAAGTTTAAGTCGATCTGAGAATAAGGCCCCTGTGCTATGTGTAACGTAAAGTATCGATATTCGGGACCACAGTGTCACGAAACCTCATTTTGGCGGTATTGACACTTTTTGTTGATGAGTATGACGTCATCGCAGGTATACAATTTACAAAATATTTGCAAATTAAAATATATCCAAGATAATGAGATGTTTAATCATCTTCTGGCAAGATAAGTGAATTTACAAATCACTAATATCTTCAATTAGAACACTAGCGTCTGGGACTGATTTTTTATCCTTAATTAAATAAGAGGAGTGAGTCACTCTGACACAGCAATCGGGTAAAACATCCTTAATGTCATCTTCAACAGAGTGGACCATGGGTCACTTCCAGTGACCCATGACCCATCTGACCCATTGCATGCGTGACCCAGTGACCCAAAATTAGTACTGGTACTTTAAGAGATGATGAAAAAAATTGAATTCATAAAAATTACAATGGTTTCATACTAAAATTATTTGCATCCCACTGTCATTATTGTTTATTTATGTATTTCATCTTAAAGAGAGCTCAAAATAGTACATAATTGATAGCCCATAATCATGCCTTGACTCTATTTTCGTTGAATAGGAATTTGAATTCCAAACTCAGCTTTTGAACACTAAGAATTTCTAATTTTATCTATTGTGGTTACTTGACTATGGAATGCCAAAATTAAAGGATAAGACTGTCTAAAGTAAATAGTTTTGATGAATTTCTGGGTTCTCATATTATTAGAATATGGTAGACAGCTCTTTAGAGGAATTGAAGAGTATGAATTAAATGCTAATGAAACCCATCGTGCCATTGTGGCGGGACTCTTCCTGAGATAATTGATGACATCTTCAAAATCTTGTATTGTATACTTTTCCAAATATAGAACAAGTTCATCTGGTTGGAAAATACCTACCTTCGGGGGCCTGGTTTTATAAGTATTGACAACGGGTGGATGGTTGGAATTGGATTCAATGAAAAACTAACTAAACGAGTTCGAATTTCATTCGATTTGATGTACTTGGCTCTTCAAAGTGATCAGCACAAATTCGAGAATTACTAGTTACAAGCGCGCTTCGCTTGCTTGCGCTGCGCAGCTGGCGGACACTTTGTGTCCGCCGGAGGCGCCCTGTGGTCACCATTGATTAATTATGTAGGAGATAACATCTCTAAATATGTCTGTCCTACTGTTATAATCGATATCGCACGAAATATCACCAAATTTGTCAATTTCTAAAATTTTGATGAGTCATCATTTTTTGATGATAGTTGCATCATTTGTGAGGTATGTTAGTATACAGATTCCATTAAAATTTCAGCCTTCTATCTCCTGTAATGGCTGAGTTATGCTCGAATAACTGTATTGCTTAACTTTTAAAATGTGACAATGACGTCATAATTCCATGATGAGTCGACATTTTCGTCTGAGCTCAGAACTTAGTGGAGCCATAGCCAAAAGACTCCCACATGCCAAAAATCAGCTTTCTCCGCCCGGCAGTTTCTGTTATTTGGTGCGGGCCAAAATCCCTTGAAACAGAGCTATGTTTTGTCAACATTTTTTTCATTTGAGTCAATGCATATTGCAGTAGTTTATTTTCTCATTCATATTCTCTAAAAGAGTGCAATAATATAATACAAGCTAGCCTATTTAGCCTATCAATCAGTTAGTCTGTAACAAATAATAGTAGCTAAGGTTATTCTAATTTAAGGACCAGTTTTGCAAGAGATGAGAATACTTCCTGATAGGGTGTCTAGGAGGGTGAGTGAAGCAGTAAGTGTGGGATATATCCTCGCTGTAAGAGAGAGGGTTATCGAAGAATTCTTTAATCATTTTTTCGTTAGTAAATTTTTTAGGAATGTCTTGAACAACTTCTGTAATTACTTTTTTCCACGCCTCCGCTGCTTCTTTCCCAATTCTGGGATAACTTCTATGCACTTTGTTAGGAAGATTTACTGGAGTGAACATCACCGCATGTCCACGAAACATGAATTCAACTTGAACAATCAGGACTCTCTGACTAATTGTCCAGTCTATCCAATCATAAGAAGTTGAATAAGGAAGAAGAGTTGGTACTGCGTCTCGATGGATTGCATTAAACATCGCATCGAAATGAACAACAGTGAGGTATAGCGGCATTCTATCCCCAATGACTGTGCGATTGGGAGGTAGAGGTTCACTCGATTTGATATGTGGAGAACATATCCTTTGATATGATTGGATCGTATCATCAGAGTTGTGGTGTCTTCTGTAATTTAGCACTCCCACTGCTGGCTCATGGCTAAAGAGGAAATGTTCGAAAGAACGCAATGGTGGAATCAATTTCATTTCAGGAGGTGCATATTTCTCATTATAAGATAGTTTGACATCATCATCCAAGAGAATATAATAGAGATAGTTAATATTTCTTGATCGTGCTACTTTGTACAGAGTGTTCCTACCTTCATTCAAACTGGTTGCTGTCTTTGAATAGATGTATTCCATATGACTCGGAGCTGAATCCAAACACTTTTCTTTATAACTAAAAACTATCACATCACACATGCATTCATCAGGATTACCGAAAGATTCATTTCTCTTTAACTTTTCCGGAATACATTGTTCGGTCTGTAACAGATAAATAAATAGCTTTTTGGATGCCAAGTCTTTAGGATAAAAATTTCTTGTGACTAGGTTGTCATCATATCGAATTGTGTCATCATATTGAAATTCCCACATAAGCAATAATAATAGGAGAGGCATTATTGCCAAAGCGATGAGGACTTTCTTGATTTTCTGTAAGTTGATATATTTCATTTTGTATTAATTATATTAACCAATAAATTAGTTTCTCACCACTACAACTCCAGCTATAGCACTCTTTATATAAGGCCTGTTCCTGAGATCTCAACTTGTGGAAGTCACGATTTTCTGTACGACTATAATTTGAGTAGAATGAGAAATGTGACGTAAACTATACACTAGTACCCAGACAAAGTATTGCAAACATCAATATTTGACGTCTAAGTTGACTAAATCATTAAAAAATGGCAAATAATTATGCATATCCGAATAATTCATATTTCCTGAATTATGCATATTCGAACAATTCATATTTCAGGAATCATGCATTATTCGAATAATTCAGTCATGTAATTCATGATATTTTCTCGTAAAAGTTTCAATTTTGAATAATTCTTCTCAGGCTGATGAATTATGAATTACCGTATTGCTTCGAATAAGCGCCCGGGCGCTTATTTATTTCGTGCACCCTTTAGACCCGGCGCTTATTCAAACCGGCGCTTATTCAAGCCCCGGCGCTTATTTTTTTCATTCGCTATTTTGACCCGGCGCTCTTTTTTTTGTTTACTACATTGACTGGCACTTTTATTTTTGCCACAACTGAGAATGTTAGTTCTATTAAAAAAGGATAATGTAATGTTTCAAAAAGCACTTCTATCTATGCCACCACTGAGAATACTAGTTTGATATGATGTTCAGAGAACTAAAATGCCCCGGCGTCCGACGCTTATTCGAGCCCCGGCGCTTATTTATTTCGCTCACCATTTAGACCCGGCGCTTATTCAAACCGGCGCTTATTCAAGCCCCCGGCGCTTATTCAGGGAAATACGGTATTCGAATTATTCATTAATTCGTGAATTAGTCCACTTAGATATTACCATAGGTTCGAATGTGAAGCTATTCTTGCTGTGCGAAAGCAAACAAAGAAAGAAGAGTGACTATAGATTCAATTATGAACCGTTGGATAAACTGACAGGAGAATATATACAGACATAACTATGAGGTTTATTACTCAATAAATTTATTCTGTCTTTTCAAATTTGTAATAGTATCAGATTCTGCCCAGGGTAAAGACCCCACACTTCTAAGGTTTCCCCTCCCAAAATGATTTAACCGGAAATGAGTTAGCAAAAATCTAGCGCCATTTAAGGGATAATTATTAACCCGCGCTTGGCGAGGTGTTTTGTAGCGTCATTTCCTGTTTAAGCCATTTTGGGCGGGGAAGCTATACAAGTTTGGGTTCTGACTATAAATAGAAAAAAACACTTAGCCAACCGCAGGTTAAGAGATGATGAAAAAAAATTGAATTCATAAAAATTACAATGGTTTCATACTAAAATTATTTGCATCCCACTGTACATTATTGTTTATTTATGTATTTCATCTTAAAGAGAGCTCAAAATAGTACATAATTGATAGCCCATAATCATGCCTTGACTCTATTTTCGTTGAATAGGAATTTGAATTCCAAACTCAGCTTTTGAACACTAAGAATTTCTAATTTTATCTATTGTGGTTACTTGACTATGGAATGCCAAAATTAAAGGATAAGACTGTCTAAAGTAAATAGTTTTGATGAATTTCTGGGTTCTCATATTATTAGAATATGGTAGACAGCTCTTTAGAGGAATTGAAGAGTATGAATTAAATGCTAATGCAACCCATCGTGCCATTGTGGCGGGACTCTTCCTGAGATAATTGATGACATCTTCAAAATCTTGTATTGTATACTTTTCCAAATATAGAACAAGTTCATCTTGTTGGAAAATACCTACCTTCGGTGGCCTGGTTTTATAAGTATTGACAACGGGTGGATGGTTGGAATTGGATTCAATGAAAAACTAACTAAACGAGTTCGAATTTCATTCGATTTGATGTACTTGGCTCTTCAAAGTGATCAGCACAAATTCGAGAATTACTAGTTACAAGCGCGCTTCGCTTGCTTGCGCTGCGCAGCTGGCGGACACTTTGTGTCCGCCAGAGGCGCCCTGTGGTCACCATTGATTAATTATGTAGGAGGTAACATCTCTAAATATGTCTGTCCTACTGTTATAATCGATATCGCACGAAATATCACCAAATTTGTCAATTTATAAAATTTTGATGAGTCATCATTTTTTGATGATAGTTGCATCATATGTGAGGTATGTTAGTATACAGATTCCATTAAAATCTCAGCCTTCTATCTCCTATAATGGCTGAGTTATGCTCGAATAACTGTATTGCTTAACTTTTAAAATGTGACAATGACGTCATAATTCCATGATGAGTCGACATTTTCGTCTGAGCTCAGAACTTAGTGGAGCCATAGCCAAAAGACTCCCACATGCCAAAAATCAGCTTTCTCCGCCCGGCAGTTTCTGTTATTTGGTGCGGGCCAAAATCCCATGAAACAGAGCTATGTTTTGTCAACATTTTTTTCATTTGAGTCAATGCATATTGCAGTAGTTTATTTTCTCATTCATATTCTCTAAAAGAGTGCAATAATATAATACAAGCTAGCCTATTTAGCCTATCAATCAGTTAGTCTGTAACAAATAAGAGTAGCTAAGGTTATTCTAATTTAAGGACCAGTTTTGCAAGAGATGAGAATACTTCCTGATAGGGTGTCTAGGAGGGTGAGTGAAGCAGTAAGTGTGGGATATATCCTCGCAGTAAGAGAGAGGGTTATCGAAGAATTCTTTAATCATTTTTTCATTGGTAAAATTTTTAGGAATGTCTTGAACAACTTCTGTAATTACTTTTTTCCACGCCTCCGCTACTTCTTTCCCAATTCTGGGATAACTTCTATGCACTTTGTTAGGAAGATTTACTGGAGTGAACATCACCGCATGTCCACGAAACATGAATTCAACTTGAACAATCAGGACTCTCTGACTAATTGTCCAGTCTATCCAATCATAAGAAGTTGAATAAGGAAGAAGAGTTGGTACTGCGTCTCGATGGATTGCATTAAACATCGCATCGAAATGGACAACAGTGAGGTATAGCGGCATTCTATCCCCAATGACTGTGCGATTGGGAGGTAGAGGTTCACTCGATTCGATATGTGGAGAACATATCCTTTGATATGATTGGATCGTATCATCAGAGGTGTGGTGATCTCTGTAATTTAGCACTCCCACTGCTGGCTCATGGCTAAAGAGGAAATGTTCGAAAGAACGCAATGGTGGAATCAATTTCATTTCAGGAGGTGCATACTTCTCATTATAAGATAGTTTGACATCATCATCCAAGAGAATATAATAGAGATAGTTAATATTTCTTGATCGTGCTACTTTGTACAGAGTGTTCCTACCTTCATTCAAACTGGTTGCTGTCTTTGAATAGATGTATTCCATATGACTCGGAGCTGAATCCAAACACTTTTCTTTATAACTAAAAACTATCACATCACACATGCATTCATCAGGATTACCGAAAGATTCATTTCTCTTTAACTTTTCCGGAATACATTGTTCGGTCTGTAACAGATAAATAAATAGCTTTTTGGAGGCCAAGTCTTTAGGATAAAAATTTCTTGTGACTAGGTTGTCATCATATCGAATTACGTCATCATATTGAAATTTACATACAAGCAAAAATAGGAGAGGCATTATTGTCAAAGCGATGAGGACTTTCCTGATTTTCTGTAAGTCGATATATTTCATTTTGTATTTTTATATTAACCAATAAATTAATTTCTCACCACTACAACTCAAGCTATAGCACTCTCAATATAAGGCCTGTTCCTGAGATCAAGTCACGATTTTCTGTACGACTATAATTTGAGTAGAATGATAAATGTGATGTAAACTATACACTAGCTACCATACTGTCCATTTGTGCGTTAAGAGAACTCGATGAAAGAAGCAAAATGGTTATAGCCTAATTTCACTCATAAGCCAAACTCGATGGAGAAATGATGTTACACCATAGAAGCCACTAACTCATAGCAAAACGTACTTGTACAATACTTTATGTTATACCGTCTGCCACATACTAATTGAGTAATTTCTTTATCGGTATTCTCCCATAATTAGCATCCATTAGAAGTACAGAAGCTTACAAATGCATTTACTATATAAATGCATTTATTTAGTGATATACTCTATTAGCTCTACTCAGAAACAAATTTGGCTATCCCACAATCCAAATCGAGGGGCTAACGTTAATGTTGATTTTTGGCAAGATGTATACTCCCAGAGTTGGGAAATATATGATGGACTTGCAGGAAGGTAGCTTTTGGTTGTTACTGGCGTTATTCCTGACCGACTGTCAGATATTCGGACGAAACCCCCTTTCACAAAAATAATATTAAATGACCATATATGGGTTTTAAGCTTCTAGTTGCACTCAGTTGACCGAGCGGAGTCGAAAGAGGGGTCACTCGATATGTTACTAAATGTTTTGAAAGTGCTATGGTGTCACATTATTGGGTTGCTATTGTGTTGCTAG